>CM077189.1:7565585-8165585 GCA_039654105.1 Coreius guichenoti
AGGTTGTGCGTGTTGTGGCTTCACAAATGCTTTGCTGCATACCTCGGTTGTAACGAGTGGTTATTTCAGTCAAAGTTGCTCTTCTATCAGCTTGAATCAGTCGGCCCATTCTCCTCTGACCTCTAGCATCAACAAGGCATTTTCGCCCACAGGACTGCCGCATACTGGATGTTTTTCCCTTTTCACACCATTCTTTGTAAACTCTAGAAATGGTTGTGCGTGAAAATCCCAGTAACTGAGCAGATTGTGAAATACTCAGACCGGCCCGTCTGGCACCAACAACCATGCCACGCTCAAAATTGCTTAAATCACCTTTCTTTCCCATTCTGACATTCAGTTTGGAGTTCAGGAGATTGTCTTGACCAGGACCACACCCCTAAATGCATTGAAGCAACTGCCATGTGATTGGTTGATTAGATAATTGCATTAATGAGAAATTGAACAGGTGTTCCTAATAATCCTTTAGGTGAGTGTATATAGTAGTTCTTAGTAGTCCTCTGGGAGTTATGAAAAAAATAGTAGTTATGTATTAGCTAATAGCGAACATTCGACTAAGCACTATTACTTACTAATTCATTAATTAGAGTTTCTTGTTAGTTAATAGTGTTAATATAGCGTTACTCATTTGCTCCTGTGTAGTTATTCATTAATGATGGAACAGTATTCTAAAGTGTTACCAATAGTTTTCTGTCTTTTATTCGTAATATGGTACATTTGTCCTGCTGTCTTTATATTTAAAGTCTAGAAACAAAAATATGCATCTCAGTGTGTGTTGAGGTGAGACTCCATTTACTAATTCATGCAAAATTCCTTTCCTTGAAGGTGTAATTAAATCATGACAGGTCAAACCTATATGTCTGCTCATTTCTTTACTATGAAAGTGGATTGGTACCAGAGTATAAGCAAAGTAGTCCATATGACTCGAGCACCAGAATATGATAGTTCTGTGGGAGAAACAATGAAACGTAATTATTTTTGCCATGAAAAAATGGTCACCCACTGGACATTCTGCTATAAATACTTTTTTATTCAATAAAGCCCCATTCACACCGCCAGTGACACGCAGCGACAAAGCGACATGATCCCATTCATTTCAATGGAGCGCTGGCAACTTCCGGCGACAGTGGGAATTGACGGGAGATACGCGACAAAAGTTCAGAAATTTCAACTTCTAATTTCGTGAGCGACAACCAATAGAGTGGTGCAGGTATGACGTCACTTTGTAGGCCAACCGGCAGTTCGCATCGCACTGGTTCCCTTGAGAAAAACCCAATAGGATTTTTCAATAGGCTTTTGAATTAGCGTAAAAAACAAGCTCTGGTCTTGATCAACAAAAGTTTATGATACTTACACGTTTTGTCCATCAAGATAATTATCACAAATGAACACAACTTTTATTGATTTTGAAGCCTAAATGCAGTCGCCAGAAGTAAAAAGCTAAAGGTAGGCTATAAATGAACTACACCACGGTCCCACAAATTCAACTTCATCATCACTAAGCTTCCGACAACTCTTTCAGTTTTTATCTAAAAACATTTTCCCAGAACGTTTGAGTTAGCATAGTTTATAAGAGCACAATTATGAGCATAATGAGGCTGTAAAAGCGGACTGAGGTTACCTGTTCGGCGTGATGACGTTTAATCTCCCCGACAGCCTCTGTAGTCCCATTTAGCCATTTCTTAGAAACTGCCTTTTTCAAGACACATAACAGCTTAAAAAAATCCTGAGTGGGGTATTACTGATGTAGTTTATGTCATAGAATAAAACGTGAAAGTGTCTTGAGCTTGTGTTCACCACAAACCTTATTTCAGCCATTTAACCAAAACCCCATTTAAAAAACCCACTGACTTCGGGACAATGGAACCGGAAGTGCTAAAATGCTAACTCGCTTCTGCGTTTTGGCCTACAAAATGACGTCATACCTGCACAACTCTATGGGAGTGATGGTGCGTTCCAGACGAGGTTGGACGTGGGAATATCCCAAATTAAATGTCCCACTTCAGACCTCAGTGTGTTCCAGTCAATCACACGTCATGTTGACAATGTGATGTCTCCATGACACAAGGAGGCTTATTGTTTTTTGGGGTCAATTATGGCAAAAACAGAATAAAACTAACATAATCGCTTTGAAGATAGCTGAAGAAAAGCAAAAACGAAGGTATCATTACATAAACTTAATGTCTAATGTTAAAGTTAGTTTTTACGCTTATGCTCATTAGAAGCAGGACTTGCCGATATCTTGGAAGTGACGTCAAATGACGTGTCTCGCTGAGGTCGGGGTTGATCGATGTACCCCGAGTTCAGAAGTCGAATGTCCCACTTTAAGTGGCGTTCCAGACGTTATTTCCAAGAAGGAGGTAGGAAAAATCCTAATTCCCATCTGTCTGGAATGCAGCATAAAGACTATCAGTTGAGCTCACGTCACTGTCTCGAGTGCAGGCAAGACAGACAGGACAGAGTTCCGGAGCGATTTCTCTGTATTATATGATTTGACTGTAGCCACATAAATGGATATAATAAAATGATGCGTGGAAAAGAAACTGTCGGCAGTCTTAGTGAGTTTGATTCATACATTGATAGTTCGTGCTGTTAATTATATGATGCAGTGAGCAGTTTAGCACTGCTGCAGTTCATATTACAGTTTCCCCTGCATTATGTTTATTATTAGGGACAAGAAAATTGATTATTTGTCAAATTCAAATGACGTTTTAGTAATTTTTGACAGTATGAGTGAGTTTAATTTGTTGATAGATTGATCGTTAATCTAGTTAATGATTTAATGGGACCCACTTTATATTAGGTGGCCTTGTACTAACATTTAAATTAATCATTTGATACAATGCACTTATTGTGTACATACATGTTTTTACATTGTACTTACATTTTTAAAAATACCTGCATGTAATTACATCTGTAATTAATTTCTGTAATAAAATTTGTAATTACACTTCCCTTAAACCTAACCCTACCCTTAAACCTACCCATACCACCACACCTGTCCCTAACTTTACCCGGATCCCACCGCAATATCAGCAAAAGTGCCTGAAAGCCTACCAAAATATAAAGTGGGACCATTTAAGGCACTGAGCACTGCTGTGGTTTATATAACAACACTCTCCAACAGCAGAATGTTACTTTTAATTCTTTTAAGTCTAATTCCTAGTCAAATTAGAATGATATTTAAGTTTTGTATATCACCCGAGATTGCATTTTGTGCAATATGGCAAGATGTGCAGTCTACCAATAATAACATTAGAGCAAAAGCACTGGGAACGCCCACAAGCAACTTCACAGTACAGAGACTAGCGACATAAAGTTGCTGGCGGTGTGAATGGGGATTAAAAGAGACAAATATAGAGCACAGCAGAAAACATGAGGAAAGGTAGATTAATTAATAATTTCTATTAGAGAGGCCTACAAAGTCAAAATTCAATGTCAGGTATAGCAGGTGCACTATACAGCACTATTTCTGGTAGACAATACAAACAATGTAGTTTGTCTAAACCAAGTTAATATTAAAGCTTATAGTATTGTTTGTTTCTGATCTGTGTTGTTACAGAACATTTTTCAAAGTGATTGGTATGCAATGCAGCTGAACACTGTGATGCAGGAGATGTTCAGAGATATTGATGGAGTAATCTACTTCGATGTCTGGCAGATGACTTCCTGTCACTATCTACGTGAAAATGTTCACCCAGGACCTGTTGTTGTTGCTAATGAAGTCGACATGTTGCTCTCATATATCTGTCCTGCCTGACACAATAGAATAAGATTTACCTTGCTTTGTTATTATATGCCATGGAATGTACATACAAAAATGAGCATCTGTGAGAAACTTCTGGTATACATATTGTCAAAACCTGTATAATCTCAAAATTAATTAAAGGGGTCAACTGGCTTTTTGTTATTTTTTTATACTGTTGTCTGAGGTCAACTTATGACGTTCGCGTGGTTTTTACATTCAAAAACATCATAATGAATAAGTAATAGGCTATTTTCTATCCTGGTTTTGAGCCTCTCTCATGGAACGCTCGGTTTTCATGGGCGTGCTGCATTGAAGACTTGGGCTGCGTCCGAAACCTGGAAAATGCTGCCTTCAGAGGACACATTCCAAGGTAGGAAGGCATCAAGGCACGTCCGAATCTAATGTTAGCTTCACTTCCTGCCTCCTGAGAGACCTTCATCTGATGGATTTTTGAAACCAGCATAAATGTATCCTTCGCTGCCTTTGATATCCCACAATCCTGTGCGTTCCATTCTGTGACAGTTGAGCTAGAAAAAAAAGATGGCGTCCAAAAGTTGCGTTTGCTGGTCAGTTTGTTTGTAAATGTATGTTTTTGACCAACATTTTCCACTTCTGATGTCATTTCTAGCGAGAAATTACTACTGTAGTAATTAAATATTTGTTTAGTTCTCACCAAAGCTCGCTCTATTTTGCTGTAGATCATTAAACTGCTACACTGCCTTAGAAGTCTGTCCGAAATCAGTTTCGTGAGGAGCCTTCATGCGCAAACGCTGCCTTACAAGTCATTGTCTAATAAGGCAGCGAGGCAACAAGTCAGCTGCCTAGGTTTTCAGACGCAGCCTTGGAAGTAAACGTCCACTGCTATGATTAGATAACAGTTTTGCATATTATAATGAGCTTCGGCTCCCCCGTCAGTACATGTGGGGAATTGTTTTGAAAACGTGGAAAAACGGCAACCAGAATGAGTCGCCCACAGGGCTCGCAAAATGTCTTTCAAACAAACACAATGATTTATCTCTCATCCACCCGCAATTACAAACCCGATTCCAAAAAAGTTGGGACACTGTACAAATTGTGAATAAAAACAGAATGCAATGATGTGGAAGTTTCAAATTTCAATATTTTATTCAGAATACAACATAGATGACATATCAAATGTTTAAACTGAGAAAATGTATCATTTTAAGGGAAAAATAAGTTGATTTTAAATTTCATGGCATCAACACATCTCAAAAAAGTTGGGACAAGGCCATGTTTACCACTATGTGGCATCCCCTCTTCTTTTTATAACAGTCTGCAAACGTCTGGGGACTGAGGAGACAAGTTGCTCAAGTTTAGGAACAGGAATGTTGTCCCATTCTTGTCTAATACAGGCTTCTAGTTGCTCAACTGTCTTAGGTCTTCTTTGTCGCATCTTCCTCTTTATGATGCGCCAAATGTTTTCTATGGGTGAAAGATCTGGACTGCAGGCTGGCCATTTCAGTACCCGGATCCTTCTTCTACACAGCCATGATGTTGTAATTGATGCAGTATGTGGTCTGGCATTATCATGTTGGAAAATGCAAGGTCTTCCCTGAAAGAGACGACGTCTGGATGGGAGCATATGTTGTTCTAGAACTTGGATATACCTTTCAGCATTGATGGTGCCTTTCCAGATGTGTAAGCTGCCCACGCCACACGCACTCATGCAACCCCATACCATCAGAGATGCAGGCTTCTGAACTGAGCGCTGATAACAACTTGGGTTGTCCTTGTCCTCTTTAGTCCGGATGACATGGCGTCCCAGTTTTCCGAAAAGAACTTCAAATTTTGATTCGTCTGACCACAGAACAGTTTTCCACTTTGCCACAGTCCATTTTAAATTAGCCTTGGCCCAGAGAAAACACCTGGGCTTCTGGATCATGTTTAGATATGGCTTCTTTTTTGACCTATAGAGTTTTAGCCGGCAACGGCGAATGGCACGGTGGATTGTGTTCACCGACAATGTTTTCTGGAAGTATTCCTGAGCCCATGTTGTGATTTCCATTACAGTAGCATTCCTGTACGTGATGCAGTGCCGTCTAAGGGCCCGAAAATCACGGGCATCCAGTATGGTTTTCCGGCCTTGACCCTTACGCACAGAGATTGTTCCAGATTCTCTGAATCTTTGGATGATATTATGCACTGTAGATGATGATAACTTCAAACTCTTTGCAATTTTTCTCTGAGAAACTCCTTTCTGATATTGCTCCACTATTTTTCGCCGCAGCATTGGGGGAATTGGTGATCCTCTGCCCATCTTGACTTCTGAGAGACACTGCCACTCTGAGAGGCTCTTTTTATACCCAATCATGTTGCCAATTGACCTAATAAGTTGCAAATTGGTCCTCCAGCTGTTCCTTATATGTACATTTAACTTTTCCGGCCTCTTACTGCTACCTGTCCCAACTTTTTTGGAATGTGTATCTCTCATGAAATCCAAAATGAGCCAATATTTGGCATGACATTTCAAAATGTCTCACTTTCAACATTTGATGTTATCTATATTCTATTGTGAATAAAATATAAGTTTATGAGATTTGTAAATTATTGCATTCCTTTTTTATTCACAATTTGTACAGTGTCCCAACTTTTTTGGAATCGGGTTTGTAATTGGAATGTTATTTTTTATTACTTAGCCCGCCCGATCGGTGGATATAACCGCGAACCGTGTATCACTAACACACATGCACACATACACGCACACAAGCCAAGTACATGCATCAGCAAAACTTCACTGCAGACAAATCAGTATGTTCAAAACTTCCGCGATTGTATTTTTCCTTCAAATATCAAGTCAAGAGAGTGAACAACGCACATCAAGAAAGGAATTTTATTTCACTATTAAAGATAGCTCGTCGGTCAGGCCGGTGATACATTTTGGTAGCCCGACTGGAAAACACATTAGCCCCGGGACGTCGGGCTTTGCGAGCCCTGGCTCATACATAATAATAATAATAATAATAATAATAATAATAATAATACATTTTATTTATAATGCGCTATTCTTAAACCCAAAGCGCGACAGTAAAATAAAACAGAAACAACAAGAGCAATATAAAAATTAATTAAGGAAAAACAGTCTTAAATAAGTGTGTCTTAATCAACTTTTTAAAATGACCCAGCGTTGGTGCATTTCTGATGGAAATGTCCGAGTCTGATCACGAATCGCAGGACAATGAACCAACAACACCTCAAATACAAAGGATACTCCAGCCTGTGACAGCATGGTAAGTTATGTTTAGTTAGACACGTACACATAATCAGTAGATATCAAACGATCTGTAACAATGCAATACTATCACATATAAAAAACATTTTTTACTCACATAAGTGTGTTGCACCATTCCTGTCGGATCCAATATAGAAGGCACAGCATAATTTTTAATCTCATTCTGTCTGCAAATCCAGTCTCTTGTTAACAAACGAATCCGCTGTGAAATGAAGCGAACAAACGCTCAATGTCTTACCCACATGAGCTCGATCTTCATTAAAAATAAAGTTTAACCGCATTCCTAATATTGGAAACCAAAGAAAGCTTATGCAGCGACTGTGTTCTTCCACAAACAGGCACTGCACACTATTTTGTAATCTTCAGCGGCATGTTTATTGCTTGGAAGTTCGATCCGGTTTAGCTCCACGTAGGCCTATGTTATTTATGTAACATGTCATGCGCGAATCAGTGGGCGGGGCTACAGAATTAGGTGTTCTTCTTCTTCTGTTGAGCGTTTCACTGCTCTCTGACGTCACAGGGAAGCAAATTTGCAGATTGATCGTTTGCAGAGCCAGCTGTCAATAAAATCTTTTCTTTGACTAGCAAGGAAGTTTTCAGCTCTGAAACTTAGAGGATATTCTTATATTACGATGACCTTTTATATATCAAAAGCTCAAGGGAAAGTAGATTTCTCAATTCATGACCCCTTTAAATTAAATCCATATTTTTTATTTATGTTTTCTTTGTCATTGTATTTTTCTTTTTCATTTATTTCTGATGAACACATTTTAGCCTCTGAATTTTAATGGCTAAGCTGCACTCAAAAAACATTGATAAATACAATAGGCAGTATTCCAGAAATAACCTCAACCTGAGGTAACCAAAAACTGAGGTAACTTTCAGGGTATGTAAATAGCCATTAGTGTTACGTTCCGTGGTTATTTAATTGTATGTTATTATGGTAGTGTATATTGTGTTAGATGTTGTGTGCTGATATGCTTTTCTTTCCCTCTTTCTGTGTCTCTGCGTGTGTTATCTGCCACTCTACCAGGTGCAGAGGAGAGAGAGAGAGAGAAGTGACTTGATGGGAGAAACGAAGCTTTTCGAAGCTTTGAATCAATTGAACCAATTGCTTCGCAAAATGATTCACTGTTTCGAAGCAATAAAAACTCCAATAACTCCAATCATCCAATAAGATTAAGTATCAAGTGTCTGTATAATATGTGTTCTTTTATCAATTTTTAGGGCTTGTTTTGATTGTTCCATGGATGGCTCAGCTAAACAGGCCAATACGAAACTACTATTATTCCTTTTAACTGTACTAATGTCTAATTAAAACGTCTACAAATGTATAAAACTGATCAGATATCAGGTAAAACCTATAGAAAACTTATTTAATGGTTTGCCGCAGCATAACATTTTAATGATCTACAGCAAGAGCGAGCTTTGGTGAGAACAAATATTTAATTACTACAGTAGTCATTTCTCGCTTGACATCAGAAGTGGAAAACGTTGGTCAAAAACTTACATTTACACACAAACTGACCAGCAAACGCAACTTTCAGACGCCATCTTTCTTTTTCTAGCTCAACTGTCACCGAATGGAACGCATAGGATTGTGGGATATCAAAGGCAGCAAAGGATACATCTATGCTGCCTTCAAAAATACATCAGATGAAGGTCTCTCAGAAGGCAGGAAGTGAAGCTAACATTAGATTTGGATGTGCCTTGATGCCTTCCTACCTTGAAATGTGTCCTCCGAAGGCAGCAACAGTTATGACATAACGAAGCCTTGTTTACTGAAATCACGTGACTTTGGCTGTTCGATACACACTCCGAACCACTGATTCAAAACAAAATATTTGTAAAGGTTTCAAATCTTCATGAAGCAGTTTCAAAATCGCCCATCACTACTAAAATTAACACTTGACAAGCACCAAATGCGAGTATATGAAACGGTGTTACTCTCCAATGGACCTTTTTCACGGACTGTCATGATTTAAAGGTAAAGCGTTTTAAAGGTGCAGTGTGTAGTATTTATGAGGATCTATTGTCAGAAATGCAATATAATATACATAACTATGTTTTCAGTGGTGTATAAAGACCTTACATAATGAACCGTTATGTTTTTATTACCTTAGAATGAGCCATTTCTATCTACATACACCGCCGGTCCCCTTACAGTGAAATCGTCATTTTGCGCCGTCATGTTTGTACAGTAGCCCTAAACGGACAAACTTCTCTACAGAGCGCTAGTCACTCTCTGCTCTCTCTCCGACGACAACATTATTTGTCCTGTGTCGGCCCCCGTAGATTCTCTATGTGCTGCGAAAGGGAGGGGTGAGGGTTGCAATAGAGGGTATGCACGTGACGTCACCATCAGCTGGAGTGACTGCAGTTACACCCCACTGAGTGGCAAAAAGACTGAGAGGCAGCATTGGTTTTCAGCGTGAATGCAGCGAAAAACACACAAAACCAGGCCCGGCGCCAGGAGGGGGTTTGGGGGAGGCTTGGCCACGGACCCCATGGACATCGCTGTGCCTCACTCCGGACCGAGGGAGACATACTTGATAATAGCAAGTAATTTTCTCACTCAAACCACTGCCGCCTGCTGCTTCTGCTACTGATTGCTTTTAGAGGGAAAAGCTGCCCATAACTGCTGGTCTAGGATCTGTTTTCTTCGTAATAATAGCATATTATTAGCGAAAAGGCGTTGGCAAAAGATCCAGTGCGTATCTGTATTTGCACTCGTCAAATTATTCAATTTCCAACACGTTGTCACTTCGGTGAGTAATGTAGCCAATCACAGACATGTTTGTTGATTTCTACAACGCAATTGGCCAATCACAGGTGTTGAAGTTAGAATCCACTCACCGCTCGAGTGTTTGTCCAGTGCTGAGTTCTGCACGTGCGCTAATCTTCTCTAAGTGTGGATATTATGTAAATAAGAGATTCATTGTGTAGTCGCTTCACTGATTAATATAACAGAACTTTGTGAGATCACGTTCATTGAATGAGTGACAGCTTTTAGAGATTATAAAGGGAGGGCTCTTGCGCGCTGTCTAGGCGATATAAAAAAAATAATTAATAGGCCTATAATATATTCAGAATTTGAATAAAACTTTTATTTTCCATTCTTGACAAGCAGCCACATACACGCTTAAATACATAGACCCATCAGCATGTACATGTTGGATTCACTCTCAAAACTGTGATGACTGACAGGGATAAATATTTATGTCGAAATCAGACTGTCAGGAAAACACGATTCCTGGCTGCATGTCAATATCCATGGATCACTGGATCTTTGGTAAACTGTAAGGAACTCTATATCGAGTCAAACCTTTAGTTTAAACTGATAATCGTTTGCTTTACTCGCGTTTTCCCCTATTAACTCCAGCCACGCAGCAGCTCTTCTGCCACTCAGCCCTGAGGGGGGCGTGTTCCGGCGGGAAAGTGACTTTGATGCATACCCTCTATTCACAACCTCACCACTAGATGCCGCTAAAATTTACACACTGCACCTTTAACAGTCATCAGCATTGTAAATCCTAAAAAATATTTTATATATATATATATATATATATATATATATTTTTTTTTTTTTTTTAAATGTATGTACATTTATAACACTATATTTTGTATTATATTACCTTTGCATCAAGTTACAAAAAACAAGTTACTGCTGCTGTGAGTGTGTTTCTAATACAGCTGCTGTGGGAGTGACTGTAAAATTGACATATTTCTCTCTTCTGACTGCCATTATCAATCTCTATCTAATTTTTTCCTTTTTTGAAAGTTGTGAAAAAACTCTGTGGAGTTTTTCTTTTGCTATTTGAGCGAATGGGAACATTTTTATGAATTCTAACAACGCATGAATGTGAACAAATGTGAATGCCTCTCGGGACAGTTGACGGGCCAGCGATTCATCTTAACAAAAGTTTAAGCCTTGACAAGAAGACAAGCGCATTGTTTACGTAGTGTTTAGGCATTAAAGTTTAATGCATAATCAACGCAAAAACAATGCGTTGCCACTTATGTCCAGTTTGAACGTGTGAGTGTGATGAGTTCCCATTGGCTGCTGAGCACTAGGGTTAAACTATAGAGTGGTGCAGGTATGACATCACTTTGTAGGCCAAAACGCAGAAGCGAGTTAGCATTTTAGCACTTCCGGTTCCATCGTCCTGAAGTCAATGGGTTTTTTAAATGGGATTTTGTTTAAATGGCTGAAATAAGGTCTGTGGTGAACTCAAGCTCAAGACACTTTCACGTTTTATTCTACGACATAAAATACATCAGTATTACCCCACGCGTGATTTTTTTTTTTTTAAGCTGTTACGTGTCTTGAAAAAGGCGGTTGCTAACAAGTGGCTAAATGGAACTACAGAGGCTGTTGGGAAGATTAAACGTCATCACACCGAAAAGGTAACCTCAGTCCGCTTTTACAGCCTCATTATGCTCATAATTGTTCTCTTATAAACTAGTCTAACTCAAACGTTCTGGGAAAATGTTTTTAGATAAAAGCTAAAAAGAGATGTTGGACGCTTAGTGATGGTGACGCTGAATTTGTGGGACCGTAGTTTAGTTTGTTTATAGCCTACCTAACTTTAGCTTTTTACTCATGGCGACTGCACGTTGATCTGCAGTCACGGGTCTTTCATGCGGAGACTCTCCTAATATTAATGCATAACGATGCATTCAAAAGTTAATGGCCAAACAAATCTTTATAAAAGTCCACATTGTTATTGCAGATTAAATCTAACACGGATAACATTAAATAAATATTTTTTATAAGGTTAAACTTTGATTATTACTCAAGCCTTTATCTAAACCTCTCACCGTCCGTCGCGCATATCTGCCATGTTTTGTAGTTTTTTAACACTTTTTACTTGTGTTTGTAGTTCTGAAGAGAATCCTCCTCCAAACTGCAATGGGTTGTGGGCAATATTAGCCTTTAAGCCTTGTTTAAGCTTGGTTTATACTTGGTTTATACTATGTAGCCTACATACATTTTGTTCTAATGTCATAAGTAATAATATCAAGGTTTGCTGAGTTTTACACGATTCTTTTGTAGTGTGGTTTTTGGTGAAGTGTACTAAAATAAATATCGTCACCTGTGTACATTACTTCTTCTCACCGCTGTTTCCTGATGGTTTATAGAACAATTACTCCGAGTCGCCCTCTGTCGTTTCAAAGATAGTACAACGGCGAGCGCGTCAAGGCCAAAAGGGTCAGAATTGCGCTATAGATTAATCGCGTTTACAGTCAAACACCGTAACGCAGTTGTGATTACAAACGCCGTAAAAAATGCGCGAAATACGTCAATGATGCCGCTTTTATGCTGTTTATCTTGCCATATGACGGCGTAAAAAACGTTGTTTTGGTTGCACAGAGCGTGCGTTATTTACGGCGTTTTGCTTATAGTATAATGAGCCACACCCACTGATTTCCACAGCCAGTAAATTTGAACTGTTCTCACCCAATCAATGATGACCTGAGTCAGACCAGACAAATTCAGCACGGATTATTTTAGCCAAAGGAGTGCCTATGAATTGATAGGGTATATTTATCTACAATAGCCTATAACCTTTTGGATATATTCATCTCTACTAACATTAAACATATTAATTAAAGATCACACCTCTTTATCATACTTTAATGTAATTGCAAAGATTTAATGTTCAGCAATTATCCTACCTACCCCATGTATTCAATTTATTACACTGAATATGGGAGGAGCTAAATATGATCTAGGCTATTTTAGTTGACCCTCACTCTAGAACAAATCCTTTAAAATGAATGGTATTCAGAACAGAACAAGAATGAGAAAATTTAGCCTATATATGAAGCCAAAACGAATTCGTTTAAAGCTGAACTGAAACAGAAACGCGCATTATAGCCTACCTCTCTCATTTGTCACAATGTGTGTGGGGGTGTGGGGGTGTGTGTGTGGGGGTGGGGGTGTGGATGATATGGTATGTTATGTTATGTTATGTTATGTTCTGGTTTTCCCCCTCATGGGTAGTTTTTGTTTGTTTTATTTGTTTTTGTTATTAATAAAACCCAAATTCTCTTGCACTTGAGTCCTCGCTCCTTTCACCCATACCTGACCATGACAGTTATTAGGCTACTTTCCCAACATTTGTGTCATTTATTCTTAAAAGTAATGTAAGTTATGTTTGCAACAATAGCTGTTTATTGACCTATATGAGTGTGAGGCTCCCTGTCTGAGTCAGACACCCGGTCATTAAATAATTCGTGAATATTTGTAAATATTCGTGGCTTAAAACAGCTGGAAAATTGAACAGTGCATGCAGTTCTGTGGATGTTTTGCATGCAGTGTTATTATGGTTAACCAAAACAAAAATTATTAAAAACATGTATGCTAATCGAAATAAAAGAAAATATAAATATTAGCCTAGTTGAAAACTAGAAATGTTTCCTTTTGTCAATAAACTGTATTCATTTCGGGATTTTTTTATTTTTATTTTTTTTTCCTGCGACCTTCAACCGACGCGATCATTCTCCATTCATTAACCAACAAGATTATGTTAAATTAGAATGGATAAGTGCCTATGACCCATTAAAATACCCAAACATTTTTTCCAGGGGTTAATTTTAGCCTACATGCACAAATAGCAGCATAAACAACAGAACATAAGGATTCATCATCACGCACCTGTAGCGCTTCTTAGAACGGAGAAAAAACAGGATAAAATCATATAAAAGGAGTAAAAAAGCCTATGTCTATACGTGAAATTTATTTCACTTAAATAATTAACAGATTAACAAAATGAAAGAAACTAAGACAAGTAATAGGCTAAATGCTGAGTGTCGGTTCATTTTTGAGAAGCAAGTTTGGAAAGGAAAGCAGCAGCTGTTTGTTTTCTTTATACAAGTAATATTTTGTTTTTATTGTGAGTGTACACAAATAATAGTTTACCCTTCACAGTTTCTAATGATACTCTTATGGCCATAAATTACGGAGTATTTAACATTTTTTCCGCTGTTTTAAGAAAATTAAAGTGATCGCGGCGGCGCCTCACTCGCACACACAACATCTATCAGTTAACTTGACATCGCAGCCTGTTCGTTATCAAAATAAAATAGTCAACTTAATGTATAAGAAGTTACACTGCTCATTTGAAATAGCCCGTGTGTACAATCTGTGCCGTTATGCGCATGTTTGTTGTCGTCGGTATTGTATGGTGACCGCGCGCAGTCAGCGGAGGCTCGCGCTGCGGAGCCAGGCTAAAGTATAAACAAGGCTTAGAGTGTGCACAGATCCACATTTCGAAAATCTACCGGAAACAGTAGACCATCCAGATACTTTTGACATACTCTTTTCAACATACTATGCTTTGGGACACACTTACTCTAATCTCACATACTATTTAGGATGGATAGTACGGCCATCGGGACGCAGGGCTAGTCATAGACAAGACCAGACAATGATCGTGTGTGTGGTGCATGCTTATGTAGAGCGGTGCTGATGACGGTGATAGCAGGCAGGTGTTGTTGATTGTGAAACTTGTGCAGGTGGTAGACCAGGAAGGATTCTGGGAGAGGTAGTGCTGAGGTGACAGGCATGCTGACTGGAGATTGTCACACATCAAGACAAGGCAATGTACACAATGCACTTTTGATATGTCTGTCAGTTTTGTTTTGTTTTTTGTTGATGTAGGGTTTTTTTTTTTTTTTTTTTTGTAAGATTTATTTATTTATGTATCGTATCTTGATAAAGAGACGTTTGCTTTTCCAAATGAAAGAAATCCATAGAAGGAGGGATATAGCTATACAAATCTACACACCTCTGTTAAAATTGCTGTGATTTGAGATGTATAAAATGAATCCAAGACAAATCATGTCAGATATTTTTCCAACTTTAATGTGGTTTATTGAAACCAACAAAATAGAAACTTTTAAAGTTAGTATGAAATGTAAGTTGCCCTAGTCTTTTCTTACCTATTGTGATGTATGAGTGAAATGGCATCTCACTCAAGAAATAATTTAGGGCGAGACTTGACTTTTTACATCAGGAATTTATTGAATCAATGGATTGTTGTGGTTTGCTACTGCTGTGATCTCATGTGACGTGAGTGACAGGTTGTCCCACCCTCACCCAGACAAAGAAAAGACTTAAAATAACCTGGTTGCATATGTGTTCATGACAGGGCATGTTACATTCACAATCTATAATTCCTCAAGTTCTTTCTTATTTTTTTCATACAGAATGTCAAATATTTACTTGTATTTGTAGATTATATTTTAATGACATTAAAAAATACTGTCTTTTGCTAAATAAGTTGTGAATTTCATGGTTGCAATTGTGAATACAGGTATGGATTTCTTTATTCAATCAGTATTTGTAGGTTAATTATACTTTGTAGATTCAAATAGAGTATTATGAGGCCTGCATTTCAATTTTCTACCAAAAAGAAAATAAAAATAAATGAGAAATTAGAATTTCATTCAGTATTCAGCAACACTTGCTGTGCAATTCCACATACATCTGCAAGAGACCATAGTCGGCTCGATAAATGTTACATGCGTTCTGAAGAGAACACGTCTTTTCACCTTTATTGCAGTACAGTACGTAACACAAATGCAATAGCATGTCATAAAAGCAAGATGACAACATTATAACCATAATTAACACTACGTCGTATACCTAAAACCGCCAGCGGGTAAAATTTACCCATGCACGACTACTGTTTTGATATGGCTAAAAAACGTATTATGTCACTGTATTATGCCACTGTCTTCACAAAGTAATGTGTAGTGTCATGAAATAATTATTTTGAGTCATCGACTATGTTTTTGTCCTGTTGTTTTATGTTCAAGGCTATTTTAAGCAGGCTACACTGATCACTAATCATAGGCTAAACCAGCCTGCAATGACAAGAATGACAAGAGAATTAGAAGGAAATAAATACATATTTGGGTGGTTTAATATTATCCATTGTGACTAAAACTGATTACCACTATCTCAGTGAGTGAAAGGTGCTGCCTAGTAACATAGAACGTTAAAACATAAGCGGCGCGAAAATGACAGCACGAAAATAAAGGCGTTATATAGGTAAATTTGACCTGCTGGCAATATAAATGCCTCGTTTTTAATCTGGTTTTATCTTGTAAATAACACAATTTTAGTAAAAGTCAATGACTGGGAGACTTGGATATTTTATTGAAAATCTGTTATGTACATTTGAAAAACAGCCATGGGTACATTTTACCCCGTGGCGGTTCTAGTGTTAAACAAAACTATACCTGTTCTATCTTCATGCAGCATATATTCTCTGGCTCTGTAGGCATCTTACAACAGTTCCTACACGAGCACCTGTACAGGGCAAAAATGTCCTGTTGCATTCTACATGTTGTAATTCTTCTTGAGTCTCTCCATCATTGTCTGAGTCCGGTTCAAACATATAAGGCTGAAAACCGCTATAGTTTCCGACATTTTCAGTGCGTGAGATTGTCCTGTTTTGTTGTTGTCGGTGTGGTGACGAAGCTCCGCACTCTTCTTGAAAGGGGGCTGGAACAAAGCCACTGGAAGGCAAGCCTTCAACTTTTAGCCAAAAAAGCACAACGGCTAATGCTAACGCTGGTACACAGGGAAGGAGACCAGAGGCCGTTTTTTTTTTTAATGGATCACAATAATTTTAATTTATACTTTAGCTTTGCAGTTAAAATAAACCATATATTACACATATTTCAACAGGGGATCTTGCTTTATTATTATTATTTATTTATTTAATAACCAAGCTTCAACAACATAAGGGAAGATCCCTTGAACGCAGCTGATGATGCTTTGAGGTGATGCTCGAGTGATCAAGAATATTCCAATATACAAATAAGCTTTCCTTCAATTCCTCCATCCTCATTTTCTTTCCTTGCATCCTTCCCTCACATCCTACGAGGGGTGGAGCTGAGATGCGAGGAAAGGAAATTAGAAATTAGAAGCACCCCATCAGCATTTCAAGACGCTTTTAAATCGGGCAGCCTTCGAATGCAGCCTTAGCTAAGTTCTCTATAGCTCCTTACTACCCCTTGCAAGAACTTACTTTTCTATAAATGTTTTTATCTTTATGTAAATGCATTAAGCTTGGTTTATACTCGCCGCGTCCGCACAAGCGCGGGACCCCATTTCGCGTGGCGGTGTGCAGCGCGTTTTTTTTTACTTTCTGCGCGGCTCCGAAGATGCACGAGTTCGAGGCGAATCTAGCCGAGCATGACGTCTCATCACACCGGCACCCAGTTTGCACGTACAAATTAGTTGCTTATATTTACAAAATGAGCCTACAAAAGCAGAAATAAGCCCTTTTATTGAAAATAAAGATCCATGTTTAATAAAAAAAATTTCACAAATCTAAATGAAAATGTTTATTGAAATTAGGAGATCTTTAAGATCAAAAATTAAATAAATTTTACTTAATTTGTCTTCCAGGAAACATGTATCTTCTGTTGCTTCAGAAGGGCAGTACTAAATGAAAAAAAATGATATTTAAACAAAATAAGAAAAATTTGGACATCTTCATCCTGTTCAAATGTTTTCACCCCCCGGCTCTTAATGCATCGTGTTTTCTTCTGGAGCATCAGTGAACGTTTAAACCTTTTTTTTAATAGTTGTGTTTGAGTTCCTCAATTGTCCTCGGTGTGAAAAGATGGATCTCAAACTCATACAGTCACTGCTGGAAAGGGTTCAAATACGCAAAAGATGCTGGAAAACTGAAGAATCTGCAGGACCTGAAGGATTTTTCTGAAGAACATTGGGCAGTTTAACTGCAGGACAAACAAGGGACTCAAGAACAACCATAACAAAACAAAAAAATATAACAATACAATAGCCTATAGCCTACACTACTGTTCAAAAGTTTGGTATTAGTAAGGTACTTTGTTTATTTTCACCAAGACTGCATTTCTCTGATTAAAAAAAACTGTAGTATTGTAAAATATCTTTACCAATGTTTTCTATTTTAAAGCTGCAGTCCGTAACTTTTTTTGGTTAAAAATGATCCAAAATCAATTTTTGAGCAAGTACACAACAAGCAAGTATTCAAAACTATCTCCTTACCTTAGCCCAATTCACAATGGTAAGCTTGTAATAATGTGTTATAATTAGAGTGGTATGGTGGATTTCCGCGGGAAATTCAAGCATGTCTTTGCGTCATTACGTCACGTCTGTATACATAAAGAAAGAGTCCGGCTAGTAGTAACGCACGTGAGGAGCATGTTCTTCAGCGGATCATTTATAGCCTTTTCTCACAGCAGCTGGAGTAATTAAACTTACCATTTTGATGGCGGATTGTAATCCAGAAAGGCCCAAATGACAATCATCAGTGACAACTTGAGATTCACCCGTTGTCAAAAGCAAAAGATTAGACTGTACAGAAATTGAAATCTACAGGTAACGCTAATAAACATTTAAATACATGTAGTCACGCAATGCTAATGCTGTTAACATTAACAATTTGAGAACAAAGTAACAATAATAATAATTTGCACGGTTTGATGTTATACAAGCGATCGTTAGATTTAATCACTGTTGGTAGCGCGATTTATTGTAATGTTTTGTTCCCAAAAGTGGCAAACATGTTACTTACTTGTTCAGATGACATTTTCCGGTGAAAATTCTTATTTAGGTTATACTCCAAGACGTAGAATCTGTGATTCTGAAGCACAGTATCCACACCGGTGCGGAGACTGACAGCAAGCCGCACATACTCATCAAAACATTCATTCATCCGCGCTGAGGAGCCGCGCCAACGCACAACTCACGTACAGATGATAACTTCACAAATAACTGCAATTGCAGGTTTCAAACGGAGATGGCGACACGGAGGCAAAACTTACGGACTGCGGCTTTAATTTATTTTAAAATGTTTTTTTGTTTTTTTTTCTTGTGATGGCAGAGCTCATTATTCCAGTCTTCAGTGTCACATGATCCTTCAGAAATCATTCTAATATGATGATTTGCTGCTCAAGAAACATTTCTGATTGTTATCAATGTTGAAAACAGTTGTGCCTCTTAATGAAGTGTGGACAGCGTCTGTTTTCATGATTCTTTATGAATAGCAAGTTCAGAAGAACAGCATTTATTTGAAATAGAAATCATTTGTTATATAAATGTCTTTACTGTCACTTTTGATCAATTTAATGCATCCTTGCAGTGTAACACATGGTCAAAGAAAGAACGGATGACAGAGAGTAACATCATTGTTGTAAAATTAGGCCACTGATATGGATGCGGACATTATTCAGTAGGGGTTCAGGAAAAAAATCGGCAGCTGGCAGCAGGAAGTACCTGCCAATGGCAGCCGGAAGACAGTTGCTGGCAGCCAGACAACCTGCCAAAGTAGGCGGCACCTGCCGCTTCGCGATCTCCAATCACTAGCATCCAAAGAGTGACAGCAACCAATCAGATGATGAGCGGGCGACAGCCGCATATAAACAGTGTTGATGCGGGCAGAGCTCAAATGTATGGAAGCCCGTTTCCGCCACAATTGAGTAAAAAAATATAATTCTTTAAGTCATAATTATGAGAAACTTTTTCGTAATAATGACTTAGTTTCTCATTATTACGAGATAAGTCATTATTATGAGAAAGTTTCTAATTATTACGAGATGTTAAGTCATTATTACGAGAAAGTTTCTCATTATTATGAGATGTTTTCTCATAATAATGACTTAACATCTCGTAATAATGAGAAACTTTCTCGTAATAATGACTTAACATCTCGTAATAATGAGAAACCTTCTCGTAATAATGACTTAACATCTCGTGATAATGAGTAACTTTCTCATAATAATGACTTAACATCTCATAATAATGAGAAACTTTCTCGTAGTAATGACTTAACATCTCATAATAATGAGAAACTGTCATTACGACGCATTGTGCGCTTGCGCCGCGCTATCTACTGAGGTGCCGGTGTTGCTGATGCTGATTCATGCAAACAGTGGGCTTCCGTCGACGCCCATTTCCGGCACATAAGAAAAACATACTTAAGTCATAATTTCAAAATCGAAATTATGACATAACTAAATCGAAATTATGCCTTGCTGCTCATTGATCTGCCGCTACCCGACAGGATGAATTGTGAACACATTAAGGGGTAGGCCTATTTTAACTGTGGTTTTAGCTACTAATGATTAAATTATTGCCTTATTATCTTATTATCTGAACGGCATTGAATAGCCTATCTCTGAGCAAACACGCTCTTGAGAGGATTTTAAGCAAGAACAAGCTTTGGCGCAGAAAGAACAGAACAGAGGTGGCTGCATGAGGTGGCAACATTCATTGAACAACTTCAAACCTCTGGTCATGATTATTGATGCGCGCGCACACACACACACACACACACACACACACACACACACACACACACACATATGTTGGTTGGATGGTGTTGTAACCGCCAGAGAAACAGTGAGTTCTGCTGCCGAACAGTTGCAACAGAAATATGAGGTTGTGATCGGGCAGCAGTTTTCATTCAACAGTAAATATAGCTTATACTCCTGTAAAAATGATATTGTATGTTTCAATAAATAGTGCACGTAACAAATTCACCCAGGGTAGCCTATTTAATCAATATCAGAATCAAAAGGAGCTTTATTGCCAAGTAGGCTATGTTTGCACACACAAGGAATTTGTTTTGGTGACAGAGGAAGCTACACAGAGACAACAGTACACAGATAGTAAAATAAAAAATAAATAATAAAAATAAATTAATAAGATAGCACATATAATGCTTGCTGCCCGCCTCGCTTGATGTGCTGGAAGTCGCTGCCCGCATGTGCAAATTGAAGTCATAATTACGAGAAAGTTTCTCATTATTACGAGATGTTAAGTCATTATTACGAGAAAGATTCTCATTATTACGAGATGTTAAGTCATTATTATGAGAAAGTTTCTCATTATTACGAGATGTTAAGTCATTATTACGAGAAAGTTTCTCATTATTATGACTTAAAGAATTATATTTTTTTACTCAATTGTGGCGGAAACGGGCTTCCATACAAATGAGTAAATTGATAGACATTATGAGTAAATAAAACCTGGCATTCGATAAGAATCGGTAGGTTTGTTAGTAACTTTAATATCAGCGAACGACAGTATCGCTACCTACTGTAGTTAATTGTTTAAAGAGCCACGTCTTGTGTACCGTATTTTACATTTATAATTAGCACCATCGGCCCCAGTATTGTCTGTCAAACATTAACTTATCAAAGCAGAAGAGTCGAGACTAGAGACTGTGGATTATTTATGTTTATGGTAAGTAGTAAATGACCAGGGTTCTCTAACACAACATTAATGATGGACATAAGTTTAATCAGTTGTAAAACACCGGGATAGGCCTTTTTTAGGTGTTGTCAAATCTATTTGACAACAGTACTATACTGTATATTGCGCTTTGACTTTACTCAGGTAAGCATAATACATTTTTTATTTATTTATCAAAAGTATTTTGGGACGTTTTAAATGTCATTTTGAATGTATCTACTGTGCTTCAGCATGACTCCTATCAGTGAATCGGCTGGTGTCAGAAATAAAGAAGGGAAGGAATACTTGTAGACTATGTGAATTCAAGCAATTTTTGACTTTAACTTTTGAATATTAGTAATCACTAATTAATATTTTCTAGGAAGATACAGTGCACATTTGTTGCAGAAGGATGCAGGCTAAACAACATTCAGTGTGACAGAAGCTAATTTCAAGTGTTAGCCTCTCATACTGTATCTACAGTATCTTTCTGATTAAAATACAGAATAAATGTATTTCTCAAGTACTAACTGCACCCTTCTGTATTAAGGGAAGTTACTGTAAGTCGTGATGTTTAGAAAATAGTGTTTAATGACAATGTCAGTCATTTTTGTTAGTTTTGTATGCCACATTGTTGCCAGAGAAATGCTTCTTCATGTGGTCATTGAGGTGGGTGATCCTGCTTTTGTAAACTTGTGAAAGCATACTTTCGCTGGTTAGACCAGTGTTTCCCAACCCTGTTCCTGGAGGCACACCAACAGTACACATTTTGAATGTCTCTCTTATATGACCCATCCATTTCAGGCCTTGGAGCAGGGATGTGCGGTTTCAGACACAGTCCTGCAGAGTTCAGCTCCAACCCTGATCAAACACACCTGAACCAGCTGATCAATGTCTTCAGGGTTACTAAGTCTACAGGCAGGTGAGTTTTTAAATCAGGAGCTGCATCTCATTTCGGAGGCTACATTTGTCGGACGCATACATCATTGAGGCTGCCTCATTTCAGTAAAGTAGCCATCACATTCCAAAGTCATAAAGAAATTACAACAATTTATGCTTTACAAGGATAACGGTCAATTTTATAATGTTTTTTTTTTTTTTTTTTAAATGAGACATCCTTGATGATGTATGCGGCTGACAAATGCGACCTTTGGACCTTTGGAACGCAACCTCCAAATTGAGACAGTAGTGACTAGTACCAGTAATATCAGTAGTGACGTTATACAAACCCGATTCCAAAAAAGTTGGGACACTGTACAAATTGTGAATAAAAAAGGAATGTAATAATTTACAAATCTCATAAACTTATATTTTATTCACAATAGAATATAGATAACATATCAAATGTTGAAAGTGAGACATTTTGAAATGTCATGCCAAATATTAGCTCATTTTGGATTTCATGAGAGCTACACATTCCAAAAAAGTTGGGACAGGTAGCAATAAGAGGCCGGAAAAGTTAAATGTACATATAAGGAACAGCTGGAGGACCAGTTTGCAACTTATTAGGTCAACTGGCAACATGATTGGGTATAAAAAGAGCCTCTCAGAGTGGCAGTGTCTCTCAGAAGTCAAGATGGGCAGAGGATCACCAATTCCCCCAATGCTGTGGCGAAAAATAGTGGAGCAATATCAGAAAGGAGTTTCTCAGAGAAAAATTGCAAAGAGTTTGAAGTTATCATCTACAGTGCATAATATCATCCAAAGATTCAGAGAATCTGGAACAATCTCTGTGCGTAAGGGTCAAGGCCGGAAAACCATACTGGATGCCTGTGATCTTCGGGCCCTTAGACGGCACTGCATCACATACAGGAATGCTACTGTAATGGAAATCACAACATGGGCTCAGGAATACTTCCAGAAAACATTGTCGGTGAACACAATCCACCGTGCCATTCGCCGTTGCCGGCTAAAGCTCTATAGGTCAAAAAAGAAGCCATATCTAAACATGATCCAGAAGCGCAGGCGTTTTCTCTGTGCCAAGGCTCATTTAAAATGGACTGTGGCAAAGTGGAAAACTGTTCTGTGGTCAGACGAATCAAAATTTGAAGTTCTTTTTGGAAAACTGGGACGCCATGTCATCCGGACTAAAGAGGACAAGGACAACCCAAGTTGTTATCAGCGCTCAGTTCAGAAGCCTGCATCTCTGATGGTATGGGGTTGCATGAGTGCGTGTGGCATGGGCAGCTTACACATCTGGAAAGGCACCATCAATGCTGAAAGGTATATCCAAGTTCTAGAACAACATATGCTCCCATCCAGACGTCGTCTCTTTCAGGGAAGACCTTGCATTTTCCAACATGACGATGCCAGACCACATACTGCATCAATTACAACATCATGGCTGCGTAGAAGAAGGATCCGGGTACTGAAGTGGCCAGCCTGCAGTCCAGATCTTTCACCCATAGAAAACATTTGGTGCATCATAAAGAGGAAGATGCGACAAAGAAGACCTAAGACAGTTGAGCAACTAGAAGCCTGTATTAGACAAGAATGGGACAACATTCCTATTCCTAAACTTGAGCAACTTGTCTCCTCAGTCCCCAGACGTTTGCAGACTGTTATAAAAAGAAGAGGGGATGCCACACAGTGGTAAACATGGCCTTGTGCCAACTTTTTTGAGATGTGTTGATGCCATGAAATTTAAAATCAACTTATTTTTCCCTTAAAATGATACATTTTCTCAGTTTAAACATTTGATATGTCATCTATGTTGTATTCTGAATAAAATATTGAAATTTGAAACTTCCACATCATTACATTCTGTTTTTATTCACAATTTGTACAGTGTCCCAACTTTTTTGGAATCGGGTTTGTACATCGAGGATGTTGCCATGTTGCTGGAAATAGAGCCGTCAGTGTCCCAGTGTGTAGTAAGTCAGGGTCCTTACCATTGCTTGAATTTGTGTACATGATATACTGATTCACGAGCTAGGAAGCTGAGTGAGACTCACCCTTGGTGTGCCTCCAGGAACAGGGCTGACACTGGGCTAGACAGTGTGTATTTATTTTCTTTTACGTATTTGATAAAAATAGTTAAAATGGCAAATTTATAGGCCTGGCATATGTCTGAATATTTCTCTCTGTAATCATGTTCCGCTATACAGGTAACAAAATTAAGTATAAAGTCTGTATCGTGCCAAAAAGAATTGGAGACCTGTAGACACTGCCATGAAACCTTTAAACACTGCTTATCAGGTGATAACTGTTTAATAGGTATTTGATGGCAAAATGCAACAAGAGTAGTATTCACATGGCTGTGCATGTATGTATACTGTTAATAAGGTAATGTACATCTTGTGTATGTAACAGTTTTCTTATGAATCCTCTAGGCTACACTGGAAGAGGAAAATGGAGAGAGATGCTTCAAGAAACACACTGGTGTCAGGAGAACCACCTTTCACTCAACATCAACAACACTAAGCAGCTGGTGGTGGATTTCAGGGGAAAGGACAGAGAACACACCCCGTCACCATCGATGGGACACCTGTGGGGAGTGGGTCAACAGCTTTAAGTTCCTTGGTGTTCACATCACTAAAGATCTCACATGGTCTGCTCACACAGATGCAGAGCTGAAGAAGGCACGTCAGCACCTCTTTATACCTCAGGTGCCTGAGGAAGTTTGGAATGAGCCCCAACATCCTCAGATCATTCTGCACCTGCACTGCGGAGAGCATCGAAGAGCACTTGGTACAGAAACTGCACTGCTGGCGACCTACAAGCAACATTTTAGGAGGTGAGCTTCCTTCCCTCCAGGCGGTGTATAAGGAAAGCCCAGAGAATCATCAGTGACTCCAGCCACCCGAGCCACGGACTGCTCTCTCTGCAGTCTCTGCAGCACCCGGCCCCACACGAGCCGACTGAGGGACAGCTTCTCTCAGGCTATCAGGCTGCTGAACACCCAGAACTGATGTGCCTTACACAGCCCACTCTATCCTATCCTATGCCATGCACTGCACTTTACACTCCATCACCACAATTTCAACCAAACTGGAATCTAATGTATTATGCACTGCACTCTGCCATCACCTACTTATCAACCCACTGTACATCTGCAACTGTATAATGTGTATAATTGGATGCCAAGGATGCTGCACACTGATGGTGGTTGAGGAGAGACCCCTGACATGGTTGTAAAGCGCTTTGGGTGTACAATAGTACATATGAAAGCGCTATATAAATTCATTCATTCATTCATATAATTGTGTATTGTGTGTATAATATGTACATTATTTATTGTGTATAATGTGTATTGTTATCTGCAAAGTATGTCCAATTGTATTCTGCACTGCTCTCAGACTTTCACTCACCACGGCACATGTGCTGATGCTGATGTGACAATAAAAGTGATCTGATTTGAAAACACCCATCTAGGTTTTTGCAGTGATTGGTGCCAGTTTCTGGAGGAATGATTTTTATTTATTCTGTCTTGATAGTTCACTCTTAAATTCACTCTCAATAAAACGTTTTAATAAAACTCAGCATTTAGAATAGCTCAGCATTTCAGCATTAATCTATTTGTGGGATGTGTTTGATACTTATCACACTGTACGTTGTTGTTCAACAACTACCAAATACAACCTACATCAAGAAGAATATTATTGTATTATTGTTTTTTTTGTTTTTTTTAAATCACTACAGTGTAATAACTTGAAATGTTTGTATGATACAGCAATATATATATATATATATATATATATATATATATATATATATATATATATATATATATATATATATATATATACATATATATATATATATATATATATACACACTCACCTAAAGGATTATTAGGAACACCTGTTCAATTTCTCATTAATGCAATTATCTAATCAACCAATCACATGGCAGTTGCTTCAATGCATTTAGGGGTGTGGTCCTGGTCAAGACAATCTCCTGAACTCCAAACTGAATGTCAGAATGGGAAAGAAAGGTGATTTAAGCAATTTTGAGTGTGGCATGGTTGTTGGTGCCAGACGGGCCGGTCTGAGTATTTCACAATCTGCTCAGTTACTGGGATTTTCACGCACAACCATTTCTAGAGTTTACAAAGAATGGTGTGAAAAGGGAAAAACATCCAGTATGCGGCAGTCCTGTGGGCCAAAATGCCTTGTTGATGCTAGAGGTCAGAGGAGAATGGGCCGACTGATTCAAGCTGATAGAAGAGCAACTTTGACTGAAATAACCACTCGTTACAACCGAGGTATGCAGCAAAGCATTTGTGAAGCCACAACACGTACAACCTTGAGGCGGATGGGCTACAACAGCAGAAGACCCCACCGGGTACCACTCATCTCCACTACAAATAGGAAAAAGAGGATACAATTTGCACGAGCTCACCAAAATTGGACAGTTGAAGACTGGAAAAATGTTGCCTGGTCTGATGAGTCTCGATTTCTGTTGAGACATTCAGATGGTAGAGTCAGAATTTGGCGTAAACAGAATGAGAACATGGATCCATCATGCCTTGTTACCACTGTGCAGGCTGGTGGTGGTGGTGTAATGGTGTGGGGGATGTTTTCTTGGCACACTTTAGGCCCCTTAGTGCCAATTGGGCATCGTTTAAATGCCACGGCCTACCTGAACATTGTTTCTGACCATGTCCATCCCTTTATGACCACCATGTACCCATCCTCTGATGGCTACTTCCAGCAGGATAATGCACCATGTCACAAAGCTCGAATCATTTCAAATTGGTTTCTTGAACATGACAATGAGTTCACTGTACTAAAATGGCCCCCACAGTCACCAGATCTCAACCCAATAGAGCATCTTTGGGATGTGGTGGAACGGGAGCTTCGTGCCCTGGATGTGCATCCCACAAATCTCCATCAACTGCAAGATGCTATCCTATCAATATGGGCCAACATTTCTAAAGAATGCTTTCAGCACCTTGTTGAATCAATGCCACGTAGAATTAAGGCAGTTCTGAAGGCGAAAGGGGGTCAAACACAGTATTAGTATGGTGTTCCTAATAATCCTTTAGGTGAGTGTATATAATACGCAATAATGAACGATATACATATATTTTGTATATAAAAAGTAGGCTAGCCTATCTACTATAGTAAGATTTAATTTAATCATTTAAAATCTAAATCACAATTATGATTAGGCTATTATTCATACTATCACTCTCGTTGTTATTTGCCTGGCTACAAGCTACAGGTACCGCCTACTTCTGGTTGTAAACGGCAGCCGACGTCCGGTTTTAGTGGCAGGTACTGTCGGCTGCAGTAGTGTTCCTGCTGCCAGCTGCCGATTTTTCGCTGAACCCCACATTATTTCAGTCATTGCCCGTGGGATAACACAGTTTTAAAGCTTCATAAGCTAACAGAAGAGCATAGCAATAAATAAATAAATAAATAAATAAAGTGGTTCATGTATTAAGAATATTCTATTAATCGGCCTATTAATTCTTTTAATTAATTATAATCTATCTGCTATTCTGTTGGAAGTCAGTGTAGCTGGAATCATTCAGGTGTTCTGTAATTTTGTTTCACTGTGCAAGTGGAACTTAAATTATACTTAAATTTAATTTGTACATTTATATTTGTTTGTAAAAAAAAAAAAATTTTTTTTATTGGAAACATGAAAAAACAATGAAATTTCAGCAACATTTTTCAGTACTGTATGACTTTTACAACCAGACAGTTCATAACCAGAGAACATGGAGAATGTTGAATAGTCTGGCTCGGAACAGGGTAGGTTAACACACATCATATGGATCATCACACCAGTATAGGTTACAAAAATAAAAATGTCCACAAATACATTTATACAGGTTTGTTTAAGTTGTTACGGGCAGTGGCATATTTTAACATATGAAAACAACTAATAAAATACAGTTTTAAAGCATCGCAAGGTACAAAGGAAAAGCAAAACGAAATGAAATCGATGTATACAACTAGTTGAAGTTTGCTGTGCTTTATCCTAACATTACACGAAGTGAATGCCTGCATTCAGTCAGGGACGACTGCACAAAATGTCCAAACTAACAAAAACATTATAAACTGTTATGAAACGATAAACATTTGTAGCCTAGTTTAGGCATAAGTTCGTGCTGAAACGATATTTACCTTTTTTTAAATAATCCATTAAAAGCACAATATGATTAAAATATCCAAAAACCACTAGAACAATGTTATATATTTTGTTGACTTGTATACTTACATTATCCCAAATGTTTCCAAGGATGTTTAAATCCAGAGAAATCAGCTATTTTAACCAGGACACGGATCGTGTCCGTGCGTCGCCTATCAATGACATCATACCCACGTTACCCTCGATTTCTATTTTGTAGAAACCATGGAAACATCAAAGACGGTTTAATATATTTTGTGTTTTATTAGACAAGGAAACAACTGTTTAGATACATTCATCGACAGAAAACTAATTATTCTACAGTAAAACAGCATTTTCTCCATCATACAATATGTTTTAAAATTAATTGCATGCCATTTAGCAACATAAGCCATCCAGCTTTTATTAATATGATATTCTAATATCAATCTAGTTTACTGCAGTGTGCAACAAGTGTCTCATAGCAGCTGCGGAGCGAACGCAGAGTAACGTTATAATATATCTAATATGATAAAAGAGCGCTGCATTACCCCAGGTACATGAGCGGAAGAAGCGGAAGCGGCGACTGTGGCATAATAAAAGCTCCGCTCACGTGTGTCACGCTCGTCTCTCATTAGCAATCACTCCAGCGGCCTCGTTCAGCTCTCACAGCACTCGGCCTTGCTCTGCTTCATAGTACAGTAGCTTTAATAATCTCATCCATGAAGATTTCTGCCCATGTCCCATCCCGATTCTTTTCTACCGGCTGTGAGGTGAAGACGACATCTCCCAAGATTCCGCGCTCAATCTCAGCATCATCAAGCTACACCTTTGTTTTGAATAGACGACCTCTAGCAGCGAAAAACTACATAGTGTGCCTTTAAACCTGCTGAGAAAGGAGCATGAGCTAAAATTCTCAGTTCCATGCACATGCCCGGGAAACTCATGAATATAAATTTATGCTCCTAACACCAGGAGCATCATTTGCATTTAAAGGGACACACACAAAACGGCATGGTTTTTTCTTACCCCCCCAAAAATGGCCATTTTAACATGCTAAAAAAATAGTCTGTGGGGTATTTTGAGCTAAAACTTCACGTAGAGAGTGAAGTAAGATGAGCCATTTTTACTTATGTGATCCTCAAGATAAGAGAAAATAAGACAGAAGTACAATGAAAGTATCTAAAGTAATTTTCTAAAGTAAATTTAAAAATGTTTGCTATCATTTTAAGTGATCAGAATACATCTATGACAAAGGGTTCTAAAAATATGGCTTCTTATAAAAAAGTGTTCCTGTGGCTCAATTTCCCCCAGGTTAGGGGTAAGTTGATCCGAGTCAGTGGGTAAGTTGCACCATCTGGGTGTAAACGGACCATCTAATTAAATCTGAATCAAACCCATGTGAAACTGTAAAGATAATTTACCTCTTTTAAAAACACCTTCAATAATCAAATTTCCTTTTACAAATAGTCATATTTCTTTTCTTAAAGCTAATTTAAACAACATAAAACCAACCAAATGAAGTTGAAATTTCAATATCTTTAATTGTTTGCATTTCTGAAACAATATGTTGAACACCGAAGTTGCAACCTTCCCAAAAAACAGCCTAAACAGAGAAATTAAATTAAATAAAAACTGAATTAGAATAAGTGAATGAATGTCATTGAAACTAATAAACATTTTAGTCAAAAGGTTCTTGGCATGGTAGTTTTTCTGCATTGTCGACCATGTTAGGCCATTAGGGACTACAGGTGGAAATATATATATATATATATATATGATCAAGCATCTTCTGGGTCTTATCAGAGAAGGATTTGGTGTACTTGTACATTTTTCCTATCAAATAAACTCAAACTAACACATATTTTAAGAAAATGATAAACTAAACCAGTTGTGTAATATTACATTGAAATTATACCAGTTTATACTTAAATGATTTAACTTAACTACAGTGCATTAAGGTGGGGTAATATAGCTGCCATTTTGGATAAAACTAGCTAGCTTACCAATTCAGGCTAATATTTAGGCTAACATACCCCCACTCCCCCCTACACACTCTGGGGACATCAGATACTTATTGTACATCTTGTAAAAAGAGGCATAGGTCCCCTTTAAAATAATTTCATATTTCCCAACGGGCTAACAGGTTCCACATATTTTCTTAACTGTAAGTTCATACCACCACTCCTTCCCTGGTACCCTCTTGCTCCATGTACTTTTCATCAGTGTTCCTTCTTGTATATTTTTCTTGCAATAAAGGGAGAAAATAATGTTGTGAAAGTGCCACAGTGTTTATACTCTTGTGGGATTTTTTTTCTTTTGCTAAACAGGAAAAAAATATTTGCTGAATTTTGTTGTTCCCATAACAAGAATATCTTCACTATTTGAAAAACAGTTAGCATCTAATTTTGATCCAGTCAAACAAGCCAAACTGGCTAAACTTTTATGTTCTTTCAACTGAGTGTCACTTTGGGAATGTCTCATTTTCAGAGCAGTGTTTAACAGGACATTGGTTTAAAGTCATGTAAATGTACTTCCCTCACAAGTGGACGTAAAATTATTCCAAGAGAACAACAGACTTAGCCATGGTCATACCATCCACAAAGAAATCAAATCCACCAGGTAATCAGTAGTTTATGAACATAACTACATTTGTCATATTATGGGTCAAAATGGTTTCATGTTTTGAAGGATTTGGAAATTGATAATTGTTGTGTATCTTCAGTCTGCAGGTCAAGACAACATGTACTAGTGACATGTTTTCTTTTGACATCATGCTGTCTGGTAAGTTCAGAACAAAATCTATAAAAAAAATTTAAAAAGCAGACTGTAAAGATAAACAAGCATTTTATCCCTGACAAGACAAAAGGTCTGTGTGCGTTCAGCTAAATCGAACTGAGAATGCATTTTAAAAGTCAATTCAAATCATAAATCTGAATTTAGGTAGCATATATGAATTTAGCAAACAAAATGCAGAATTTAAGAAATTTGCGTAACTGCTGTAAGTTAAATGTGGTTTTAGTAGGAATCGATGGATTTTTATGTTTGACATTCATTTTTATGAAGTTGTCAGAACACATTGTGATAGGCTTGTTTTGACTGTTGAATTTGGTTTAGAGAAATATGACTAAAAAACAAACATCAAATAATTAAATATAAAATTCCACTTTCTGTCATCCCAACTCAAATTGCAATTCAATATGCATACTTCAATATATTATTATGGTGTAATTCATATAGACTTATCTTCATTCCTGTATGATCTCATAATCGAAAAACTTGTGATTTAGCCTACTGAGAGTCCATTATCTGTTACTAAGTTGAATCAATACGGAAGCCCTAAAAGGCCATGGATTATTCTTTTTTTTCTCTCTTGTTTTCTCGTGATCCCGAGATAACAAAAGTTCTTTATAATTGTTTGATTCTGAAACACTGCACCCGGAGAACAAAACCTTCACGCGAATCTGATCGACGGATAAACCATGCGCTCTTTTATGTTGTGGATATTTCAGCAAAATGTTAGCTTCGCTTAATAAACATTTAATTTGTGTAATTAACGTTTAAATGATCAACAGAGCATTCAACAGCTCAAGCGCAGGCGGAGTACCTTCAGAAGGATGCCAGATTATTCTGTAACTATTCAAAAAAAAAAATCTTTTAGAGCTGCTTGGATTCAACCCACTTTATTTTCCTCATTCGTTTGAAATAAAATTATATGACATAATTTGTTTGTTATTTGTATTCGTCATGTAGGATAGCCTATGCTGTGACTGATATCATGTGCGTTACACTGGCTTCCTCCTAGCGTGCTCTTCCATTAAAAAGAGGTGCAATATTCCAGATTTCCAAAGGAAACCCCCAAAGTTATTAATAAATTAGCAATGACAAAAAATTATGATAACCGATGTAACCGATGTATTTTTCTACAAGTCCGATATTTTAGCAATTGTTGTTTTGGTAGCTTGTTCTTGTTGCTATGTGGAAGAAGCAAGATAATTTAAAAATTATATTACCGCGTGGTGAACCTATGATAACTCATATTTAAACAACTAGCCTATACTTTGTGTTGTTGGCCAGATAAAATGACAGAGAAAAGAAAAACAGACATAAGATAATTTTTCGGTGCACTAAAACGCCACACAAAGGCCTTTCCTTACAAGTACAATTTTGGCTGTATTATTTGTGTTCCCTTCAAAAATTGGCCTTGAGAAATTTTATGTTTATTGTTATGTTTAAACGAAATTTACGCCCATGGGTTACACACTATCACTGAATTAAATTATCTAGGCTGCTACACATCTTCACATAGGCTATAAATCATATTTCTTATCAATAGGCGATACATTGAGTGACACAGGAAGGTAAACTAACAGTTACTTAGACTGATGATTAAAATGGCGTCTTAAATACGCACAATAAGGTGCAAACAGAATACAGTGACATCAAAATTAGTTTTAAAATAATCATATACAAGCATTTAGTTAAGTTAATTTCTTAATGCATGCAATACTGCACAAAATATAGTGATCACGAAAGGTCTTCACTCTCTCTCTCCCAAACGCGACTGGGCCAATATGAACTGTCTAAGCAACACAGTAAAGGCTATATACCGCACCCCATATGGCAAGCCGTTTTGACTTTTATTCATTCACAGGATATGAATTCTTGATATCAATAATTGAATTTTCACTAGTTAAAATGCTAATTCTTGATAAACAATTGAATTTTCACTAGTTAAAATGCTAATTCTTGATAAACAATTGAATTTCAACTAGTTAAAATGCTAATTCTTGATATCAACAATTGAATTTCAACTAGTTAAAATGCTAATTCTTGATATCAACAATTGAATTTCAACTAGTAAAAACTCTAATTCTTGATATCAGTAATTATATTTTCATTAGTGAAATGTCACCATAGGCTGCCATTCCAATTTAATTGTTGATATCAAGAATTCAATTTCTGATATCAATATAATTTCAGATATCTAAAATGGCTTTCTTACTAGTAACAATCACATTCATGATATCAGAAATTAACATGGTCACTAGTGGCAATTAAATTGTTGATATCAAAAATTAACATTTTTACAAGTAGCAATTCAATTCCTGATATCAACAATTGAATTTGAATGGCAGCCTATGGTGACATTTCACTAGTGAAAATTCAATTGTTGATTTCAAGAATTCAAATCCTGTGAATGAATAAAAGTCAAAAGGCTTGCCATACCCCATCAGTTATATTTGGTTCTATACTGTCACCTGTTGGCGCAGTTGTGTAACTTAGAGAAGATTAAGTCGTGATAACCAGAAAACAACTTTTGTTATGTCGAGATCATGAGAAAATATAAAGTTGTGATCACGAGAAAACAACTTTTGTTATCTCGAGATCAAAGAAAATTAAGTCGTGATCATGAGGAAACAAGACAGAATTTTTTTTTTTTTTGCCGTGTACACGCACAGTCGAGCGCACAGCCTTGCAAAGTATACTTCTTTTGACTCTAACACATACACAGGCATTCGACGCATGTGTAGTTTTGAGCAATCTCTCGGCACGAGTTACAACCAATGTAAATACTGCAAAAAAAAAAATGAAATGCGCATGTGCAACCTGCGCGTACAAAGTAATCCGGCGGTGCGCGTTCAGTATGCGCGTACTCTTCTGATGGTGAAATTCGCGTCGCGCACTGTACGGTGACTCTCACGTAAGCGTAAAAAGTTAAGTATACTTTGGCCTTTAGGGCTTCCGTAACTTTTGCGCTCCCTCACAAAGAATTGCGTTTTCTCGCAAAACCATCTGTGAGTAGCTACACTTCCTGTTTAATGTCCCGCTGGCAGTGTTTCAAACAGCTCAGTACGTTAACAATGGAGCGGTTCACAGAGTTGACATATTCACCGATTCGAACTTCCCAGATCAGTAACTTGTGAGCTAAACGTTGTTAAAACACAAATGACACCTCTTTAACGTAGACAACGAGCTACAATCTAATTTTCCTTATAATATGAATAGATCTCTATGAGCAGGCGGCTGAGAGACAAGTCCGAAGGGACCGTAAGCAAAGTGCAAAACCCGAAAAGCGTTACTACAAAAATAGTCATAAAAATTGTCAACTTCAATATTACACACTGTAGTGTCACCTAATCCAGTTTACACATCAGTAGTCTCCTACTGGTCATACTATAACACTTAGTTTGATAAAATATGCTTTTGCATAATTTTTTATGAATTTTTATTATGAAAAAGATTCAATAACTTCACTGTAATGCACTGGACTGTCACCAAATTCAGTTCATATATCACTGCTCTGCTGCTGGCTATACTACAACACTTAGTTTGGCAAGTAATAGCACATAAAAATAATAAAAGTAATGGCAAATAAGTAGGCCTATTCTTTACACAAATGATGTTGGTACCCAGCTAACTTACTAGAGTAGTTGCAACCAAAGCTTTCGCATGATAATTGCTTACTGATTTTGATGGCATTATGCTGTATAAAAGTGAAGTTAATAAATATTTTTTTTTCTATTAACAGTGAAGATGCAAAAGTTTTGCGAGGGAACACAAAAGATTTGGGAAAAAAAATTCCTCCCATCCAAAAAATTTTCCACCACCATGTCCCTTTAGGGGTTCCGTAACTCTATTCATTCCGGTGAAATCACAAAACAAATTGCACAATAAACGTGTCCCTGCTCTTGATATACAGTCACTGATGATGAACATCTTTGGTTTTATATGGATTAATTCTACCACCAGTCCATTAGGACACAAATCATTAATGCGGCTCTACGTATTTATTCACTAATGTAAATTAGTGAATAAGACTAACAACATATTGTATTATAGTAGATGAAACTATCACATTAAACTTTACACATGTAAATGAAAGAAATGTAAACCCTCCTTTATTTCTTCATGATTTTGTGAGAATATTTCAAAGTCTCAAATACTTCAAAGTAGAAAGATGGAACATTTCCTCTATCAAAATATTTACTATTTCAGTGCTTTATTTTAGGTATGTTAGTAGGTGTGGCTTGCAATGTTGGTATGTTCCCTCTCTTGTGTTGTAAAGGTGCAAAAATGTGCAATAAAAAAGGACAGTAAACACATTTGCAATGTTACTTCAAATTATATCAAATAATTCAAATTCTTTTTTCTCATATTTTCTATTTCAAATTTCTACTCCATTCATTCTCTTCATCAAAAAAAAAATCTGTTAATTAAGAGGCACAATTCAAATTTCAACTATAATAACAATAATATTAAAGGTTTCTCGAACAACAAATCAGCATATTAAAGGGGGATTTCATGCATTCTGAATTATTTACACTGGTAAAGAGATTCTCATGCTAAACATGGCCAAAATTTCAAAAAATGAGAATTAGTATTTCTGTGCCAAATACACTCCTTCAGGATTCGAATAAGTTTCGGAAAGTTTTTGTCGAGTATGACGTCATAAAGGGCGGAATTCCTTCTATGGGCACTTTTCCCGGATGAGTGAGTGCGTGCGCACATCAGCAAGAGAGCAAGAGCATGGCCATCAATGAGCTTCATTCGGGTTACGGAAGCCGTCGGCAGCGCTGTCATTTTGTTTTTAGACCACAAAAAGAAGTGTGTGTTTTTGGATGTGAGGGAAAGCTTCACAAATAACCCAGTTTTAAGGGAACAGTGGATGCAGTTTGTTTTTGCAAGTGTGTTTGTTTGTTCCCGGTCACGAGTCGAAACCGCAGGCGGTGAGTGAAACTGCATCAAATGTCTGTGTTTTGTTGGCAATCGGCGCATAAGTGCATATAATGTCAACAACACGAATGTATAGTGAATCAAAAGTTATCCAGGGATAATGCGATGATGTATAGTGTGTGTGTGTGTGTCTGCCCACTGCACGCCTTCACGAGCTCGGCTGTTTTCGGAAAGAATCAGTTCAGTGTATCTGTCTTTTATAAATATGATAAAACTAAAGACTCTTCGGAGATATGAAGGATGCAATACTACTCTATAGGTACTCAAGATTAACATGAGACTGGCAGAAACTGTGTGTGTTATGTCCCCTTTAATGATTTTTGAATTAAGGATTATGTGACTGAAGAATGAAGTAAAGCTTTTTAAAATATTGAATCAGAAAACGGTTCTTTTAAATTGTAATAATAATTCACAGTATTACTGATTTTACTATATTTCTGAACAAATACTGAAAATGCAGTCTTGAACATAAGACACTTTTTTCTAAAACATTAAAAGTGCATATTATTATTATTATTAGTAGTAGTAGTAGTAGTAGCAGCAGCAGCAGTAATGTATTATATCATCAAAAAGCATGTCATTGAATGCCAAATAACAAATTAAATTGACTGGACAGTTGGAATGTTATAATTGGTTTCAGTAGCAAACAGCCATGTGGCACAGTTCAGTTGTGCTGCGTCCCAATTAGCTTACTTATACTACGCCCTAAAAGTATGTATTATTTTTGTGAAGAAAAAATACATACTTTTGAGTGTGTAGCAGAAGAGTAGGCAAACTTTGGGGCGTACTACTTTGTCATTATTAACGGACAGCTCTGTCGCTTAGTTACATGCATCCTGTCATTGTAAACTCCCCTGTCAATCATCTTGTTACAGTTAAAATCATCCACATTCAATTTAATTTAATTTCCTACCGTTTCGGAGAGAAATGTAGTAGCACGTTGATCTGCCAGTCGTGGGTCTTTCATGTGGAGACTCACCTCATGTGTTTGCAATTTAAATATATTGATGCATTTAAATGTTGATGTCCAAACATATACTATATTGCCAAAAGTTTTGGGACGTCTGCCTTTACATGCACATGAACTTTAATGACATCCCATTCTTAATCCGTAGGGTTTAATATGGAGTTGACTCTTCTGGGAAGGCTTTCCACAAGGTTTAGGAGTGTGTTTATGGGAATTTTTGACCATTCTTCTAGAAGCGCATTTGTGAGGTCAGGCATTGATGTTGGACGAGAAGGCCTGGCTCACAGTCTCCGCTCTAATTCATCCCAAAGGTGTTCTATCGGGTTGAGGTCAGGACTCTGTGCAGGCCAGTCAAGTTCCTCCACACCAAACTCGTTCATCCATGTCTTTATGGACCTTGCTTTGTGCACTGGTGCGCAGTCATGTTGGACAAAGTTGGGAGCATGAAATTGTCCAAAATGTCTTGGTATGCTGAGGCATTAAGAGTTCCTTTCACTGGAACTAAGGGGCAAAGCCCAACCCCTAAAAAACAACCCCACACCATAATCCCCCCTCCACCAAACTTTACACTTGGCACAATGCAGTCAGGCAAGTACCGTTTTCCTGGCAACCACCAAACCCAGACAGAGAAGCGTGATTCGTCACTCCAGAGAACACGTCTCCACTGCTCTAGAGTCCAGTGGCGGCGTGCTTTACACCACTTTACACCGTTGCATTGCACTTGGTGACGTAAGGCTTGGATGCAGCTGCTCGGCCATGGAAACCCATTCCATGAAGCTCTCTATGCACTGTTCTTGAGCTAATCTGAAGGCCACACGAAGTTTGGAGGTCTGTAGCTCTTGACTCTGCAAAAAGTTGCCTACTTCTGCACACTGTGCGTCTCAGCATGCGCTGACCCCACTCTGTGATTTTACGTGGCCTACCACTTTGTGGCTGAGTTGCTGTTGTTCCCAATTGCTTCCACTTTGTTATAATACCACTAACAGTTGACCGTGGAATATTTAGTAGTGAGGAAATTTCACGAATGGACTCATTGCACAGGTGGCAACCTATCACGGTACCACGCTTGAATTCCCTGAGCTCCTGAGAGCGACCCATTCTTTCACAAATGTTTGTAGAAGCGTCTGCATGCCTAGGTGCTTGATTTTATACACCTGTGGCCATGGAAGTGATTGGAACACCTGAATTCAATGATTTGGAGGGGTGTCCCAATACTTTTGGCAATATAGTGTATTTTTATAAAAGTTCACAATGCTGTTGCAGATGAAATATAATGTGGATAACATTGAATATTTATCTTTTTGTAAGGTTAGATACTGATTTTTAATCACTCAAACCCCTTTATCTAATCATCTAACCATCGGACTTGCATGTCCGCCATGTTTGTAGTTTTTAACACTTTTTATCAGTGTTTGTAGTTCTAATCGAATCCCCGTCCGACTCACAATGGGTTGTGGCCAATATTGAGTGTGAGAGTGTGAGTCGATCTGCACTTCGGATTCTAACCGGAAAAAGTAGACCATCCGGGTATCTTTGGAATACACTTTTCAACATACTACAATTTGGGATGTACTAATTCTATTTTCGAATACTATTTAGGATGGATAGTATGCAAATTGGGACGCACCTTTGGACTTGGTTTTCTGTTTGCACGTTTTCCCTGCCTGAGTTTTTTACCATAGTGACCTAATTAAGTTAATCATTCCTTTCAGCTGTGCATCTCATTATCTCTTGTAGCCTATTTAGTTCTCCCTGTTTCAGTTTGTGTTTGTCTGGCCTTGTGTGTAAGCCATTCTGTGTTCCTGAGTATTATATTGAGACTTTTGATTCCTTCATCTTTGTCCTTGTGCGTGTATTTCCTAAGTTGTGACACCATGTGAATAGAAATTATATTATGTGTGTTAAACACTTTACAAATTTGATTTTCAAACTTTAATCACGCACCTTATCACAAACTGTAGCCAATGAGCAAACAAGAAACATTCTTATTATTTTTCCCATGGAAAAAAAACAAGAAGAAGAAAAAAAGCAGGATTTCTTAAATGTCTGGTTGGTTTGCAACATAATTTTTCTATTGCTAGTGCTAGACGCTATAAGTTGTTTTCACTGGAAGTTTGGCAGCTGTGTACACTCTCTTGTCTAGTCACATTAGTGTATACTAGGAGGTTAGGAGAGAGAAGAGGGAGACCAACTCGATTATGTCAATCACAGTGCTTCATGGATGGAGCTAAAGAGCTCTTTTAGCACGTTTTTCTTGTCGCGACTCTCTAATTGGTGGACATATTCTCAATTATTTTAATAGTGGCGGGAAAGCGAGTTAAATGTCTGACAGACAGCCATCTAGATGAGAACTCAGTTCACTTTGCTGTTCCATATTGAATTGTTGTGTAAAGGCAACTCTTTACTTGATGCATTTGAATCCATGACCTTGTCGTCTCCTGTTTGAGCTACTGTATATAGTAGGACCTAATCCATTCACACTTTGTGCATGATTTCTCCAACCGCCTACAGATCCACATCTAGTTTTATCCAGAAAGTGTCTTTATCCACAATGAACATTAAAAAGAGAAAAAGTGGAATCTGGTGTAATTGATATCCTCGTCCTTTCCCAGGCTCTATGGGGATTGAATGATGGGATCCAAATAAGAATAATTCAGCCCCCCAGACCTAAACCAGTTCCTCGAAATAATCATTCTTCATCCACAATATCTGCTCTTGACATGGGAATCAGTGAAGAGGAGTGGGAAAGGCTACAGAAGGCTCTGGACTGGCCTGGTCCGGATCAAGAAATCACTCAGCTGGATCAGAGCACAAGTCCAGTCCACTCAACATTCTCTATTGTGGGACTCAAGGAGAGTTACAAAGTGGGAGAAAAGATCTCCGTTACCATCACAGCCAGAGACCACAACAAGAACCTGAAAAGATATGGAGGAGATTTTTTCAATTCAGTGCTCAAGGTGTGTTTATTTTATAGTATATTTTATTTTATATTCAATACAAAAAAAACAGTATACCAACATTTGTCATATTGTGATTGTCATATTTGCCTGTTAATTGGTTTATTTACAAAATATTACTAATACATATTATGTTTAGATTTATAAGCTTGCTTTACCTACAGACATTAGTTTTGTGCATTACACTTTAACCTTCTCCATTCTTCTTGAAGGCGAGTGTGTACGGGGAGGTTGTGGATTACCGTAATGGGACTTACTCTGTTGCTCTTCTTCTGCCCTGGGAAGGTCAGGCACAAGTTTATGTACGTCTAGAGCACTCCAGTGAGGTTGTGCAGATTCTTAAAAAATACAGGGAGTCCTCATTCCCACGCAGCCACTATAATGGCCACTATGAAGGGCCAGGACCCCAAAAAAACAGGATCAGTGAAGTAGTACAATGTAATCTGAAGTGGGGTGCAGATGGAAGTTGGAGGAAAGGCGACTGCTGCTGTGAGTATAAGGATGTGAAAACAGGGACGGTGTGGCAGTGTGAGAGACCGAAGAAACTTTCTTGTGACAACCTGGTTCATCACTCAAGAGGAGGGTTTGAAAACCCATTAAATCCTTTTGAGAAGCAACTTTTCACAAAGTAAGTGGGAAAGGATTCCAATTGAATTTCAAAAGAATTGTAGAAATGTAAATTATTATTAAGTATTAAAGTATTATTATTATCATTATTATTTCTAAGGGAAATATTATTATTTGACAGGAAATTAACAAATGTGGCTATTACTGGAGACAAAGAAAAAATAAATGTTCTTCCCAACACTGAAGCCATTGGTATGTTTACATACAATCCGTGTACGTTTTGACCATTTCATTTCCTGTTTGGAAAGTTTTTTCTTTTATACAAGCTACAAATGAGTATTCAGCTTTTTTGTTTATTGTTTAAATTGGTTTGAATATTCAGTGGGCGTCACTGAAATACCCCTTTTCAGCCTGGTCTCTTTGTTAATACTTGGGTATCAATATGTAACATTTTCAGGTGCAAAACACATTTTTGTAAGTTTGGATAGATGCTGAATTGTACAAAATGGATGCATTTTCAACATTTAAACGTAAACATTATTATGTATTTACAGCTAAAGAAGCGTAAAGTATTTACAAATCTTTTATATCATAAATATATTTGTATAATTGCCCTTTTACCATATTATAGATAAATTGTAAATCCCTTCATTCCTAGTCCCAAATCTAAACATAACCCTTTTATAGAGGATATAAAAAGAATAAAATTTTATGGATAGAAATGTGAAGGAAAATTACACTTTTAGTAACAATATAACATTAAAAAGATATTTTGAGTCGCTAATCCCACTTCTACCTCTAAACCTATATGATGAAGTGTGATGAAACAGGTGAGATCCAATGAGCGTTTGATATCACTGCCGTAAAAAGTGTTGTAAAGCTTGTAGCAAGTGTCAGAACAGAGTGAAATGTTATTGTTTCATATGAAGTAGAAGAGTAAACTGTGTTTAAAGGATTAGTTCACTTCAAAATGAAAATTTCCTGATAATTTACTCACCCCCATCTCATCCAGGGTGTTCGTGTCTTTCTTTCTTCAGTGGAAAAGAAATTAAGTTTTTTGAGGAAAACATTTCAGGATTATTCTCAACACAATGTACTTCAATGGCAACCAAAATGTTGAAGGTCCAAATCAATGCAGTTTCAAAGCGCTTCGAAGGGCTTCAGAGGCTCTGCGCAATCCTAGACGAGGAATAGGGTCTTATCTAAAAAAAAAAAAAAATGTATATACTTTTTAACCTAAATTGCTCATCTTGCGCTGCTCTGCACCACGGATTACTTAATCACGTTGGAAAGGTCACGCTAGACGTAGGCAGAAGTACCGCCCCCGTGTTTACAAAGTGCACATGCGAAGACTAATACAAATGTCCTTTAGCAAAAAAAAGGTTAAACAACGATATCGGATGGTTTTAAAGTTGGAGATGGAGTTTTTTGTGTAAAGGGCGTTTGTATTAGTCTTCGCACGTTCGCTTGGGGCGGTACTTCCGCCTACGTCTAGAGTGACCTTTCCGAAGTGATTCTGAAGTGATCCAAAATCCTGGAATGTTTTTCTCAAAAACTTAATTTCTTTTCGACTGAAGAAAGAAAGACATGAACATCTTGGATAAGATGGGGGTAGGTAAATTATCAGGAAATTTTCATTTTAAAATTTCATTTTCCCTTGGAGGCAGAAAAAGGTCAAATGGAAGGACCTTGAACTGATGAACCCGATCTTGAAAAGCAAAGCAAAGAAACAGATGATGATCCTGACAGATGGGTATGTGGAAATATGCGTACTTCAAGTCTATGGAAGTGAACCAATCTCCCGGTTCTATGGATTCCAGAATTTGTGCTGTAGTCAGCATCTAGAAAGGCAATATTTTATGAACCTGTTCAGTTCTCGTAAGTCCAGAATGGACTGAAGCCCACAATCTTTCTTTGGTTCTAGGAAATATTTCGAATAGAACCCAGTGAGCTGTTTGTTGGTGTTTATCTGAACAATTGCCTTTTTCTGTAATAGGACTGTAATCTCATTGGCCAAAATTTGTGCCTGGACTGGGTCTCTGACTATGGTCATATGGACCCCTGAAAAGGTAGGAGGGTACCGCCAGAACTGTGTCCTGTCTCGATGGTATCTAGAACCCAAGGATCTGATGTAACTTTCTCCCAACTGTCCAGGTATAGTTGGGAGCATACTCCGGCGACTCCGAGAGGGTTATGCAGGGCCACCACAGGGTTTGGGAGGGCCACCCTGTGAGTATGCCTCTTCAGAGATGCTCCCCTAACTGAAGTGTGAGACTGGTCAGTTTGGGGAGTTTAGTAAGATTGTCTGGTGCCTCTATCATGGGATTGGTAACCCCTAGTTCGTCTTCTGTTATACCCCCAGAATTCAGGGAAAGTGTGGTGGCTGATATGTCCATATCTAGTCCAAAGTGACCAAATTTTTGTTGAACTAATTCCCTTCTACGTCTTGCCTGATCGGCCGTATCCGATAGAGATTGGGAATCAGGGTGAAATACTTTACCTGGAACAACTGGCATATTAGTTATTTCCTAATAGTCTCCAGCAAAGATGTCTGAGCTAACAAGATCTGCCTTTGGGCTAAAATTGCTCAGGACATACAGTGGGGAGAACAAGTATTTGATACACTGCCGATTTTGCAGGTTTGCCCACTTACAAAGCATGTAGAGGTCTGTAATTTTTATCATAGGTACTCTTCAACTGTGAGTGACGGAATCTAAAACAAAAATCCAGAAAATCACATTGTATAATTTTTTAAGTAATTAATTTGCATTTTATTGCATGACATAAGTATTTGATACATCAGAACAGAAACCTTTGTTTGGAATTACAGCGATCATACGTTTCTGTAGTTCTTGACCAGGTTTGCACACAGTGCAGCAGGGATTTTGGCCCACTCCTCCATACAGACCTTCTCCAGATCCTTCAGGTTTCGGGGCTGTCGCTGGGCAATACGGACTTTAAGCTCCCTTCAAAGATGGTCATTGGCAAACTTCAGACGGGCCTGGACATGCTCTGGCTTGAGCAGGGGGACCTTGCGTGCGCTGCAGGATTTTAATCCATGACGGCGTAGTGTGTTACTAATGGTTTTCTTTGAGACTGTGGTCCCAGCTCTCTTCAGGTCATTGACCAGGTCCTGCCGTGTAGTTCTGGGCTGATCCCTCACCTTCCTCATGATCATTGATGCCCCACGAGGTGAGATCTTGCATGATGCCCCAGACCGAGGGAGACTGACCGTCATCTTGAACTTCTTCCATTTTCTAATAATTGCGCCAACAGTTGTTGCCTTCTCACGAAGCTGCTTGCCTATTGTCCTGTAGCCCATCCCAGCCTTGTCCAGGTCTACAATTTTATCCCTGATGTCCTTACACAGCTCTCTGGTCTTGGCCATTGTGGAGAGGTTGGAGTCTGTTTGATTGAGTGTGTGGACAGGTGTCTTTTATACAGGTAACGAGTTCAAACAGGTGCAGTTAATACAGGTGATGAGTGGAGAACAGGAGGGCTTCTTAAAGAAAAACTAACAGGTCTGTGAGAGCCGGAATTCTTACTGGTTGGTAGGTGATCAAGTACTTATGTCATGCAATAAAATGCAAATTAATTATTTAAAAATCATACAATGTGATTTTCTGGATTTTTAGATTCCGTCTCTCACAGTTGAAGTGTACCTATGATAAAAATTACAGACCTCTACATGCTTTGTAAGTAGGAAAACCTGCAAAATCGGCAGTGTATCAAATACTTGTTCTCCCCACTGTATATGCTCCAATGTCTCTGGTAAGCTATAAGTGCTGTGTCAACCAAATTGTGTCAAAGTATCACAATCTTCTGTACTGACAACCTTTCTTTAAAGCAGCTAAAACTATCCCAAGGCATTTCCTTACTGGGCTGCCCGCATAGCTGCGTTATATGCTTGGCACATTTACCGATCTGTCTTCTGGCACTCTCTACCAGGACAACAAGTATTATTCCTGACCCGATCAAGGCCTAAGGGTAGTTAAGGCTGCGACCTCTCCCTCCACTGAAGGTATCTTCCCCATACCACTCTCAGGGGCATAATTTAATTGAACAAACCACCTACAACCTGCATTAAACTGGGGGCAGCTTTTGGATTATTCCAGGCTTTTCTCAACATCTGAGAATAAACCTCCGCCACAGGAATAGACGCAGGAGACTGAGTAAGAGAAATGCTCGCCCATACACCTTGTGGGGGGGCTGAGGTTGTAGCTTGCCACACTTAAAATGCAAGAAGGAATGTGAGAATGAGTGAGGGCTTCATCTTCAGCCTTCCCCTCACTAACACAACGGGAATTATTCGCATGCAGTGAGATGACATCCACTGACTCATCCTTCCCTCCTTGGTATGATGTTAACTTATCCCCCAAGGAGGGTGCAGCAAGGAACATAAACGGCTGAGCGCTTACTGCAGAATTACGTGATTCAAGCTTACCAGCCAAGATCTGCATTTGAGTGTCGTCCTTGGGCTCTTGGTTCACTGTTGTCTTTCCCCGTTTATTCTGAGGTATGTCAGGATGCAGGGGCCTGGCAGAAGCATGATCCCTCGTGCATATGCCAGAATGTTCCTCCAACAAGGAACTATTGGTAAACACCACTTTGGCACCACCAGATGCCTGGTTCTCTGCTCTCTTTCCTATAAAAATAGCCCCATTGCAGCTGCACAGGGGTTTTCAATATTGTCCAATAAATGCAGTATACCCGGGCATTCTCTGTGTCCATCCCGTGGTCACGCAATATAAATAGTAATCAACGATAAGGAAAAAGAAACAAAAGATTAACTGTAACGAATCTCAGTACATTAAATCATACTTAAAGTTGAACTGCAAGTCTTCAAAATAAACTACTTGTCATTAGTTGAAAAACTCAAGTAACAACAATGCCATTAACATATAGATTGTGACAAATCACCATTCATTAATCATCCTTCAAAATAAGTCTGGAACAGAGCTCTTTAACTCACAGTATATTAATACTTCCTAAAGCTGAACTGTAATTCTTCAAAATAAACTACTTGGCATTAGTTGAAAACACAAATAACAACAATATCATTAACATATAGATTGTGACTAATCACCCTTCATTAATCATCTTTCAAAATTAAGTCAGTGAACTGGGCTCATTGAAAATCAAAATCATATATGAGAAAAATGTTTATATATGTCTACCATTTGTACACGCAGTAAACAAGATGGAAAACTCTCGTCTGCTGCGAACAGCTTACCCACAAACCAACAACAAAAACCTGTAAACAAACTATAGAACTAAAGAAACACTCACCAACGTGCGTTCCAACGAAGATATAAATGAGGAGAAATCCACCGCAATTCTCAGGGACGTAAAGCACCTGCACAAAAATGTGGCGGATTGGAAAGTAAAAAAAAAAATAAAGATATTTTTGATGAAGTCCGAAAGCTCTCAGGCCCCTCCATAGACAGCAATTTAATTAACTGCGTAGGAGACTGACACAGACTAGAACGAAATTGTTGAATAAAGTCGTTATTTTTGTTTGTTTTTGCGCCCAAAAAGTATTCTTGTCGCTTCATAAAATTAAGGTTGAACCACTGTAGTCACATGGATAGTTTTTACTACCTTTCTGGGCCTTGAAAGTGTTAATTAAATAGCTGTCTATGGAGAGGTCTGAGAGCTCTCGGATTTCATCAAAAATATCTTCATTTGTGTTCTGAAGATGAACGAAGGTCTTACAGGTTTGGAACGACATGAGGGTGAGTAATTAATGACAGAATTATCATTTTTGGGTGAACTATCCCATTAAAAGCGATGAGGCAAGAAAGGAAAAGAAGTGGTTGGTTCATCTGGATGTTATATAATAGCAAACCCCTAAGGTCAGTCACCTGATATTTTTGATATTAGGTCTGGAAGATTGGCAGAAGAATGTCATCATTCAGGAAAAGACAGTGGGCACAGTCTAAGTGAGTTCGAAATAGATCTACACTTTACGTAAAAATATGAATACTCATGAGATCACGTTGCCCAGGGTTGCCAAGTCCACGGTTTTCCCACAGAATTGGGCTATTTTTAATTTGTTGCCGCAGGTAAAAAAAAAATTCCGCGGGTTGATTTCCACCCCTGTACGTATGATTTCAGCGCTCCAACACTGCCAAAACATCCCCCCAGACGTACAAATTCAGTGGAGAATTCAGCCGCCCGATATGGAGAATCGCATTGGGCTATTTTTGGGCTACTTTTGACTGGCCGTTGGTCTACTTTTGTTGCACAGACATGGCAACCCTGATGTCGCCCTTTTGTCTTATTGGTCAAAGTGCTTCTGTACAGCCTTTGTTGTGTCAGGCAGAGTTGGTAAAGCACTGCCAATGTGTTTACACTTTAATAAAATATTGTTGCGTAGATGTAGACAGCATTTCAGTGAATGAAATATTCAAGCCATAAACCAATTTGTCAAGTCACCTTTATTTATACAAATAGCACTTTATAGATTGTTTCAAAGCAGCTTTGTAGTGATAACAGGAAAATGATGCATTTCGATTCATCATGCTGGTGTGGAGCCAAAGCTGGCCATAGAGCATATTTGTACAGACAAAAAAAAAAAAAAACAGACCACATTTTTTTTTTCCTTTTGCCTAAACATAAAAACAAGCCATCTTTTTTTTTTTTTTTCTTTCTTTTTTCCAAATAGGAAATGGTCAAAACATATGCTGATCACAGATATAATCTGAAATCAAATTAATGGAATGAATTGAATTTGCATAATTATGACAGTCTCTTCAGGTAAATGTTTCTTTGCTTTAGGCACAGTGGAGAGATGCAGATCTAGTATGATGACACCCGTTCCTGCAGGGTTTTATCTGAAAGATGTCTGGAATTCTTTTGTATGCAACACTAGTCAGTTCAGTTCTGCACAAATGGGAAATTGTCTTAAAAACAAGATAGTGTACTTGATGGGAGACTCTACCACAAGGCAGTGGTTTGAGTATTTAGAAAGAAATGTGCCAGGCAAGTTATTCAGTGATCTTACTTTGTTGTCAATGTCATTTAATTTAAGACTTGATAGCATGAATGTATAATATTAAATAAGGAATTGACATGGGTCTGTCTACGTCCCGGAGTACTACAAACCACGCCCCTCCAAATTACACCTACTACAACAAGTTACGCCTCCCAAGAAGAAACAAGCGTGGATGTCATTGACTAAAACAATCTTTTGAAGTAAATTATGTATGAAATGTTTGTAAGACTAACTTATATTGCTTTTGAATCTTATGAAGTATGAAATAACAGCTAGTAGTAAAACATAAAATGAACTACATACAACCAGATTAAAACCTACCCTTCAATAAAATAAAAAAATTTACTGTAGAGTTTCATTTTTTAAATAATTAAAAAACTGAGGATGAAAACAGGATGACTTATGTTATACAATCTATATGCCTTATCACTTGGTGGTGATAGTGAAGCTTAAAAAGCGAGGAAAGTAAAAAAGAGAAAGTAGAAAGCAGAAAAAGAGCAGTACTAGTGACCAAAGTGATGACATCAGCAAATCCAGAGGGAAGGGCTCTGATGACATTGCGCATTGCTGTTTCATTATAGGGGGCGTAACTTGAGGTAGGGGGTGTAATTTGTAAGGGCGTGGTTTGTAGTACTGCGGGACACAGTCGGACACACTTGGACTACAGAGGCCCCACAAGTATTTGGACACTTAATCCAAAGATGTATTAATATCTTGGCATTAGATAAAATACTAATTGACACACCTTTCAAGCAAAACTTGCAAAATGTCATTACCAAAATGTCTTAAAAGTGACGTTAGTTCTGAAAAAACTCATTCCATTTGTATGCATGCTACTTAGTTTGCTATTTTGTATCTAATGCAATGACATTGAGATATGCACATAAATCAGTTATACAGTTCACAAAAAATAAAGATTCTGTCATCACTAACCCTCATGTTGTTCCAAACTTCGATGACTTTCTTTCTTTGGAACACAAAAGAAGATGTTTTGAAAAAAAAAAGCTAAGAATTTGTTAGGTCAAAAAATACATTAAAAGTCAATGGGGTCCAGTGTTGTTTTGGACCTCACTGACACTTATTATATGGACAAAGACAATTAAAACTCTTTTTGTGTTCTGCAGAAGCAATAAAGTCATGAAGAAGGTGGGAAGCGAGATCATAAAGAGATCATAAAACTAATCCATATGAACTGAGCGGTTTAGTCCAAATTTTCTGAAGTGACATGATCGCTTTATATGATGAACAGATTGAATTTAGGCTTTTATTCACATATAAACATTCATCAACGCACACATAAGTTATGGTAAACGAAAGCTCAAGCATGCTTGCGTGACGTGTGAGAATGAGGTTCATTCTTGTGTGTTACGCATCACGTTTGAGCTTCAGCAAGAACCAATGAGGTTCATTCTTATGTGTTACACAGCACGTTTGAGCTTCCTCAAGAGCCATTGAGGTTCATTCTTGTGTTACACAGCACGTTTGAGCTTCCTCAAGAGCCAGTGATTTTCATTCTTGTGTGTTACGCAGCACGTTTGAGCTTCTGCAAGAACCAATGAGGTTCATTCTTATGTGTTACGCAGCACGTTTGAGCTTCCGCAAGAACCAATGATGTTCATTCTTGTGTTACGCAGCACGTTTGAGCTTCTGCAAGAACCAATGAGGTTCATTCTAATGTGTTATGCAGCACGTCTGAGCTTCTGCAAGAACCAATGAGGTTCATTCTTGTGTGTTACGCAGCACGTCTGAGCTTCCTCAAGAGCCAGTGAGGTTCATTCTTGTGTTACGCATCACGTTTGAGCTTCAGCAAGAACCAATGAGGTTCATTCTTGTGTGTTACGCAGCACGTTTGAGCTTCTGCAAGAACCAATGAGGTTCATTCTAATGTGTTATGCAGCACGTTTGAGCTTCTGCAAGAACCAATGAGGTTCATTCTTGTGTGTTACGCAGGACGTTTGAGCTTCCTCAAGAGTCAATGAGGTTCATTCTTGTGTTACGCATCACGTTTGAGCTTCAGCAAGAACCAGTGAGGTTCATTCTTGTGTGTTACGCAGCACGTTTGAGCTTCCTCAAGAGCCAATGAGGTTCATTCTCGTGTTACACAGCACGTTTGAGCTTCCTCAAGAGCCAATGAGGTTCATTCTTATGTGTTACGCAGCACGTTTGAGCTTCCGCAAGAACCAATGATGTTCATTCTTGTGTTACGCATCAGGTTTGAGCTTCAGCAAGAACCAATGAGGTTCATTCTCGTGTGTTACACAGCACTTTTGAGCTTCAGCAAGAACCAATGAGGTTCATTCTTGTGTGTTACGCAGCACGTTTGAGCTTCCTCAAGAGCCAGTGAGGTTCATTTTCGTGTTACGCAGCACATTTGAACTTCCTTAAGATCCAATGAGATAAATTTTCATGTTACACAGCACGTTTGAGCTTCTGCAAGAACCAATGAGGTTCATTCTTGTGTGTTACGCATCACGTTTGAGCTTCTGCAAGAACCAATAAGGTTCATTCTTGTGTGATACGCAGCACGTTTGAGCTTTCTCATGAGCCAATGAGGTTCATTCTTATGTGTTACACAGCACATTTGAGCTTCTGCAAGAACCAATGAGGTTCATTCTCGTGTGTTACACATCACGTTTGAGCGTCCTCAAGAGCCAATGAGGTTAATTCTTGTGTGTTTTACGCAGCACGTTTCAGCTTCTGCAAGAACCAATAAGGTTCATTCTTGTGTTACGCAGCACATTTGAGCTTCCACAAGAACTAATGAGGTTTGTTCTTGTGCGTCAAGCAAGTACAGTTGAACTTTTGTTTATGTTCGCTGAACAATGTTTATATGTGAATAAAAGCCTAAATTCAACATGTTCATCATATAAAGCGATCGTGTCTCTTCAGAAAATTTTGACTAAACCGCTTGATTCATAAGGATTAGTTTTACGATCTCTTTATGAAGTTTTTGAAGTGTCAAAGTGGTAGTAGCATGGACTGTCAATGGAGGGACAGAAAGCTCTCAGGTTTAATTAAAAAGATCTTCATTTGTGTTCTGAAGATGAGCGTAAATCTTACGGGTATGGAATGACATGAGGGTGAGAAAATGATGCCCATATACTTTAGGGGACTGCTGTGTACAATAAAAAGCAACTTTGTAAAGCTATTTGATAAATGAATAAAGCAATGATTCTAATGTTAGCTTTACTTATCTTGTTTAGGCATAAAAAGAATGGACCTCCACACTCCTCGTACCGGTGGACCCCTAATGGCTGTAGAGTTGAAAAATAATATCATTGTTCACTGGAGGCCACACGGTGTTCCTTTGCGATTTACTAAAATGCTCATTACCGATCTGCATTATATCGACAATGATATTGATGAAATAGCTGGTGGTCCTCATGCAGTCGTTGTCTTCACAATCTTTGCCCACTTGGTTTTTCACCCAATAACATTTTACATGCATGAAGTGGCCAAAATCCGTCAGTCTGTTGTTGCACTGCTGAGTCGTGCACCAGAGACCACCGTCATCATCAAGTCTGGAAACACTGCAGGACTGAAGGTACAATTGTTCATTTTAGTTTTCTTGTGATAATATTTTATGTTCAACAAGAAAATATGGTGCATTTGTTCTGCTGCCTTTTTAATGAAAGTCTAGAAGCACTTATCCACTTTGGAAGCTTAAGCAAGATTCTTAATGCATCATTAAATGCCACCTGAAGCATTTTAATTTTAGCCTTACCAAGCCTATATAAAGTGAAGTACAGTATGCTCTAAAAAAGAGTTATTTGTCACAGGGTGCTTCTCAATCAGCTCCCTAGTTCAGTAGTCAGGGCACTGATCAGGGAATCAGTCAATGGGCTGACTCCCTGATCAGTGCCCTGACTACTGAACTGGGGAGCTGATTGAGAAGCACTCACAGCTATGTTTAGTTTCAATGTCTTGGTTTTCCTTGTCACTGCATGTGTTCTAGTTCATTATAAGTTGCCGTGGTTTCTGATTAGTCCTCACCTGTTCCATGTTTCTTTAATGATCTTCCTCTGTGTTTTTAAGCCCTCTGTTTTCCTCAGTTCGTTATCTTGCATTAATGTTTATGGAGTTTGTGTAGTGTTCTCGCTCGCTGTCTAATAAATATTCATAAGGAGACAGAATAACTAAATCATTAGCATACATCAGATGGTTGATACTTACATTCATTTAAAGGTGCAGTGTGTAATATTAATGAGGATCTTTTGACAGAAATGCAATATAATATACATAACTATGTTTTCAGTAGTGTATAAAGACCTTACATAATGAACCGTTGTGTTTTTATTACCTTAGAATGAGCCATTTCTATCTACATACACCGCCGGTCCCCTTACAGTGAAATCGCCATTTTGCGCCGTCATGTTTCTACAGTAGCCCTAAACGGACAACGGACTTATCTACAGAGCGCTAGCTACTCTCTGCTGTCTCAGACGACAACATTTTTGTCCTGTGTCGGCCACCGTAGCTTCTCTATATGGTTCGAAAGGGAGGGGTGAGCGGTTGCAATTCGCAACCTCACTGCTAGATGTCGCTAAAATTTACAAAGTGCACCTTTAACTTTGTTGAAAGATCATCCATGTACAAATTGTGCATAATTACATGCAACTATCCCTAAACTAAACCCTTGCCCAATAGTAAGTACATGTAGTTAATCATTATTATTCAGTATTGTATAATAAAGTGTACACACAAAAGTACAAAAAAGTACACAGCTCTATGTCCAATAGACACACAGTAGCAATAAATTCAAACAATAGAATTAATGTAGTTTTCCCAAACCATCTATTTCTCTATACATGTTTATATTTTTGTCTTTAATTGTATTATTCTGTGTCTTGTTTTATTTGTATGTGTGCACTGGAAGCTTAATTTACCTAGAAAAAAATGGTTGTGCAATGCATGCAGGCTCTTTTTGATGATCGTGTTTCTGATCTGTGTTGTTACAGAACATTTTTCAAAGTGATTGGTATGCAATGCAGCTGAACACTGTGATGCAGGAGATGTTCAGAGATATTGATGGAGTAATCTACTTCGATGTCTGGCAGATGACTTCCTGTCACTATCTACGTGAAAATGTTCACCCAGGACCTGTTGTTGTTGCTAATGAAGTCGACATGTTGCTCTCATATATCTGTCCTGCCTGATTCATCAGACACAACCTTGCTTCGTCGTCATCATCTACAATGTACATACAAACAAACTTGATCGAAATGTTAACAAACACCCTTATGAATAATGCATAATATCTAGAACTTTAAAAAAAAAATAATTGGGTTACACTTTATTTGAAGGTTTCCATGTTACAGTGTAATTATACATAATAATAGTAATAAAAGTAATAAAATAAAAGTAAATAAGTATAATTAACTAGCCTACACTTCGGGGTTAGGATTTTGTTTAGGGTTAGTTGCATGTTATTATGCACTGTTTATATTCATTACTATAGTACATGTAACGTGTAACAAGGACACTGTAAAGTAAAGTGTAACCATGAATTGTATTAGAAAAGTAACATCAATTCATAAACATAAAAATATGTAATATAATAATTTGTAAGTAAAGTGATCATTTTATAACTGTTTTGTATCCATTAATTTATGAAGTCTGTACAGTAAATACCCACCAAAATTATATGTTTTTCATCATCTTTTCATTACTGCTGTCACTGTGATACTGTGTTCAATTTACTGAACTAGTAGAAAAGTTAACCACAATACTATAATAAGCTGTCCATTCACATTTTATTTGGATAGGGGTTGTTGACATGGCATTTTCACTGTCACACAAGATAAAAAATGAACATAATTAGTATTGTCATCATTTAAAATGCAGTAAATGGTTAAACATTTCTTTGTCTTACATGGACCTGTTGATATAAAAACTGCTTTGTTTTTAGATTTTTTTAAATTTTAGAGCCAAATCTCAAAATTGTCCTATGGTGTGACTGTCTCAAGCATGGTTCAATAAATTACAACTTTTTTAAATTAAAAAGAAAATCATACAAATGTTAATAAATACCTCAGGCATTACACGTATCTATTTTAGTAAATGGCAATAATGTTTTTCATCCATATATTTCTAAAAGCGTAGGAACTTGATACATTTTGTCACTGAAAACCATGTCCTCCGTTGTGACACCATATCCTGATTTTAAAATTGGGCAATTCCACTGACAAGTTTAATTAGTTGAAGGACCCCATTCAAAGTCATGTTACTGAAGCCCCCTGAGAAGCCCATGACATGTGCACATGGTTAGTTTTTGTCTCAGAATTGTTCAAATATTTAACTTTTTTGGAACCACTATAAAAGTGTTAAAGGGTACATAACACACACAGTTTCTGCCAGTCTCATGTTAATCTTGAGTACCTATACTGTAAAAAAAAAAGTTGCTGCCTTAAAGGGTTAGTTAGTTTCAAGTCATCCTAGGTGTATATGACATTCTTCTTTTAGACGAATAAAATCGGAGTTATATTAAAAAAGTCCTGGCTCTTCCAAGCTTTATAATGGCAGTGACTTGTTGGTTCGTTTTTGAAGTCCATAAAAGTGCATCTATCCATCATAAAAATGTGGAAGCGCAGAGGATAGAGCAAAATAAAAAAATGAATTACAAGTCTAAAATGAGAATTTTTAACGAGAAATGCAGAGGATTTCGATATAAGAGAAGAGGGGCTTGAGTTTGTTGAGCCCTATCAGCACAAGTGGTGTATTACAAAGCTTGCGATGCTCCTACACCCTGCGTCATACATCGCGTCAGGGGTTATTCTTTTTGCTGTAAGTTAGTTATTTTAGTCTATAAAGTTTTAAATATGGATATTTTTCTTACACAAATGCATCACTTTGCTTCAGAAGGCCTTTATTAACCCCCCGGAGCCGTGTGGAGCAGTTATATGATGGATAGATGCACTTTTATGGAAACGAACCAACAATCACTGCCATTATAAAGCTTGGAAGAGCCAGGATTTTTTTAATATAACTCCGATTGTATTTGTCTGAAAGAAGAATGTCATATACACCTAGGATGACTTGAGGGTGAGTAAATCATGGGGTAATTTTCATTTTTGGGTGAACTAACCCTTTAAATTTTTAAGTACAATCAACTTGCATGTTTAAGTCAATTCAACTTAAACTGCATTAAACTGACTTTAAAAAATTAGTTGAATCTTGTATAACTTATAAAAAAAAGTTGAAAATTGCTTAACTTATTTTGATGAGTTAAAGCAATGTAAAAATGTATGTTGATATAACTTATTGATCAAACAGACATTTGATGCAATTTCACTCACCGCCTGCGGTTTCGACTCGTGACCGGGAACAAACAAACACACTTGCAGAACTCCGTTGCTGCTCCGGAAAAACAAACTGCATCTACTGTTTCCTTAACGCTGGGTTATTTGTGAAGCTGAACAAGGTTATCTTTCCCTCACAACCAGAAACACACTTATTTAGTAACATTGTTGATTTCGTGGTCTAAAAAAATCCAACTCTTTAATAGCATAAATAAGTCCCCCCCTTTAAGTTTTGTTGTCCTTTGGGGTATATTCTTAATTCTTTCTATGTCACACCATAGGACACATTTCAGTAAAAATGTTCAAAAAACAGTGAAAGTTAGTGACCCCTTATATTTTCTCAAACATCAGACTTCACACTACAAACCCGATTCCAAAAAAGTTGGGACACTGTGCAAATTGTGAATAAAAAAGGAATGCAATAATTTACAAATCTCATAAACTTATATTTTATTCACAATAGAATATAGATAACATATCAAATGTCGAAAGTGAGACATTTTGAAATGTCATGCCAAATATTGGCTCATTTTGGATTTCATGAGAGCTACACATTCCAAAAAAGTTGGGACAGGTAGCAATAAGAGGCCGGAAAAGTTAAATGTACATATAAGGAACAGCTGGAGGACCAATTTGCAACTTATTAGGTCAATTGGCAACATGATTGGGTATAAAAAGAGCCTCTCAGAGTGGCAGTGTCTCTCAGAAGTCAAGATGGGCAGAGGATCACCAATTCCCCCAATGCTGCGGCGAAAAATAGTGGAGCAATATCAGAAAGGAGTTTCTCAGAGAAAAATTGCAAAGAGTTTGAAGTTATCATCATCTACAGTGCATAATATCATCCAAAGATTCAGAGAATCTGGAACAATCTCTGTGCGTAAGGGTCAAGGCCGGAAAACCATACTGGATGCCCATGATCTTCGGGCCCTTAGACGGCACTGCATCACATACAGGAATGCTACTGTAATGGAAATCACAACATGGGCTCAGGAATACTTCCAGAAAACATTGTCGGCTAAAACTCTATAGGTCAAAAAAGAAGCCATATCTAAACATGATCCAGAAGCGCAGGTGTTTTCTCTGGGCCAAGGCTCATTTAAAATGGACTGTGGCAAAGTGGAAAACTGTTCTGTGGTCAGACGAATCAAAATTTGAAGTTCTTTTTGGAAAACTGGGACACCATGTCATCCGGACTAAAGAGGACAAGGACAACCCAAGTTGTTATCAGCGCTCAGTTCAGAAGCCTGCATCTCTGATGGTATGGGGTTGCATGAGTGCGTGTGGCATGGGCGGCTTACACATCTGGAAAGGCACCATCAATGCTGAAAGGTATATCCAAGTTCTAGAACAACATATGCTCCCATCCAGACGTCGTCTCTTTCAGGGAAGACCTTGCATTTTCCAACATGACAATGCCAGACCACATACTGCATCAATTACAACATCATGGCTGCGTAGAAGAAGGATCCGGGTACTGAAATGGCCAGCCTGCAGTCCAGATCTTTCACCCATAGAAAACATTTGGCGCATCATAAAGAGGAAGATGCGACAAAGAAGACCTAAGACAGTTGAGCAACTAGAAGCCTGTATTAGACAAGAATGGGACAACATTCCTATTCCTAAACTTGAGCAACTTGTCTCCTCAGTCCCCAGACGTTTGCAGACTGTTATAAAAAGAAGAGGGGATGCCACACAGTGGTAAACATGGCCTTGTCCCAACTTTTTTGAGATGTGTTGATGCCATGAAATTTAAAATCAACTTATTTTTCCCTTAAAATTATACATTTTCTCAGTTTAAACATTTGATATGTCATCTATGTTGTATTCTGAATAAAATATTGAAATTTGAAACTTCCACATCATTGCATTCTGTTTTTATTCACAATTTGTACAGTGTCCCAAGTTTTTTGGAATCGGGTTTGTACATAACAATATGCATTTTTTCTTCAAAAGTGGTGTATTACAAAAAAAAAGCATTTTTTACTGCCTATTTGTCAACTACCCACAGGCAGGTAAGTGACATGAATTAACTCATGATAAAAAATCCCAGAATATGTTGGTTATAGGGAACATAAAAGGAAGATGTTCTAGAAGATAATAAGAAACTAAAGTGAGTGGCTTGCAAAAGTGAAAGATCAAACCATAACCAGGGGATAGAACAATATGAAACACATCTAGCTGGAATGCCTCTGTTATTAAACAATTTGGATTTGATGGAGCACCTGGTTGTATTTACCAGCTTCAGAACTGAATGAACCAGAGCTTTCTCTATTTTCTGGGTCTAGCTCATCTTAGTGTATATGTATTATGTAGGCTATGACAGCTGAATTGACTTGCTTTTAAGTGACATCATTCTTTTTCACATTTCAGAGAACCCAAAGAAAAAGAGGCAGTTGATGTAAGACAAACTTTAAACCGTTGGGCCAAAATGGCAGCATGTATCATAAATCAGTCAATGTAAATACATGTTTTTGGTATGGTGTCAATGCATGTATTGTTTCCCCCTTTGATTAATTGCTTTTGCTTGTTTAATTCGGTTACACTTTATTTTAAGGTGTCATTGTTACAGTGTAACTATAAGTACTGAGTAATATTAATTAACAACATGTACTTACTATAGGGTTAGGGTAGGATTTGGGTGTGGTTGCTGGTTAGTTGCATGTAATTATGCGTAATTTACTGTTATTACTATGGTACATGTAATATGTGTAACAAGGTCACTAAAATAAAGTGTTACCTTCAATTCTTATTGATAATTTGCTTGACGAATCAGTTAGATCGAATCATATAGCCTACAGCAGAACATCTGCTTTCCTTCGTTTTTCAATGCAGTAAAGCCTCAACGCTCAAAATCATGTTATGGTGTTAAATGTACAATCAGATGTACTGTACTTAAGCTTTGTCAGCGTCAAAAGAGGTTTTTACGGACATTCATCACTTATGTAACTATTGATGCGCCAACGGCGTGAGCGCGCATGCGCATTTAAAGCATCATCAGCACCAGCTCAAAAGATCATCGCGATGCTCCTGCCTCTTCTTGTGTTTACTATCGTTTGGGGAAGATTTGGTTATGAAAACCTTTAGATTATCGTCGTACATGTTGATGGATGTTTTCTCTATTGTACCCTACACATAAGGCGAGACGCGGATGTTAAATAAAGAGTCTGACAGGAGTCAATCTGTCATTATAGTGAGGGCCTTATCAGAGCACGTAACATCGTTTTCATCAGGACTGACCAGGGCTCGTATTTTTATTTCGGGGATTTCATGTGTATAAAGGTGTAATTATCTGCTCAGTGGGATGCACATCAGTGCTTTGCCGTACTCTCTCTCCGTTATAATGGCTGCTCTATATCAGGGCACGGACGTGTCCTCACCGGATAAATATCTGGCGTTAAAAGACGTCAGAGAGGTGAAGGAGGAGACCACTCTGGACGAGAAGCTCTTTCTGCTGGCTTGCGAGAAGGGTAAGTTCATTTACCATTCTAAAGAACGTTTAAAATTTATGATATAGTACAACAACAACAATATATTTTAGGTTATATTTATGATAGATACGTTTTGAGGTATTATATATGAACCTTTTTTATTATTGTTGGTATTATTTATTGTTGTTTTATTAAAATAATTCTGCTCTAATGTCAGATAGACAGTTACATTTATTCAGTTTATATAGTTAAAAATGAGAAAATGTTACAACATAAACAATTTATTATGAGAAAACTAGTAAACGAGTAAAATAGTGCTAAAATAGAACGTTTCAAAATTTCGTAGATTACAGAGACAGAGATGTGACCGTGAAATAATAGAGAATGAGAATTTAGAGAATTTTATTTTGAATGGTTTAAGAGTAATTGCATACAATTCAAATAATTATATTAAAATAAGGGACTATAATAATTTCACAGATTTATTTTACATAACATACAACTAGGTACTAGTAATTTGTTTTGAGATAAGTAGATTTTGAGAGCTTGACTGATGGTTCAGACCTCTTCAGCTGGTTCACTTCCATTTAGAGTTTTGTTTAACAGCAGTGCGTTGCATAGTTTATTTCCAAACATTCCAGAAACAGCTTGGAAAAACGAATGAATTTTCTCTGGTTACACTGTGCAGACAAGAGTCAGTTGCTATTCTTTTACCATATAAAGAAATCCTAAAATGGCTCAGGGAAGGATATCTCTCCTTTAAGGGCTATATTATTTTCCATCACAAGCCGCTGTCCTCTCCTGCTGATAACATTTAGTAGGTGTCAACTAATGTACTGTTACCTAACTGCATTTTAAGGAGACTACTACATGGTAAAGAAACTGCTGGAGGAGAAACGACATGGGGAATTAAACATTAACTGTGTAGATGTACTTGGGAGAGATGCTGTCACCATTTCAATCGAAAATGAGAATCTAGACATATTGCAGTTGCTCTTGGATCATGGCTGTCAGGTAAGAACACACCCATGTCCTCAGCTCATACGTAACATATTAGATAAAACCAATCTGTTCATTTCACTGTGTGTGTGTGTGTGTGTGTGTGTGTGCTTACAGGCCACAGATGCATTATTAGTGGCTATTGATTCAGAAGTGGTAGGAGCAGTTGATATCCTGCTAAACCATCGGCCCAGGCGTTCCTCCAAGCCTTCTATTGCGGTTAGTTTATTTTGCAATTATATATTCATTTCATTTTTTCTTTTAAAAATATAAACTCTACCATTTAACAGGTTGGACATGCAACCTTTTTGTTTTGTTGAAATGAATAGTGAAGGAAAATTGAATGGCATGTGTATTTTTTGGAAGAGTTTCCTTTTTAATATTTGATTGACTAAATATTAGTATTTTATCAGTGAATATATTTATAAATATTTATGTTTCATAATACCATGTTGCGTTATTTCTTTTTTTAGAAATTGATGCAGCGCATTCAAAACCCAGAGTATTCCACAACCATGGATGTTGCTCCAGTCATTCTTGCTGCCCACAGGAACAATTATGAGATTTTGACCATGCTATTAAAGCAAGACATCTCACTGCCCCGACCCCACGCTGTAGGGTGCGAGTGCACCCTCTGTAATGCCAAGAACAAGAAGGACAGTCTTCGCCACTCAAGGTAATCATTTTTATCCAATCAATCAAACCATGAATGGTTTATTTAAAGGGTTAGTTCACCCAAAAATGAAAATTATCCCATAATTTACTCAAGCCATCCTAGGTGCTTATGACATTCTTCTTTCAGCCAAACACAATCGGAAGCAAAGCGATGAATTTTTGTAAGAAAAATATCAATTTTTATAACTTTATAAACTAGGGCTGCACGATATTGGAAAAAAACTTACATTGCGATATTTTGTTTTTCTGCGATATAAAAACAATTTCACCAGATGATTTGAATAGCTCTATCTGAAAAGAATGAATCATTATAGAATAATTGGGCTGATTTTGTAGGGGAGTGAATCTGCATAGAAAATAACAAACAAATTACAAGCATAGATAAATACAATAGAAGAAAGATACAATTGAAATAAGCAGTGCTTTGTTTTTCAGGTAAATCTAACAGTATTCAGGTACAGAAATTGAATAATCAAATGTAAAATAACAGTCTTCACTTTATAAATGAAATATAACTAATATAATTAATTAATTAATACAATTTATCTTTGTTAAAGCTACAAAAGTTATTCTTTCTCTTTTGTTGTTGGATTACCATTGATGACACAAACAGCTGCGGGTATATTAGGCTGCTGTGCCTTTTAAGACAAATGCACGGACCTAATATAAATGATACGCATCCGTTTTCTTTCTCAATTGTTTACAACACATAACACACATAACCAACTGCGTTTACGTGGATAGTCACCGAGACGGGTCCGTTAAAGCTCAAAAGAAAGAGCAAGAGAAATGAATTGGGCGTTCACACTGCAAAAAATGCTTTTCTTACTTAGTATTTTTGTCTTGTTTTAAGTCCAAATATCTAAAAATTCTTACATTAAGAAGCATTTACTAGGCAAGCGAAAGTTTTTGTCTTGTTTTGGGAAAAAATAACTCAAAATTAAGTGAGTTTTTGCTTAAAATACGCAAAATAATCTGCCAATGGGGTAAACAAAATAATCTTGTTTTCTGTTTGAATTAAGATTATTTTTCTTACCCCATTGGCAGATTATTTTGCTTATTTTAAGCATAACCTCACTTAATTTTGAGTTTTTTTCCCCAAAAACAAGACAATAATTTTTGCTTGCCTAGTAAATGCTTCTTGTTTTAAGAATTTTTAGATGTTTGGACTAGAAACAAGACAAAAATACTAAGTAAGAAAAGCATTTTTTTGCAGTGCACGTGCTGTCTGCGTGGCTCTGTGTGTGCGCACAGAAAACAGCGTGTGAGTCCTCTTGCGCTTAATGCCTGACTCGACTTAAAAACACATGCAAATGATAAACTTTCATTCTATGATGGTTAAACTTTGCAATTAATCCGTAAAATCACATGCGGTCTGAACCGGGGTGCAGCTGGCCCATACGGATCAACTATGATCTCTATATTTGGCACCATACATTCTGCGATGTGACTATCATTGCGACATTGCGATAACGATGCTAAAACGATGTATCGTGCAGCCCTATTATAAACTATAATCACTGGCTTCCAGTAACGATCGTATGCAAGTCTAGTTCCAACGGAAGCTCTGATCATTCACTCCCATTATTAATCTTGGAAGAGCCAGGATATATTTTACTCCGATTTGTGTTTGGCTGAAAGGAGAAAGTCATATACACCTAGGATGGCTTGAGGGTGAGTAAATTAAATTAAAAATGACAGTTTTCATTTTTGAGCGAACTATCACTTTAACTTTCCTTATTCTGACATCTCAAAAACGTTAATTTTTTTATTTTTTTATTTTTTTTACAACCAGGCAGTTATTGACATTAAATGTATGGGCGATTCTTCAGTTAGTGAAGCTTGTCTTTTCACTAGAATGATTTTTGAAAAAGTATTTATTTTAAAATGTTACGGCTATTATTGCATCTTTAAAATAATATTTTTCTTGTATATATTGTATATATTTTTTTATTTTTGTAATCTATATATTTATTTAATGATTTTCCTGTTTTCCCCATCCAGACTTCTTAAAATTAATTCTGTATTTATATCTAAAAAATTGTATAGAAAAAAAATAGACAAGCATTTTAGAGAACAATTAAGATTTATTAGTTCAAAGTTAAAAAAAAAAAAAAAAAAAGAAAGAAAAAATACCAATGTTGAAGGCTTATCAGGGACATAGTCGGATCTTTTTTCAAAAACATATTTCAATTTATATGATACATGCTTAGGGATTTCAAGTAGTCCCTATTGAAAACTCACCTATAAACATGGCTGGGAATGGCTAAGATTCACTGGTGGAACATTGTCCTGCTCCACTTCACAGACGATGAGTGGAACATCATAGAGAAGCATGACCATTGGCTGCAACCTGCAGATATTATGGCCAATCACCAAAGTCGACTGCACAACTGATTTTAGAATACTCCGCTGCTTTTTAAGTAGCCTATATATTTTTTATTGAGCTATGTTTTTGTGCTGAATTCGTATCACTTTCGTAGGCTATTGAGGTTAACTACCTCGAAATTCACTCCCGCGTTACCCCCCATTTCCAGCCCTGCCTATAAATGCATTTGATAAGCACAAACACAGACATGCTAAAGTATATTTACAACGTGGAGTAATCTGCATCTCCTTCATCCTCCATTGTGTCTCTTGCAGGTTCCGTCTAGATATCTACCGGTGCCTTGCCAGCCCATCCTTGATCATGCTAACAGAAGAAGACCCCATTCTGAGAGCATTTGAGCTCAGCACTGATCTGAAAGAGCTCAGCCTGGTGGAAGTGGAGTTTCGGTAATGGAAGTGTGATTAGAGAAAGAGGTCTCATAGGAATAACTGCTAAATGGAGAGAGCTAAACAGCAGCAAATACCCTTTGCTTTTGTTTTTGACCATTTTACAGATGCATGCATTTGAATAGCAATTAATTTACTTTTCTTTGTTTTAAAGTGCAGACTTAATATTTATCTATTTTGGGTCTTAATTTGGAGACGACGAGCACATGAACCGTTGTGCCGTGCTGATTATATTTATCAAACGGTAAAAACGCCCCTTCCCCCACCTAAAAACAAGGCGTCTGTGGAAGAGAGTCCAAAACAAGGTTTTTCTTTACGTTTTTCGAGTACAGACGACAACGTTGTCAAAATGATCCTCATTCACACGGATCCACGGAAACGACTAAAAAAACGCTGTATTCTGCTGCCAGGCCAGTAGTTGGCGATGTCACATTGTAAAGAAACACTACGTACCTATAGACTGAACATGTAATATGCATGCGCATGACATCACTGTTTTCACAAATTTGTATTTTTATAGTTTATAATGGTATTGACAATAATGGTATTGTTTTAAAAAAAAATGCATTTTGAAACTTGTTTTCTAAAATTTGCGTTTTCAGGCCCCAAAATGCTGGTGTGGTGTAAAAGTTTTCAGTTTTTAGTTGAAAACGGTGTTGTGTAAATGGCCCCTTGATTAGATTTTGCCAATTCATTCCGATTGATGTGGTTACATGTGACGTTTTATTCCGACTGTGCTAGTAGTCCGATTATAATCGGATTATTAGGGTCCATGTAAATGCAGCTAATGTTGATATTTGAAATCGCCACCCAATCAAAATCTAAAGGACCCTTTTCCACTATATTAAAAAAAAAACTTTTGTGCAATGGAAAGATTCCATGGATGGTAAAGGTTCTTCATGGAGCCACAGATGCCTTTATTTTTAAGGGTGTAGAAGAAATGAAGGTTTTTCCTTCTACTGCTCATTCTGGATCTCACTGTCATTATATTACAGGAATGATTACGAAGAACTTGCCAAGCAGTGCAAGATGTTTGCTAAGGACCTGCTGGCTCAGGCCCGCAACTCTCGCGAGCTGGAAGTCATACTGAACCACACGTCCAGTGAAGACCATGTGGACAAGAGAGGCCTGCTGGAGGAACGCATGAATCTCAGTCGCCTCAAACTGGCCATCAAATACAACCAAAAAGAGGTTAATGAGAATTTTTAACAAAACTTACTGTGCCTGTGTCTTCAAGCCTGGGCTGCGTTTCTCATACAACAATGTAACATGTTGCTTAAAGTCCCCCTGTAGGCAATACATTTATCCCTTAAAAAATGGTTTCCCTTTCCTGCGAAAAAAAGTGTATTCATGCCTTAAAATAGCTTGAATGTAACTCTACACCCTTGCTTCATTTACTATATGCGGATACATGAATATGCAAATTAGCCCCACTCACCAGCACCAGAGATCCACTCGGTCAACTTTACTGTAGTAAACGCTGCACAATGGCAAGTGGAAATACTGGTTTAATTCAGCCATATATGTTTGAACCAGAAACTGATTTAGAAGAAGAAGTGGAAGAGTGAATTATACAGGCTCGTATACAATACACATAACGGTAATTAATATGATTAGCCTTTTGCTTGACTACGTTATCAAACAGCTAATAATGTGTTGCTAATGTTACACAAAGTTCCCGTTCACCATCTCAGAGTCAGACAGCTACCTTCTAAAAATCAGTATCTTTAGAAACGCTTTGAACAACTTAGAACGTCAATGGAGAAAGGCATATAGTTCATCATAACATCATATTATATACACTCACCTAAAGGATTATTAGGAACACCTGTTCAATTTCTCATTAATGCAATTATCTAATCAACCAATCACATGGCAGTTGCTTCAATGCATTTAGGGGTGTGGTCCTGGTCAAGACAATCTCCTGAACTCCAAACTGAATGTCAGAATGGGAAAGAAAGGTGATTTAAGCAATTTTGAGCGTGGCATGGTTGTTGGTGCCAGACGGGCCGGTCTGAGTATTTCACAATCTGCTCAGTTACTGGGATTTTCACGCACAACCATTTCTAGAGTTTACAAAGAATGGTGTGAAAAGGGAAAAACATCCAGTATGCGGCAGTCCTGTGGGCCAAAATGCCTTGTTGATGCTAGAGGTCAGAGGAGAATGGGCCGACTGATTCAAGCTGATAGAAGAGCAACTTTGACTGAAATAACCACTCGTTACAACTGAGGTATGCAGCAAAGCATTTGTGAAGCCACAACACGCACAACCTTGAGGCGGATGGGCTACAACAGCAGAAGACCCCACCGGGTACCACTCATCTCCACTACAAATAGGAAAAAGAGGCTACAATTTGCACGAGCTCACCAAAATTGGACAGTTGAAGACTGGAAAAATGTTGCCTGGTCTGATGAGTCTCGATTTCTGTTGAGACATTCAGATGGTAGAGTCAGAATTTGGCGTAAACAGAATGAGAACATGGATCCATCATGCCTTGTTACCACTGTGCAGGCTGGTGGTGGTGGTGTAATGGTGTGGGGGATGTTTTCTTGGCACACTTTAGGCCCCTTAGTGCCAATTGGGCATCGTTTAAATGCCACGGCCTACCTGAGCATTGTTTCTGACCATGTCTATCCCTTTATGACCACCATGTACCCATCCTCTGATGGCTAATTCCAGCAGGATAATGCACCATGTCACAAAGCTCGAATCATTTCAAATTGGTTTCTTGAACATGACAATGAGTTCACTGTACTAAAACGGCCCCCACAGTCACCAGATCTCAACCCAATAGAGCATCTTTGGGATGTGGTGGAACGGGAGCTTCGTGCCCTGGATGTGCATCCCACAAATCTCCATCAACTGCAAGATGCTATCCTATCAATATGGGCCAACATTTCTAAAGAATGCTTTCAGCACCTTGTTGAATCAATGCCACGTAGAATTAAGGCAGTTCTGAAGGCGAAAGGGGGTCAAACACAGTATTAGTATGGTGTTCCTAATAATCCTTTAGGTGAGTGTACATCACATGCATAATTCATAAGCTATGTTGCTAAATGTACCCGATTTTTCATATGAACAGAAAAATATACCGGGATAACCTGGCTTCACTTGAGACTCCCCAGCTTCGCAGCATAGTTAATGATATGCTAAAGCCCGCCCTCACGTTGACGTGATTGGTTACAAGGTAGTTTGTGACGTAGAGAACACCAGTGGTTTTTGAGACTGTCTTTGGTTCAGTGCAGTTTTAAGGAGAAAATACTCTGCAATGGTTTGTCTTAAAGCATATTAAAAACACCACATAGACATATAAACAACATTAAAAACTTGATTGTCACCACAGGGGGACTTTAACTACCATAGTATGATGCACCGCTGGAAAATTAACTACACTCTTAAAAATAAAGGTTCCATAAGGGCGATTTCGCAGCGATGCCATATAAGAATGATTTTTGGTTCCTTAAAAAAGCTTTCAGTGAACAGTTCTTAACATTTTAATAATCTAGATCTAGATCTTTTCCACTATAATGAATCTTTTGTGCAACCTTAAAGAACCTTTATTTTTAAGAGCATTTACCAAAATGGTAGTAACTATGTAGCACATTCGTCGTATGAACTATGTTGATTCAACAATTGAGAACCATTGTTAATGATGTCATGCAGGTGGTGGAGTAATGACTTCTGCTAATTAATCGATTCAGGATAACAATTGTTAGATTATAGCTGTAAATAATGAACATTGCATATGAAGACTATAGGGGCTTTCGCACCAGGTAGTTTTAGGAACTTAGTTCTAGGAACTTGCCACCAGGGTGGTTCCCCGAGAACTAAAGGTTCCCCTAGGGCCGTTTTCCTGGTTGCATTCCCACCACCAGTAGGAACTCTGAAGTGACGTAAGCCGCGCTTGTTGTTGTGACTTTTATTTTGACGGTGTGGCAGACCTTTATTTTGACGGCGCTGAGAACACCAGAGTCTGAGCACACAGTGCTCGCATTCCCCATCTTCACTAGTTTACAATCTTTTTAACAGTCCTGTCTAATACAGTATTAGATAGAACTGTTATACAAAGAAAGTAGACAGTATATGAAAAACTATTAGCGTTTGCCGTGTGGTTGATGTCCAATGTCGTTAAATTGTTGTGGCAGTTTTTTGATCAATTCTGAATAAGAGACAGATCTTAGTAAATTTAATAAATGGTTTATTTCCTTTGCAAAGGGAGCCAACAGTCGGCAGCCATCTCAATGTCTGCAGAGTGTTCACTAACACACAAAACAATCCTTTCCATTCTTATACCTCCCCTGACCTTCAAGGTCAGCACTAGCTTCTTCTGTAGTTTTCCACACACATGGTAAAAGTCGGAGCACATACACAAATAACCCCATGTTTCATCCATCTTAACACCAAGGCCCTCAGATTTAGACAGTGACCCCTAGGGTCATGGACGGGCCATTATGCTTCTCTGTATGCATAATATTCTTTCTTATATGGAAATATGTGTACAATAAATTCTCCTGCATAATAATTAAAATGCATTTTCTTCTATGATTAAATTTTTCCACCACAGTTTCCCCCTTTTTATCATTTCTTGATAAACCATAAAATTAAAAATTAAAAATATATCGATAATAGTAGTAAAAGAACAAATTCAAGTTATCACATCTTATGCTCTTCATTTCTGATTTTCGTATAAATTATCACTCTTGAATTTGTGAAAGAAGAAAGAAAACGCTTAGGCTGTTTTTGTGGGTAAAGTCCCTTAAACTTAGCAAGCAAAACAGTTCCCTTTCGTTCAGTCACTCCGAGTAACGTCAGTGACTGACGAATAGGGGGTTTCGCCTAGAAGCCTATTATCTTCGAGATCTAGAAAACACCCAATGGCAGTGCCAATGCCATGGGCATGCGGAATTTGCATAGCGTAACTCCGCCCCACAGCGTGGGTATATAAGGAAGTACGCTGGCAACATCACATTATGTTTCTGCTTCGAAGCCAAGAGCATCTATCTCTTCACTCCTTAAGCCTTTTGAGTATATCGTCAAGCTTCTTCGAGACGAGCAGCTTTCCAGTCGGTGTTGGTGTTACGGTGCGTTCCAGCAAGTGTTTACTTCCTGCCTGCTGATCTGTGCAGTGATCTGCATCCAGCTGGTATTCATTCCCTGGGCGCTTCGGCATCGCTGTGAAGCTCCCTCTCACAAAAGAGCTCGCACGTGGCACGTCTTTTTAAAGACAGTTTGCCCGTGCACTTCTGGGTGCAGTCGATCTCTGTTGCCATCTGATGGGCACAATCGCTGCATGACGTGTTTGGGCTTCAGCACGTTCAAGCAGCGTTTGTGGAAGAGTCATGTTCTCACTGCGGGAACATGACCATCGCGATGTTGCGGTCGAGACTCAATGACCTCCACAGGGAAAGAAAGTCCCCTCTGCCACACCCCAATCTACCGTCTCCGAGAGAGATGGTACTTTGGCTGGTGGCCAGGGTGACCCGAGGGTTACGGTGTGGAATAACCCCGACGATCATTCCTCGGGCCACACCCCTCTCTCGCACATTGCTACCCGTGAGTGATCGGACTGAAGCAGCGGGACCGTCTGCGGACGCCCCGTGTGTTTTGTTCGGCGCTCCAGTTGGCGATGAGATGTCGATCGCCGCATCTCAAGGTGGGCTGGAGTCCTCTGGGGTTGAAGATTCGGCTATGCTGCTGCCTTCGGGCGTGCCAGCATTGCCCGAGTCCGACCTAACGGCAGGCTAGCGGCGCTCCTGACGCGGACAGCTCAGGGATGTGCAGTTCTTCCAAGGAGTTGGTAGCAGGGCCACTCCTTCCCCCGGTGGAGGGCCGGGGGAGAATCTTTTGTTCCTATTCCACCCTATGTGGAAGAACTAACTCACCCATCCCTGAGCACCCAGAGACCGATGGCAGTGTGCGCCGCCCCCGGGCCACGCCACTCTCGTCCCTCTCTGACGCCAGTCTCCTCTCAGAGCAGACCCCAGTGGAACGCGCGTGCTTCCCTGGTCTCCTCTGTCAGGACGTGGCTGATGACCGTGCCCCCACACCGGGACGCTAAGCCTCCCAAGTCCGGGCCGGTCACGCCGCCTCGCTGCCCCACCCGGGGTACGTCTGTGGTCCGCACGACCCCGCTGGTGCAGTTTTTGGGAGCCTGGCTAGAGCTTCCCGGACTGTCCCGCTGGGTCGAGAAGACCATCAGGCTCGGCTATGCGATTCAGTTCGCTCAGGCTCCTCCCCGCTTCCGGGGAGTCCGCCACACCATGGTGGGGCCCAACGCCCCTGTCATGCGTGCGGAGGTTGCTACCTTGCTGGCGAAGGGTGCGATCGAGCTTGTCCCTCCAGCCGAGATGAAGTCCGGCTTCTACAGCCCTTACTTCATTGTACCCAAGAAAACCGGTGGGTTACGACCGATCCTGGTCCTGCGCGTCCTGAACCGATCCCTTCACAGGCTTCCGTTCAGGATGTTGACAGCGAAACGCCTTTTCCAATGCGTTCGTCCAGTAGATTGGTTTGCAGCGATCAACCTGAAGGACGCCTACTTCCATATCAGTACGCGGTCCTCCCATTCGGGTTAGCTCTGTCCCCTCGCGTCTTTACGAAGATTGTCGAGGCAGCCCTTGTGCCACTCAGGCAACACAGGGTTCGCATCCTGAACTACCTCGACGACTGACTGTTCCTGAGTCACTCTCGAGAGCAGGTGTGCGAACACAGAGACCTGGTGCTCCAGCACTTAGCCCGTCTGGGCCTTCGGGTCAACTGGGAAAAGAGCAAACTCTGCTAGTGCAGAGGATCTCTTTTCTCAGTATCGACTTGGTTCGCCAGGTGCGCGCAGCTTACGAGCGCGCGCGCGCAGTCATTGCTGACTTGCCTTTGTCTAATCAAGAGCAAGAGTGCGGTTCCACTGAAGTTATTTCAGAGGCTCCTGGGGCATATGGCATCTGCAGCCGCGGTAACGCCGCTCAGATTGCTTCATATGAGACCGCTTCAGCAATGGCTTCGCGATCGAGTCCCGAGATGGGCATGGCAGTCGGGCACGCTCCGGGTCCCAGTGACTCGGGCCTGCCTGCAGACCCTCACCCCGTGGTTGAACCTCAGCTTTCTACTGCCGGTGTGCCCTTAGAACGAGTTTCCAGGCATATTGTTGTGTCAACAGATGCCTTCACCACGGGCTGGGGTGCCATGTGCAATGGACATGCTGCCGCGGGCTCCTGGACAGGACCCCTGCGCCTCCTGCATGTCAATTGCCTCGAGTTGCTGGCAGTACGGTTCGCCCTGCACCGCTTCCGAGCGCTGCTCAAGGGTCAACACGTGCTAGTCCGGTCAGACAACACGGCCACAGTAGCGTACATCAACCACCAGGGTGGTCTACGTTCCCGCCGCATGTCTCAACTCGCCCGCCATCTCGTCTTATGGAGTCAGAAGCACCTGAGGTCCCTTCGTGCCATCCATGTCCCGGGAGTCCTGAACCATGCAGCCGACGAGCTCTCATGGCTTCAGCCACTTCCTGGAGAATGGAGACTCCATCCCCAGACGGTTCAGCTGATTTGGGAACAGTTCGGCGACGCACAGGTAGATCTGTTTGCCTCCCTCGACTCTTCCCATTGCCGCCTGTTTTATTCCCTGACCGAGGGCTCCCTCGGCACGGATGCTCTGGCGCACAGCTGGCCGCGGGGCCTCCGCAAGTATGCGTTTCCCACAGTGAGCCTTCTCGCACAGGTTCTGTGCAAGATCAGGGAGGACAAGGAGCAGGTCCTTTTGGTCGCCCCGTATTGGCCCGGCCGGACCTGGTTCTCCGAACTCGTACTCCTTGCGACAGCCCCTCCCTGGTCGATTCCTCTGAGGAAGGACCTCCTTTCTCAGAGATGGGGCACCCTTTGGCACCCGCGTCCCGATCTTTGGAACCTCCACGTGTGGCTCCTGGATGGGACGTGGCAGGTTTGAGTACCCTACCACCGCAGGTGGTGTCTACCATCACTTCTGCTAGGGCCTTGTCTACTCGACACGCCTATGCGTTGAAGTGGAACCTCTTCGTCACCTGGTGTTCTTCTCGCCAAGAAGACCCCTGGAAATGCCCGATCGGGTCCGTGCTCGCATTCCTCCAGGAAGGGTTGGAACGAAGGCTGTCTCCTTCCACCCTGAAGGTTTATGTGGCCGCTATATCAGTCTGCCATGACCTTGTGGAGACAAAAAAGGTAAGTCAGCACGACCTGGTCATCAGGTTCCTGAGGGGAGCGAGGAGACTGAATCCTCCTCGTGCTCCCCTCGTACCCTCTTGGGACCTCTCAGTAGTCTTAAGTGCTCTGCAGAGGGCTCCCTTCGAGCCATTGCGGTCAGTCGAGCTTAAGTTCCTGTCTATGAAGACAGCACTCCTGATCGCCTTGGCCTCCATCAAGAGGGTAGGGGACCTGCAGGCATTTTCGGTTGGCGAAGCGTGCCTGGAATTCGGGCCGGCCAACTCTCACGTGATCCTGAGACCCCGGCCTGGATATGTGCCCAAGGTTCCCACCACTTCGTTCAGGGACCAGGTGGTGAACCTGCAAGCGCTGCCTTTGCAGGAGGCAGACCCAGCCTTGGCACTGCTCTGTCCAGTACGCGCCCTCCGTGCTTACGTAGACAGAACGCAGTGTTTCAGGACCTCAGACCAGCTCTTTGTTATGGCGGGAAGCTGAAGGGAAAGGCTCTCTCCAAGCAAAGGTTGTCTCACTGGATAGTGGACGCCATTGTTTTGGCTTACCAGACGCAGGGGCGTCCATGCCCCCTAGGGGTCAGGGCTCACTCCACCCGGAGTGTGGCCTCCTCTTGGGCTCTAGCGCATGGCGCCTCGCTAACAGACATTTGCAGAGCTGCAGGCTGGGCGACACCCAACACATTCGCCAGATTCTATAATCTCCGAATGGAGCCAGTGTCCTCTCATGTACTCGCCTCTACTAGTGGCCGGTAATGGACTAGGCTCAGGTGTCTTCGCTTGCTCGCCATTCCACTCCACGGACTGGATACGTGCGATATTCCTCAGGTGAGTTCCCTGAAACCCTGAGTTCCTCCAGCACTGTTGATGCCGACACCAGTACGTCTGCCCACTCGGTCAGGCCCTCGTGTTAGGCTAGGTGCCACCGTGTGCATGGTTCCCCCGTTGGGCGACCCCCACATGTGTATTTCCACTGTAAGCCTCCCTAAGTCTTTCCCTTGGCAAGCCACTTGCCACCCCTGGGGGTAAAAATTTCTTCCACCTTCAGCTGGTTACCCCAGAGTTCTCCATATGTAGCCCTGAGCGGGTCATATGTGTATCCTTAAGTCCTCCCTACGGGTAGGTGCTTGGCGCATACTTCTACCTGGAATATGCTTCCCAGTGTACCTTAGTATTCCTGTGTTAAGTGGGAGTCCTTCGTCCGTACTAGCTTACGACAGGGAGCTCACGCTTACGCAGGGCACTGGATGACAGCCGAGTGGCGTGATTACATTGGGACCCCCATTCGTCAGTCACTGACGTTACTCGGAGTGACTGAACGAAAGGGAACGTCTCGGTTACGTATGTAACCCTTGTTCCCTGAGGAGGGAACGGAGACGTAACGTCCCTCTGCCACTTCCGCTGTACCGCTGGAACGGCCGGGAGTTCAGTCTTGGCTCCTCAGCAGGTAAACATAATGTGATGTTGCCAGCGTACTACCTTATATACCCACGCTGTGGGGCGGAGTTACGCTATGCAAATTCCGCATGCCCATGGCATTGGCACTGCCATTGGGCGTTTTCTAGATCTCGAAGATGATAGGCTTCTAGGCGAAACCCCCTATTCGTCAGTCACTGACGTTACGTCTCTGTTCCCTCCTCAGGGAACGAGGGTTACATACGTAACCGAGACGTTTTTCATTCCCAAATTTAAAAGTAGGAAAGTCACTTAATGCATTTCACTATAACTTCCGCTGGTTGTATCAACATCAAATGCATCTGGAGATTCATCACCATCATTGTAAATAGACATTTTAACCATCTGGTGTGACATACTGGATTTCACCAGTCTCTGTACTGAGCTGGAAATACACTGGAAAATACATTGCAGACACATCAGTATCAGTACTACTATTTCAAGGATTGGCAATACAGTAAAACATAACCAATATCCCCATCCTTTCGGATTTGCTAACCACCCAAACCATTATTCGTCAGCTTTCTCAGGTTACGGCCATTCTCATAAAGTTCGTTGTCATCCCGTTGATTGTCACTGTACAGTTCTCTGCGGCTTCATTCTCGTCTTTTCACAGTGACTGCTGCCTGTGATCTCACCACTCTGAAGGGTTGGTGACCTTGTGTGAACTGATAACTGCACCTGTTGCTTAAACACGATTTCGGTATACACTGACATGTGCCTCTGGCTCCTTTCCTCTCTGTTCCTCCTCCTCCTCGATCGCTGGTGGGACTCTCCTGCAGTGGCTCGCATGAACCCACGTCGCCCTTTCAGCTTCCTTCACGGCCATATGAGTCGTTTGCAACAGAAAGGTCCTAGCCACCTTTTTGCCTTCCAGCTCTTCCTTCTGTAGTCCCGTATCACCACGAAATTGCTTGGCTTGATGTCGTATAAAGGAGTCTCAGCTGGTTTCCCCTGAGCAGCCTTTACCTGCACACAGACCTTAGACAACAGAGAAGACATTTCTTTGTAGTAATTCACAGTTCTATTGATGGAAGCTGTTGGTTACCCCCTTCCATTCCCATGAATGGTGGTCTTCCAAAAACAATCTCAAACGGGCTCAGATTTGCTCTAGGCCTTTTCTCGTTCACATGTACATCAATACGCATCAAGATGCGAAAATTTTCAGCGAATGCTGTAAACCACGAATTTAGCATAATGAGCGAAAAAATTGTCGGGGTAAACAAGGCTTGCCATCACCACTTGTCCAGACGCCATTTTGCACAGTGCAGCCACACTGTTCCCATCGCTGCTTTTCTGGCCTTGAGTCGAAAGACTCATAGTCTGTAAAGAAGACAAAGCATTCGTGTTTATTTCAGATACTAAAAGACATTCTGGTTCTTTTGTCTGCTGCGCTGTTGCGGCCTTCGCAGCAGCGTCTGCTCTCACGTTTCCTGTTGAAATAAAATCTTTGTTGTTAGTATGCGCTTTGCATTTACAGATAGCAACCTGGCCAGGCAAGAGAATTGCGTCTAGCAGATTAGACACAAGAGAAGCATTCGGAATTGGGCGCCCATCAGATTTTTAATAAATTTTCTGTGTTTCCACAGCGCCCCAAAATCATGCGCAACTCCGAACGCATAACACGAATCTGTGTAGATTGTAACACTTTTACCCTCCATCAGCTTGCATGCTTCTGTCAGGGCTACGAGCTCCAGTTCTAACCAGAAAGTTTCCCAAAACATACTGAAAATATCCTATAAAATGAAAGACAAATTCATATTTCATATCTGGAAGCCGAGCTAAGTGAGCAAGCACTGTTACTGCACTCCTGTCATATTAGGGGTGTGTGATACCCCCAAAATCCAAAACACCCGACAACTTGTCGCTATCAAGTGTTTAGCGACACATCACACATCCCTAGGCCAGACCCACAGTCACTCCTCAGAGACCAAATACCCACTTTAGAAAACATACATGAAGAAACAGCAAAAATAAGTAAGATAGATAATAATCCATCTAAGCACTTTAACTTTGTACTATAAGGCATCATCAATTTCTTTAAGGCTGTTTTAAAACAATCCGTATTTTGGAAAGCATTCATAAATTCCGTCCGAAAATCTATTTTTCACAACATTAATCTTTGGGGCTATTTCTCTCTTGTTTTAACTTACTTGTCACATTATTCCTCTATCAAATAGTTAGTCTGCATATGCACCATATGATCATTATTGTTTTAGTACCATTTATCTCTACTGCTCTGCAGAAACCCAGAATATTATATTACTCATATCTCAATCCCAGTCACACAGAAAGCCTTACAGTCTTGCTTTTTTAACAATAATTGTAGTTCTCTATATAAATCAAATGTCATGACTATTTCAATGGATAAAAATAAAACTTTTCCTTTTAGAAGTTATCTTTTTGGTCGCCCTCCTGCCTTTCATAAATATGAGGGAGTCTCTGGATAGTTTAAATAGTGACTTCAGCCAATTTGTCACTTTGTCTCTGCCGTCAAGTCTATAACATTTACGTTTACCATTTTAACACAAATACACTAATCCAGAAAATAATTCAAATCAGCATCATGAATGACAAAAGTAGTCATAATTTCCAGTAACAGACAGAGCTGGATACCAATCCACTTAAAGCTCGTCCCATGTTCTGGATAATCTTTTCATCAGTTTCCTTCAGAAGTATAAGCTTCTTTAAAGTTTGTCGTTTCACTTAACCCATCTGTAATGATAAACACTCATTCCAGAGGTTAATAACTCCATACACTCAATCAGGACAGAATAGTTCCACAAACCAACACATACAAAACATAAAGTGCAGTCATCAACGTACACACGCACACTAAACACATAAATATTAATTGCTTATTCTCAAAATTTGCTTTTCGTGGTAACTCTAAAAATTATTTAAACTCAGCTCTTACAAAATCTCTTAACCAATTTCAAATCACGTCTGTTCATTATTAATTTGTCTCTACAAAAGTCAGCTGGTTTGCTTTGGTTCTGATATCATTGCTTTGTTTTGTTTCAGCTTTAGCAAGGTGATAACCGACAGAGTACAATCCCTGCTTCCACTCAAGCAGTCTCTCTCTCTCTCTCTCTTACACAAATAATCTTTTCAACAGCTCCTAAGACTGTAACTTAGACAACCTATAATATTAAATTCATTGACCTTTAATTCTTCACGAAGTTTAGAAATTTAAATGTTTAACTTTCAAATTAGAACTATTATAATCATCTCAAATACGTTATGCTAGAAGCATTTTTAAATTATCTTTAATTTAATTACCTTTGTTATCCTTCTCTTTAAACTTCAAAAGCTGTCCTCATCTTTAGTCGCCACCATGTCTTGGAATTATCCTATGCCATATCTAATGACCTGCAGGAGTGAAAACTATGATAGAGACATTAATTCCTAATCACACAGTTTTACTGATACAAATTAATACATTTTGTTCTGGTCTCCACAAAAGTTAACGACAATCCCCTCAGTCTCGGCCGGCTCTTGAAAGCCCTTTCCCATCATAACTCTTTTCCTCAGGGTGTTCCCTGGTATTCAAAAACAAGCTATTCAATGAATGCGGTTTTTATTTTTTGGGGTGAGTGGTATAGAGGAACATTTCTTGGGTAGACTGCTGGATATCTCACAGCTCTCCCCTGATGATGCTGCTAGCCTCACAGACATCTGCTTCACACACACACACACCTCACATAAAACACCCCCCTTTAGGAGGTGCCCAATGGTGGTGGTGACCCCCTGCCTTAGGTTGCCCCCCATCTGGCCAAAAGAGGATCTTACCCGTCTCTGGGAAATCACCTCATGCACACTGGTAACCGCTCTTGCAATTACGAGATCTTTGACCATTTTCTTCAACAGGATCAGATGTTTTCTGGAGCTTTTGGGAAAGTGCGTTCAAGAGTCACCAGAGCCATTTGGTGTGAATCCTATTGGTAAAACATGGAGACAGGTTAACTACAGCACAATTTAATCACTAAAATCCATCATACCTCTTCAGAGCCGCAACATATCAGTGCGTAGATTATACTCAGTGAATTTAGCCATAACAACTGTCCATTCAATTTAATGTTCGACCTCTATAACCAAAGCCATCGGTTCTGTACATGGTGGAGGCTAAGATCAGACAAAGATGTTACTGGTCATGGAATAAATTAGTCAAAAAATTTCAGTTCATTTAAAGTTTATATTTTAAAAACATCACATTTTGTTTTACCTGAAATATTTATCATTGCCCTCTTAATGGCAATCCTTTCTTTTAACAAATCATTGTCTAGTATGTTCAACTGATGCCCTGTGCTTTTACTTCAAATATCTTATCACCTATGACACAGGCTCAGATATCAGCTTTGAGCTGGTTTCAAATGAGAGAGAGACTCTGAGGCATTCCGGACTTGTACACTGCATTTTCATAAACTTTTCACCCCTCACTCTAGCTCAGCGTAAGACTTGGCTAGAAATTAAATTTGTTTTCAAATCAACATCAGACATTATCCTTTTAACTCTATCCTTAACCAGAAATTACGTTTTCAAATAACATGACGTGGTGGGGCCGGATTCAGATAAGCGAATTGTTTTATTACAGTTCAGCACAACTTATATTTTTAAACCAAAACATCATCTTAGAAGGTTTTTCAACATATTGTCGCTAATTATCTTACCAACAGTGTTTTTACCAACATTCAGTCCAATAAACATTATCAGAATTTTCCCAGAGTTAGAGGAACAGGAACAACTTTCTCATAAATTTGTAATTTAAACCCTCTACGTAACTATTCGTATATCTTTTGCAACTCACATGTTTTATCGTCATTGTCTTTAATTTTACCCTCATAATTTAAATTAAAATTATCATAGATCTTTCCTTCAAAAAGAATTATTTAAGACTTCAATTTATTGCCAATTGTTATCTCATTAGTTTCTTAGACAGAGTGTAAGTCTCTTCTTTGTTTCTTGGTTTTTACTTGGTTTCGTCTACAAAATCTAGCTAAGTGGCCCGATCTGACACAATTTCTACACCTTATGGGTGAGCGGACACAGTTACGTGCAAAGTGGCCCTGCTGACCACAATTGAAACACTCTGTTATTCAGCAACCGTCATGTTTCAGTCTGGTTCCCAGTCCGTAAGCCGTTGCCTAAAGCGGCAGACACTTGGACAGTCTGAGAAGAGAGCTCGGGGTCCAATAAAAAAAGACAATGGCTCGCAATTCATGGCTCTATCTGCTGTTTCAAAAACATCACTTTTAGTTACCCAATTGTATATCTCAGTTACTCAGATTTTTCCGTCAGGGGTTAATGGCACACCACCCATTTTACAAAAAAAATGAATAAACACAAACAGCTAAAAATTTGAATTTCTCTGGGTCTCTCTTTGTTTGTAGCCAGTCAAGTTGCTGATTAACTTTACAATTAGAATTAAAACCTTTTCTGCCCATTTCCTTAATAAGTCCTGCAAATTTCTTTGAAGTGAGGGCTTCAGAGCAGAGCTGCTTACAGCGTTTGCTCTCATTCGTCTCAAAATCTTTATCCGGACTGATCAAGTTACTGATCATGTCGCTCAAATTGTTAGCCATAATTTAGTCAAAGTTCATACTCACCTGAAATTATACCAGCAGAGATGGAGGCGGCGATCTTTAAACAACACAGCTGTGGCTTCTGCGTGATGACACTACATTTTCCTTTCCCTGTTATCTGCCTCTTCCACCCAACATTTCACTGTTCGTTCGCATTTCTCACACACGTTTCCCACAACAGGCCTTCGATTTATCTCCCTTCTTCAACTGACTCTTTCACCACTTTCAGTCTGGTGACACTCAGCTTTCCCTCTTTTGGGAAATCACGATATTTAATTAACTTCTCTTTACCTTGCATGCATTTTTGGCCATATAATTTTCTCATTTGACAAAATACCGGTGTATCATATTCAGCTAGCTTGCTTTGGGACTTCCCCATACTGGCAGTCTGTCGCTGTGGCTATTCGCGCGCGCTAATAATCTGTCGGACGTCTCCCTTTAGATCTGATCCTTCACCCAGGACCAATAGGTTGGGCACTCGCAGTAGTGCCCTATTTCTACTCTTTTTAACCCAAGATAGACGGGCGGACGCTCGCAATAGCGTCCTTTAATTAATAGCCCACGTGATTTAAGCCTTTTTTTCTACCTCGTAAAAAGCATCAATTCATGCCGCTTAGCACACAGGATTTCAGTCTTTTTTTTTACCTTGTAAAAAACCAATCACGCTGCTTTCGCCACAGAGCCAGGCTCCAATATGGTTTATCCCCCCAATTTTCAAATTTCAATTTAACCAAATTCTATTTCTCAAAATTCTTCCCCGAATTTTAAGTTTGTCTCTTACCAGAAGTGTCCCGTTGCCACCTCGGGTTCGTTTTCTCTGATTCCAGTGGTCGTACCCTCCGGACCCCCCTGAGCGGTCGGCCCCTCTCCCTCAATTTGTCGGGGTAGGGCTGTGACTCTAACGTCCAGGATGATCAGTCACCGTCTGCTCCCGGGGTCCAGAAGGCACATCCAAGGAATCCCACTCTTCTGACACCAAATTGTTGTGGCAGTTTTTTGATCAACTCTGAATAAGAGACAGATCTTAGTAAATTTAATAAATGGTTTATTTCCTTTGCAAAGGGAGCCAACAGTCGGCAGCCATCTCAATGTCTGCAGAGTGTTCACTAACACACAAAACAATCCTTTCCATTCTTATACCTCCCCTGACCTTCAAGGTCAGCACTAGCTTCTTCTGTAGTTTTCCACACACATGGTAAAAGTCGGAGCACATACACAAATAACCCCATGTTTCATCCATCTTAACACCAAGGCCCTCAGATTTAGACAGTGACCCCTAGGGTCATGGACGGGCCATTATGCTTCTCTGTATGCATAATATTTTTTCTTATATGGAAATATGTGTACAATAAATTCTCATGCATAATAATAAAATGCATTTTCTTCTATGATTAAATTTTTCCACCACACTGAGCAGAAATACATAATCAGTTTTGCTTGGTCCCCTCAAAGTTGCGTTGGATTTTCTTTTGCGTAAAGGTTGAGGTCCATCTATCACTGTTTTCCATGTTCGTAGAGTTAGTTTCTGGAGTAAATATATATGCTATAATCTTTGTGTTTACACAGCTTTTTTAAAAATGGCAGGTGCTGGCGTTTCACGTGCGTTCGGCCAATCAGCGTACATTAATGTCACTGGTAGTTCCTATAGAGTGGTGCAGGTATGACATCACTTTGTAGGCCAAAACGCGGAAGCGAGTTAGCATTTTAGCACTTCCAGTTCCCTCGTTCCAAAGTCAATGGGTTTTCTGAATGGGATTTTGTTTAAATGGCTGAAATAAGGTCTGTGGTGAACACAAGCTCAAGACACTTTCACGTTTTATTCTACGACATAAAATACATCAGTATTACCCCACGCGTGATTTTTTTAAAGCTGTTACGTGTCTTGAAAAAGGCGGTTGCTAACAAGTGGCTAAATGGGACTACAGAGGCTGTCGGGGAGATTAAACGTCATCACGCCGAACAGGTAACCTCAGCCTGCTTTTACAGCCTCATTATGCTCATAATTGTGCTCTTATAAACTATTCTAACTCAAGCGTTCTGGGAAAATGTTTTGAGATAAAAACTGAAAGAGTTGTCGGAAGCTTAGTGATGACGTTGAAATCACGGGACCGTGGTGTAGTTCATTTATAGCCTACCTTTAGCTTTTTACTTCTGGAGACTGCATTTAGGCTTCAAAATCAATAAAAGTTGTGTTCATCTGTGATAATTATCTTGATGGACAAAACGTGTAAGTATCATAAACTTTTGTTGATCACAGAGCTTGTTTTTTGCGATAATTCAAAAGCCTATTGAAAAATCCTGTTGGATTTTTCTCGAGGGAACCAGTGCGATGCGAACTGCCGGTTGGCCTACAAAGTGATGTCATACCTGCACCACTCTATTATGCTAGGTTAGACCCTACTCCAGGGATCCTCAAATCTGGCCCACGAGATCCACTTTCCTGCAGAGTTTAGCTCTAACCCTAATCAAACACACCTGAACATGCTAATCAATGTCTTCAGGCTCATTAGAATCACAGGTAGGTGAGTTTGATCAGGGTTGGAGCTAAACTCTGCAGCGCATTGGCCCTCCAGGGCAAGATTTGAGGAACCCTGCCCTACTCTGAAGTAGGAGCTAATTTAGTTCCCCCAAAAGGAGTTCCTAGAACTGAAATCGTTCCTAGTTCATGCGGTGCGAACACGCCAAAATCCGGGTACTTCCGCCAATAGTTCTAGGAACTATGAAAAGGTTCCTCCAGTGCGAAAGCCCATATAATCACTATTTTTGTTCTCTGTTGTTTTGCTTCAGTTGCAGGTTCCGTCTTATGTCGTATTCCGGTTCTAGAGCACATTCGCACATGCAAACTCTTCAAAAATGCTGCTTTTATTCTATTTCATTTTCTATTGAAAAACAGATTAAATGAAATTTGTATATATATAAATATATGGAATGAAATATGCTAGCATGCATGTCAGCCTGCTTAGTTTGCTCCAGAGCATGATCTAAGTCCACAAGTCATACTAACAAGGAACTATGCTTCAGGTCAAGAGCTGTGGTTCCGACCACGGAAGTTTGCAATTCTGTTTGTGAATGTTCTTTGGAACTATGGTTCCGGGAAACACCAAGGGCCAGATTTACTAAACAAGGCAAATCAGCTTTAGAGCGCATTTCCAGAAAAGTGCAGATTGGAGTGGACAGTTCTGCGCGTGATCTACTGACGACACGCAAATTAATGAACACAGACGCAGCCGGACCGTTTCCATAATGAACAGCGCAATCTACCCGTTAGCATCTGTTTTTTTTTTTGGGAGGTAAATAATGGTGCAAACACCAGTAAATTGACGAGCACACACCTTTGTAAATCACCTCGAATGATTCATTTAAATACTCTCCTCCCATGAATTTTGCGCCTGAAAGGGAAACTCCTACAAATGCATATGCAATAAGGTCAGCTGCAAAAATAACCGTCCACACTTTTTCAGCGCTAATTTATCACTGCGCGTCTTTAGTAAATCCTGACAGTAGTTTTTTAACGCCAAAAGAGGGTTTGCGCTGGCGCAAGCTGTTAGTAAATCTGGCCCCAAATCATTAAACTATGTTGCCAACAACAAAACCTGCAACCATAGTTAGGAAATGCACCCCTGGTTATCTAGCTTAATCAGTGGCCAAATATTGGCAGATTAAATGACTTGACAGATATATCAGCCTTTATTTTATAAGAAAAGACCATATACATTTCTTTTTTGTATTGTGTTTTCTCGTTTTCTGACCTGTATAGTTTGTCGCCCAGTCCAATTGTCAACAGTTCCTGAATACGGTGTGGTTCGGAGAGATGGCGAGCTACCGCCGCAAACACACATGCTTAAAGATCCTGTATGTTTTGAGTGTTGCTCTGCTGTGGCCACTGCTGTCCGTCTGCTACCTGCTGGGACCTCGTTCTCGTGTGGGCCAGGTCATCCACACACCTTTCATCAAGTTTATCATTCACAGTGCATCTTACTTCACCTTCCTACTGCTTCTAAACTTGTATTCAATGGTCTACAATGAGGGTAAGAAGAACATCATGGGTCCCCCTTTGGCGTCGATAGACTACCTTCTCATTATCTGGATCATAGGTGAGGATGGGCGGCATTTGTGTACATACATGAACTCTTTTATCCATTATTTTCTTGGCATGTGCTTTCTATCCAACAAACAAGAATGCTGTGCTGTGGTCGTTGTTTCAACAGGAAGCAAAAGTCAAGTAAAATCAAGTACTATAAGAAATCATAAAGTGCCATAAATTCATCCCTAAGGCCTTTTGGTCCACTTCTGAGTCCACACTTTGGTGATGTAATGCTGCATAGACTGTAGAGCAGAAGTACGCTGTGCATCAAATGGTACAAAAGAACAATTTGTAACATTTAGATTTTAGAAATTCATTTAAATGTTAGGGTGTGTTCACACTTTGGTTGGTCCGGACCAAAAAAAGAAAATAATACATTTAGTCTTGGTTCGCTTAGCGCACACACTGTCATTTTTTAACACCAAACCTAAAGATACAAAACAAAAAAAAGGCTTTTATGACGTTTTTCTGGGCTAAATGCGCTCATTGTATGTGCGTACATATGATGGTATATGATGGTGCTGAACTCGTGAAGAGCTTATATAATATGTAAAGGAGTCAAAACAGCAGCAGGAATCCTGGACCTGAATCCTCACCAACACAATCGCTCTGAGACCGTCTGAACGAGGTGGTATCGGCCCGATTGCAAACGAACTCTGGGACCGTTCGCTTGAGGTGTGAAAGCAATCCGACCCAATGAACCAACAAACCAAATAAGATTATAATTAATTTCAAATGTGCTATATAAATAGCAGTAGTGTCTGATTCTGTGAGTCAGCACATCACAGTTGAAAACCAAAAGAGCACCTCTTCATCTTAAAATGTTGTGTAATTGCGCTTCTCCGTGCAAGAATGCTGTCCTGATGAAGCCTTGATTCCTGCTCTAGCTGCATTATAACATTTGTATAGTGTTTGCGTGTGTCTTGACACTGTTAACTCTAGACAGCGCTGGGAGATCCAGAGAGAGCGCGTTTGAATTTGCTGCAGCGTTAACTTGTCAATCATCTTGATGGATGACGCAGAGGAAACTCTGACCAATAAGAGGACAGTTGTACTCGCCTGTGACTTGCATTTAAACACATTTTGATATGTTTTGAAAAGTTGCCTTGTGAAAGCGAACCGAATCGAGAAGAAAATGCAACATTGGAACAAAGTCCGTGTTTCGGAATAAAACCAACGATTTACAGGTGTGAAAACACCCGACTAGCTTTTTGCTCTGCACATGCTCTGGGTTTCTTACAGGGGTGGCATACTACAGCAAATTACAGACTCACAGTTTAATTGCTCTTCTACCTAAATGCTCTTATAAAAATGTCAAGATAAGGTATAGCCTGATAGTCTGTATTTTTTCTGCACAATAGTGGATGAATTTTGTGTGGCTGTACACTATTGTTCAAAAGTTTGGAGGTTGTAAGACTTTTTCTTTGTAAAAAGTTTCTTATGCTCACCAAGGGTGTGTATTTGATCAAAAACACTAATATTATTACAATTTAAAATAACTGTTTTCTATTGTGATATATTTTAAAATGTCATTTAAAATGCCATATTCCTGTGATCAAAGCTGAATTTTCAGCATCATTACTCCAGTCTTCAGTGTCACATGATCTTTCAGAAATCATTCTAATATGCTGATTTGCTGCTCAAAAAAATCTTATTATCATCATTGTTGAAAACAGTTGTGCTGCTTAATATTTTCATGGAAACTATGATACATTTGATTCTTTGATGAATATAAAGTTCAAGAACAGCATGGAGTTGAAATATTTTTCTGTATTACTGTAAAAGTCTCACTTTTACTGTCACTTTTGAACAATTTAATGTCCTTGATGAATAAAAGTATTCATTTACAAAAAAAGTCTTACTGACCCCAAACTTTTGAACAATAATGTATGCGTTTATTTATTTATTTTTTTAGTGAAAATCATTCACAGTGATTTCAGTGAATAATTTTAGGTGCAAATATCCGACTACATTTTTCTCCGCTGTGATGATACAGTGCATCCGGAAAGTATTCACAGCGCTTCACTTTTTCCACATTTTGTTATGTTACAGCCTATTTAAAAATTGATTAAATTCATTATTTTTTTCCTCAATTCTACAAACAATACCCCATAATGACAACGTGAAAAAAGTTTGTTTGAAATCTTTGCAAATTTATTAAAAGTAAAAACGAAAAAATCACATGTACATAAGTATTCACAGCCTTTGCCATGACACTCAAAATTGAGCTCAGGTGCATCCTGTTTCCACTGATCATCCTTGAGATGTTTCTACAACTTGATTGGAGTCCACCTGTGGTAAATTCAGTTGATTGGACATGATTTGGAAAGGCACACACCTGTCTATATAAGGCCCCACAGTTAACAGTGCATGTCAGAGCACAAACCAAGCCATTAAGTCCAAGGAATTGTCTGTAGACCTCTGAGAAAGGATTGTATCGAGGCACAGATCTGGGGAAGGGTACAGAAACATTTCTGCAGCATTGAAGGTCCAAATGAGCACAGTGGCCTCCATCATCCGTAAATGAAAGAAGTTTGGAATCACCAGGACTCTTCCCAGCCAAACTGAGCGATCGGGGGAGAAGGGCCTTAGTCAGGGAGGTGACCAAGAACCTGATGGTCACTCTGACAGAGCTCTAGCGTTTTTCTGTGGAGAAAGGAGAACCTTCCAGAAGAACAACCATCTCTGCAGCACTCCACCAATCAGGCCTGTATGGTAGAGTGGCCAGACAGAAGCCACTCCTCAGTAAAAGGCCGCCTGGAGTTTGCCAAAAGGCACCTGAAGGACTCTCAGACCACGAGAAACTAAATTCTCTGGTCTGATGAAACAAAGATTGAACTCTATGGCCTGAATGGCAAGCGTCATGTCTGGAGGAAACCAGGCACCACTCATCACCTGGCCGATACCATCCCTACAGTGAAGCATGGTGGTGGCAGCATCATGCTGTGGGGATGTTTTTCAGCGGCAGGAACTGGGAGACTAGTCAGGATCGAGGCACAGAGACATCCTTGATGAAATCCTGCTCCAGAGCGCTCTGGACCTCAGACTGGGGCAAAGGTTCATCTTCCAACAGGACAACGACCCTAAGCACACAGCCAAGATATCAAAGGAGTGGCTACGGGACAACTCTGTGAATGTCCTTGAGTGGCCCAGCCAGAGCCCAGACTTGGGAAAATAGCTGTGTACCGACGCTCCCCATCCAACCCGATGGAGCTTGAGAGGTCCTGCAAAGAAGAATGGGAGAAACTGCCCAAAAATAGGTGTGCCAGGCTTGTAGCATCATATTAAAAAAGACTTGAGGCTGTAATTGGTGCCAAAGGTGCTTCAACAAAGTATTGAGCAAAGGCTGCGAATGCTTATGTACATGTGATTTTTTTTGTTTTGTTTTGTTTTTTTTATAAATTGGCAAAGATTTCAAACAAACTTTTCACATTGTCATTATGAGGTATTGTTTGTAGAATTGAGGAAAAAAATAATGAATTTAATCCATTTTGGAATAAGGCTGTAACAACAAAATGTGGAAAAAGTGAAGTGCTGTGAATACTTTCTAGATGCACTGTATATGTTCTCGGTGGTTTCCAGGGCAGTATGGTTACTAAGATGTTCTAAATGGTTTTAGCATATTGCTATGTGGTTGCCAGGTGACTGAAATTACTGTAGATATGATATTGACCCCTCACTATACCCCACCTTAAACCTTTAAAAAAAAAACTTTACTGACCAAAAATACAAAATAATAGGAACTGTTGACAAGTTGTTCTTTTCTACTTTAAGTTTATTAGGGTTAAGGAAAATGAAACTATCAAATATGCAGTTATTACTGGGGCATTTGTAATGTCAAGTCAAGTCACCTTTATTTATATAGCGCTTTTTACAATGCTGATTGTTTCAAAACAGCTTCACAGTGTTAACAGGAAAATAATGCAACAGAATTTGATTCGGCTGTACAGAAAACGTTGGAGAAAACGTTGATGTTATCCAGCTCATTTCAATGATCATATAGTGACCTTGCAGGCAGATCAGTAATTTAGTTGAAAATTTATTTGAATATTTAGTTTAAAATTTTTGTGTCCCCAACTGAGCAAGCCAAGCCAAAGGCGACAGTGGCAAGGAACCAAAACTCCATCAGGTGGCATAATGGAGAAAAATAAACCTTGGGAGAAACCAGGCTCAGGGTGCCAGTTCTCCTCTGGCCATCATGCCGTGTCGGTGAGGCAATTATTAGATAGGAATATTCGAAAGATCGGAGTCATCACGCCGGAGACGGGTTTATTGAGGATGGCGTTTCGGTGAGGCAATTATTAGATAGGAATATTCGAAAGATCGGAGTCATCACGCCAGAGATGGGTTTATTGAGGATGTCGTGTCGATGAGGCAATTATTAGATAGGAATATTCGAAAGATCGGAGTCATTATGCCGGAGGCGGTATACTGGGATGTCGTGTCGATAAGGCAATTTATTAGATAGGAATATTCGAAAAGATCGGAGTCATCACGCCGGGGACGGGTTTATTGAGGATGCCGTGTCGATGAGGCAATTTCAGTCTAATTGACACTGTCTCTGCAGACACTTCAGGGATGCGTTGGTAATGTCTGGGCGCAGGTCCACCATCTGATCTGGATACGGCCCGGATCCGGCTGACTGCAGTAAACCTCAGGATAAACAGAGACTAACATTAGCGTAGATGCCATTCTTTTTATGATGTAACGAGTACATCAGGTGTTATGGTAAGTGTTCCCAGTTCCGGCTGACCTAGTTAATGCAGCCTAAAAATCATTTAACTGATTTGAATAGTATAAATTAAAAATGTTTTATGTGTATGCCATAGTAAAGAGATGTGTTTTTAGTCTAGATTTAAACTGACAGAGTGTGTCTGCTTCCCGAACAATGCTAGGAAGACTGTTCCAGAGTTTAGGTGCTAAATAGGAAAAGGATCGACCGCCTGCAGTTGATTTTGATATTCTAGGTGATTATCAACTGGCCAGAATTTTGAGACCGCAATAGACGTGATGGAGTATAATGTGTTAAGAGCTCGGTCAAGTACTGGGGAGCTAAACCATTTAGTGCTTTGTAAGTAATAAGCAAGATTTTAAAATGTATGCAATGTTTAATAGGGAGCCAGTGCAGTGTTGACAGAACCGGCTAATATGGTCATACTTCCTGGTTCTAGTAAGAACTCGAGCTGTTGCGTTTTGGACCAGCTGCAGTTTATTTATTAAGCGAGCAGGGCAACCACCCAGTAGAGCATTACAATAATCTAGCCTTGAGGTCATGAACGCATGAACTAACTGTTCAGCATTTTGCATTGAAAGCATGTGCCGTAATTTAGATATATTTTTAAGATGGTAGAATGCATTTTTACGCGTTTACGCATTTTTATGCATTTTGAAACGTGGCTTTCAAATGAAAGATTGGTATCAAAGAGCACACCCAGGTTCCTAACTGATGACGAGGACTTGACAGAGCAGCCATCAAGTGTTAGACAGTATTCTAGGTTACTACTTGTGGAGTTTTTTTGATTCTGAATTAAGTTGCAGGAAATTACTAGTCATCCAATTTTTTATATCAGCTATGCATTCCATTAATCTTGTGAGTTGGTAAGTTTCGTCAGGGCGTGAAGAAATATAGAGCTGAGTATCTTCAGCATAACAATAAAAACTAACGCCATGCTTCCTAATAATATCTCCCAGTGGTAGCATGTACAGGGTGAAAAGCAACGGTCCTAGCACTGAGCCTTGCGGTACTCCATACTGAACTTGTGATCGGTGTGACATCTCTTCATTTACTGCTACAAACTGATAACGGTCAGATAAGTATGATTTAAACCATGCCAATGCAATTCCACTAATGCCAACATAATTTTCGAGTCTATTCAAAAGAATGTTGTGGTCGATAGTATCGAATGCAGCGCTAAGATCGAGTAACACTAATAGAGAGATACAACCACGATCGGATGATAAGAGTAAATCATTTGTAACTCTAATGAGAGCAGTCTCAGTACTATGATACGGTCTAAATCCTGACTGGAAATCCTCACAGATACCATTTCTTTCTAAAAAGGAGCGCAGTTGTGAAGACACTGCCTTTTCTAGTATTTTTGACAGAAAGGGTAGATTTGAGATTGGCCTGTAATTGACTAACAAAAGATACTCAGAGAAAACACACACTGTAGTATTTTTCCCATCTCTGTGTTAAGAGGTTCATGTTGTGGATTCAGTTTGTGGCAGCCTACATTCTCACATTCAATGTTGCTCAATGTCACAATTCTTTCAAATCCACCACTGTAAAAATTATATTTATGAAGTCAAATAAATGATCACAATGGACCCACCAGCCTTAGACTTATTTACAGTATCGTGCATCTGTTCTTCATAATTTTACAGCACCATTAGTACGTAATAAATTAGTAGTAATAAATTACATAGATAATGTTCCTTGATGCGGAAGTGAGAAAACAGCTATTGGTTAGAATCTCTCTAGAGCGCATTACCATGATAGCACTGGATAATTTGTTGCTAATGGCACTTGTTTTAGTTTTTGTCTTATTTGCTTCTATTAAGACCTAACCTTCATGAATTATGTAAAAAGTATATTGTGATTATGGCCTCAAATGGCTGTGAATTTAAGATTTGTATGGTTTACTGTGCACCCTGACTAAAAGAATGTCATATGATCAAGTATGAAGGAAATTTAGGGCTTGTCCAAATACCCACACTTGCGATCTTTGCCACTCAAGGGCGCGTGCATGCGACAGGAAGTAAGTAAGAGAAATTCATACAGGTTTGGAACACCCTGAGGGTGAGTAAATGATGACAGAATTTTAATTTTTGGGTGAAGCCCTACAGTGTACTTTCATACATCAAAATGTCAACACTGTCACATACTATCATATTCAACTATGTCTTCAAAACCAGTTCAGCAAGTTTTGTGCTTTTTTGTGGTATGTCTCTGAAGTGAGTATTTCAAAATCTGCAAAAGTGTTATCATAATAATTATTTTAGCTGGAAATTGAAAAAAATATTTCTTTGGATAATGAAATGAATGAAATACTTTATAAATGAAAGATTCTCATTAAGCCCCATTCAAAGCCATTTGACCCAAAAATTATGTCATTTACTCAACCACATGTTGTACCAAACCTGTATGACTTTCTTTGTTCTGCGAAACACAAAAGATATTTTGAAAAATGTCCATACAAAAGTCAAATGTTGTTTGGACGTCAGCATTCTTGAAAATGAATAATTACAGAATTTTCATTTTTGAGTCAACTATTCCTTTAATGTAAGTTGTGTCAGTAATTGTAAACACCATTTAACATTATGTCTTAAAGTCACTATGAAATCAAAATCGACTATTCTTATGTTTTATGGAATATTGCAGTATTTATTATAAATGATTTATTCGTCCACATCATTGTTTTTTTATAAGTAATGTACCCTTGTAATTTTTAATCAAAATAACTCCCCCTCCCTCTTGCAGCAACATCTCTTTCTAATGACGTTTACTGGCACGAGGGCGGGACAACCTGTCACTCACATGAGATCAACCAATAGCAAACCACATCCACCCAATCAATTCCCAGTGGACAAAATCAAGTCCCGCCCTACATTTTTTTCTTATTCGAGAAGCTTTCACTCGGATATACGTTACATAGGGAAGAAAAAACTATCACAACTTCTGTTTAATGACAACTCTCTGATAATGACAATAGAAACGGTATAGCAAAAAAAAAAACGGTATGGTGCAAAACATATACCCTCATACCGTCCTGCCCTAATATATTCATGAATGTCCATTTACACTAAATCCCAACAGCCTGTCTTGTTGACAAAGGGTTTTTACACTAACTCAAATTGTCATTGTCTGGTGGAGCCAAACAAAGTGACAAAAGAAAATCATTCAATAACAGGAGTAGTGTCGTGGTGAGTAAGCATAGTGAATAAAGCCTTTTTCCAATCCCATTCTTCACCCTACTCCCATTGAATACCAGCTCAGAGACGCATTCATCTTAAACAAAACTGTTCGTAAAGTGTAATTCAACCACTTCGTAAAGTTGATTGGACAGCCTGGCATGTCGACCGTGACGCATATAGCTCGTATTGTTACCAAACCCAAAACTGTGGTTCCCTTCCTGGACCTTCGAGGATACCTTTACTGATCAGCAGATTCAATAGGGTTAGGGTTAAGAGTAGGTGTAGGGGAGGGTTTTTGGGATAGCGACAAGTAATGTCCCAATAAGTCAGCATTCATTTATCATTTTAATAAATGAAAATATATGTTGTTGTAAACAATATGTTGTTATTATTAATACACTGAGCATCTGCCACTCTGCACTAAGTATGACTAGCATCTAAGACTATTTTACACTTTTTTATATACTTACACTTAGTGGAAATTTAATTGATCGCTATTTGCACTTAGTGTAAAAAGCATCCATAAATCTTTTCTGTCAGGCATGGTTATTTGAGTTACATTGGCCCTGCAGGGATTATCATAGAATCTTGTAGTTATTCAAAACGAAAGAATTTCTGATTTGCTGCTTGGACGCTTCTTTGTGCTGATGGCAAATTCCTATCTCTGCAGGCATGGTGTGGTCTGATGTGAAGTGTCTATGGTATGAGGGATTGGAAGATTTCCTGGAAGAGTCACGGAACCAGCTAAGTTTCGTCATGAACTCACTTTATTTGGCCACCTTTGCCTTAAGAGTGGTGGCGCACAGCAAGGTATAAACCCAGTCCAGAACATTACATTCTGAGCACTTTACCAAGTCATTAGTCACTAGTTTACTCAAGAATGAAAATTATGTCATCATTTACTCGTAATCTTTTCTTTCCAGGCTTTGACTTTCTTTCTTCCATGGTGCATAAAATAAGTACTTTACTGTTGAACATCTCCTTTTGTGTTCCACGGAAGCAGAAAGTTATAGTTTGGAATGACACAAGGATGTGTAAATTACAGAATTTTCTTTTTTTTTTTTAAATCATTGTATTTTTAAATAACAGTATATGTGCAGCATGTTAGGGCTGTCAAATCGATTAATCGCGATTAATCACATCTAACATAAAAGTTTGTGTTTATATAATATATATGTGTGTGTATATATATATATATGTGTGTGCGTGCGTGTATTATATGTATTAGTGCTGTCAATCGATTAAAAAATTAACTAATTAATTGCACATTTTTCTTTAATTAATCGCGATTAATCGCACCTTTTTATATATTTTTATATTGTAACAATTTCACCTTTAAATTTCCAAATTAATGTAGAAACAACATAAAGAAGCCTATATTAAAGCCTATATTTTAAATATTTGTTTAATGACATAACCGACACCAATTCTGCTACTGATGTCTCTATGAAATTGATTTTTTTCTCAATTTTAGCCATTAATTGAAATCAGCATTGAAAGCTATAATTTTTAGCATTTATTAGGCTTTAAAAATACTATAACAACTTTTAATTTAAGTGAACTTAAAACAATCTTCAAATAAACCCATTATAATACAATAAATGTCATATTTACCTGTGCCCTTCAATATATCAAGGCTTCAAGTCTGAAGCGGCTTTCTGTGCGCACGAGTGTCACACAGACGCGTGCGTCAGTAACACACTGCGTTCTCTTTTGTGTCTTGTCACGCTTGAATGGTTTAAAAGCATTTGCATGATGTAACGCTAGCCAAAGTATGATGGGAAAAACAGATGCTGCGTTATGTTAAATATTTTTTACGCTTTAAACTGAAAACAATTATTGTGTGCATTAACGTGTTAATTTTGACAGCACTAATATGTATGCATATATACAGTATACATATAGTTTGCGTGCCGCGTGCTTTGCCTGCTTGCTGTGTTGTGACTGAAAGAGCACGCGCGAGAGAGCAAGCACATGCGCAGATTAATGCATGCATATACACACACACACACACACACACAGACAGAGCACAGGCATAGGCTATATATATATATATATATATATATATATATAAACCCGATTCCAAAAAAGTTGGGACACTGTACAAATTGTGAATAAAAACAGAATGCAATGATGTGGAAGTTTCAAATTTCAATATTTTATTCAGAATACAACATAGATGACATATCAAATGTTTAAACTGAGAAAATGTATCATTTTAAGGGAAAAATAAGTTGATTTTAAATTTCATGGCATCAACACATCTCAAAAAAGTTGGGACAAGGCCATGTTTACCACTGTGTGGCATCCCCTCTTCTTTTTATAACAGTCTGCAAACGTCTGGGGACTGAGGAGACAAGTTGCTCAAGTTTAGGAATAGGAATGTTGTCCCATTCTTGTCTAATACAGGCTTCTAGTTGCTCAACTGTCTTAGGTCTTCTTTGTCGCATCTTCCTCTTTATGATGCGCCAAATGTTTTCTATGGGTGAAAGATCTGGACTGCAGGCTGGCCATTTCAGTACCCGGATCCTTCTTCTACGCAGCCATGATGTTGTAATTGATGCAGTATGTGGTCTGGCATTGTCATGTTGGAAAATGCAAGGTCTTCCCTGAAAGAGACGACGTCTGGATGGGAGCATATGTTGTTCTAGAACTTGGATATACCTTTCAGCATTGATGGTGCCTTTCCAGATGTGTAAGCTGCCCATGCCACACGCACTCATGCAATCCCATACCATCAGAGATGCAGGCTTCTGAACTGAGCGCTGATAACAACTTGGGTTGTCCATGTCCTCTTTAGTCCGGATGACATGGCGTCCCAGTTTTCCAAAAAGAACTTCAAATTTTGATTCGTCTGACCACAGAACAGTTTTCCACTTTGCCACAGTCCATTTTAAATGAGCCTTGGCCCAGAGAAAACGCCTGCGCTTCTGGATCATGTTTAGATATGGCTTCTTTTTTGACCTATAGAGTTTTAGCCGACAATGTTTTCTGGAAGTATTCCTGAGCCCATGTTGTGATTTCCATTACAGTAGCATTCCTGTATGTGATGCAGTGCCGTCTAAGGGCCCGAAGATCACGGGCATCCAGTATGGTTTTCCGGCCTTGACCCTTACGCACAGAGATTGTTCCAGATTTTCTGAATCTTTGGATGATATTATGCACTGTAGATGATGATAACTTCAAACTCTTTGCAATTTTTCTCTGAGAAACTCCTTTCTGATATTGCTCCACTATTTTTCGCCGCAGCATTGGGGGAATTGGTGATCCTCTGCCCATCTTGACTTCTGAGAGACACTGCCACTCTGAGAGGCTCTTTTTATACCCAATCATGTTGCCAATTGACCTAATAAGTTGCAAATTGGTCCTCCAGCTGTTCCTTATATGTACATTTAACTTTTCCGGCCTCTTATTGCTACCTGTCCCAACTTTTTTGGAATGTGTAGCTCTCATGAAATCCAAAATGAGCCAATATTTGACATGACATTTCAAAATGTCTCACTTTCAACATTTGATATGTTATCTATATTCTATTGTGAATAAAATATAAGTTTATGAGATTTGTAAATTATTGCATTCCCTTTTTATTCACAATTTGTACAGTGTCCCAACTTTTTTGGAATCGGGTTTGTATATATATATAGGCTATATTTATTTTATCATTATAATAGGCTATATCATTTATATCACAAAACTGTTTTGCGCATGAGATTTCAGTCAATAAATCTCAGACGACAGTAAGCAAACATTAACCATAACATTAAACATTAACCAATTATTGAGGGAAAACTTATCACAGTTCCAAATGATGCAGGACTGCAGCTGCACTCTGGAAGAATTATTATCAACTGTCGATGCCGTTCTTTTGCTTCATAACTCGTACTGAGAAGGATATATTTGTGTAAATAGTTTAGCAACACTGCGTGAACTTTTTGAAGTTTAAAGTTTGACTGTTTACACCTGTGACTGTTACACCTGTTCGACCACAGCAAAGTTACGTAATTGGTAAGTCTTATTGCTGTGTTGATGAGGACGCTGTGCCTGTGTTTGTACATGTATTTGTTTACCGTTGCAAGCAATCTTTAAATACAACATATTGCAAAAATGGTATTTGCTGTGAGAAACGGACCTCGGGTTCGGGTTCGGGTCCGGGTCCGGTTCAGGCTTAACATGTAAATGTAATGGTCGGGTCGTGTCGGGTTAAATGATCTCGGGTACGGGCTGGGTTCGGGCTTCAGTTTAAAGCCCGTGCAGACCTCTAGTCTGTACCAAGGCAGTGAAGCAGTACAGCTCGCCATCTTTCATCTGGCATAGCAATCCCTGTAACGTCAATAACGTAAAAATAATTTTGATAATTTTCAAAACTCTGAAGCTATGTGCTGAATGGCATAGCAGGCTAACCGGGGTAAGGTTTCGTTTACCAACGAAAGCGGAAAAAATGCCTAATCCTCGTCGCCAATTTGTGGTATCTGTCAGGAGTTATTAAACAATATAGCACACGAGATAAGATGGTTGAAGTTTGCTAAAACCTGTTTACTTATCACTTATCTTCTCACACACAGTTCAGAATTCCTTTTCAAAATAGCAGTCCACAATATAATTTACTTATGAACAGAACATAATTTGAAAGATGTAGTCATTAAAAGTATTTTGTGCCAAAGCTATGATAAATGATCCACAGTTTAGCCCACATAGATTGAGTTTTGAAAAAGTGAACTAAGTATTGAGAAACTGGTCCTAGCGATTGTAAAAATAAATAAATAAATGAGAGAGAGAGAGAGAGAGAGAGAGAGAGAGAGAGAGAGAGAGAGAGAGAGAGAGAGAGAGAGAGAAAACCCTGTAAATATCTGCTTTAAATTTGAGAACCGCACTGTTGTGTTCTGTAGTGTTGCTTTCGTCAACGAAAATTATGACTAAATATCGTCGTCAACGAACCTTTATCACGTGACGAAAACGAGACGAGACGCAACGTAAATGCTGGTCATGTGATGATGACTATAATTAAATGTATAATGCAATATTGTTGACGAATAAAAACGAGACTAAATGTGGTTTACAAAATAAAAACTATGCTAAAATGTCTCTTCGTTTTCGTTGACCAAAACGAGACGAGACGAAATGTTATAACGTAATTTCGTCTCGTTTAGTCGCGTTAGTATTTCTGTGTGTCTCACTTCAGGGGCTGCATCAGGTCGCACTGCGCAGACGCAGGCGACGTCACTCTCTTCAAGCCCCACTCGCGGCATTATTTAGAAGATGCAGCTGCGGTGAGTTAGCGTAAACGACAACAAACAAAGTTAAGTCTGACACGGAGAAAGGGACCGATGGCCGTCCAGCCGGGGTTCGTCTTTAGCCCTATTCGGACGGTAATTGTTTCTCGTGGGGTCATAAGGTATTTTCATCATTGACAGGGGCTGTCTGTGATTTAATTGCCATCCGAATCCAGAATATCAGTGTTTTTCTCCCACCACCCGCGTAAAAATCCCCGGCCGAATTACCGACTGTTTTTTTGACAAATACCAAGGTCGTGTGGTGATTTAATTGCCATCCGAATCCACATCTCTGCGTTTTCAAGAATATATCACTTCAAAATGCACTGTTTATATCCTTTTTGACCACTGCAGAGCACCGTACGGTTGCGCTTCGCTGTAATTTGGATGCATTTTAAAGATCTAGACATTTATCACTGAAATGCTGGCAAGTATTTACAAGAGCAATATATTTCACACCGTTCAAAAAATAAAAAGAAGAAAAGCACATAAACATTTGAAATGGGCCGTTATTACGGCAGCAATTATATATGTTAAAATAACCAAGCAGCATTATGTTTACCTCATGTAAATAAGAGGCTGTATTAACTTATTTCCGCTCATTTCCATGTGGAATAAAATGACATCCTTTATTTTGAGAGAAAATACAAGACAGAAAACCATTTTAAATATAATGCGCATCTATATATCTTCCTATTTTTAAAGATTTAAATAATTAAATAATAATTAGGATATTATTTTCCTATTATTAAATTTAAATATGCATTTATTCTTATTATACCAAGCATATGACATCATCACAAAACTCGCTCCTCCACCGTGAATAAATCACCATCCGAATGCACGAGTTTTATCACTGAGGTGGCATGCAAATTTATTTTTACGGACTTCCACGTGAGAAACAATTACCGTCTGAATAGGGCTTTTGGGAGAAAAAGAAGAAACGACATTTGGAAAAACTTTAATTACATAGAAGTGGAAAAGAAAATGGAATGTGTTGTGAAAAAGATGGGGAGAAATGCGGCCACAAAAATCACAGGAAAAAACACCACGAACCTTAAGAGACATCTCAATGTTTTTATTTATTTTATTTAAATTTATGTGTGTGTACTTCTAACATGTTTGGTTGGTAAAATAAATATGTTGTAAATTCAAATCAGACCGTCTTCCGTATTTGGAATGGATGTATTCTTGAGTCTATAACGTAACAATAATATAATAAGATATCCTTGTCTGAAATGGGTTTGGGTAAAAGATTTTGGTTTCGCCTATACTACTATGTACTTATACTACAAACCCGATTCCAAAAAAGTTGGGACACTGTACAAATTGTGAATAAAAAAGGAATGCAATAATTTACAAATCTCATAAACTTATATTTTATTCACAATAGAATATAGATATATCAAATGTTGAAAGTGAGACATTTTGAAATGTCATGCCAAATATTGGCTCATTTTGGATTTCATGAGAGCTACACATTCCAAAAAAGTTGGGACAGGTAGCAATAAGAGGCCGGAAAAGTTAAATGTACATATAAGGAACAGCTGGAGGACCAATTTGCAACTTATTAGGTCAATTGGCAACATGATTGGGCATAAAAAGAGCCTCTCAGAGTGGCAGTGTCTCTCAGAAGTCAAGATGGGCAGAGGATCACCAATTCCCCCAATGCTGCGGCGAAAAAAATGGTGGAGCAATATCAGAAAGGAGTTTCTCAGAGAAAAATTGCAAAGAGTTTGAAGTTATCATCATCTACAGTGCATAATATCATCCAAAGATTCAGAGAATCTGGAACAATCTCTGTGCGTAAGGGTCAAGGCCGGAAAACCATACTGGGATGCCCGTGATCTTCGGGCCCTTAAATGGCACTGCATCACATACAGGAATGCTACTGTAATGGAAATCACAACATGGGCTCAGGATACTTCCAGAAAACATTGTCGGTGAACACAATACACCGTGCCATTCGCCGTTGCCGGCTAAAACTCTATAGGTCAAAAAAGAAGCCATATCTAAACATGATCCAGAAGCGCAGGCATTTTCTCTGGGCCAAGGCTCATTTAAAATGGACTGTGGCAAAGTGGAAAACTGTTCTGTGGTCAGACGAATCAAAATTTGAAGTTCTTTTTGGAAAACTGGGACGCCATGTCATCCGGACTAAAGAGGACAAGGACAACCCAAGTTGTTATCAGCGCTCAGTTCAGAAGCCTGCATCTCTGATGGTATGGGGTTGCATGAGTGCGTGTGGCATGGGCAGCTTACACATCTGGAAAGGCACCATCAATGCTGAAAGGTATATCCAAGTTCTAGAACAACATATGCTCCATCCAGACGTCGTCTCTTTCAGGGAAGACCTTGCATTTTCCAACATGACAATGTCAGACCACATACTGCATCAATTACAACATCATGGCTGCGTAGAAGAAGGATCCTGGTACTGAAATGGCCAGCCTGCAGTCCAGATCTTTCACCCATAGAAAACATTTGGCGCATCATAAAGAGGAAGATGCGACAAAGAAGACCTAAGACAGTTGAGCAACTAGAAGCCTGTATTAGACAAGAATGGGACAACATTCCTATTCCTAAACTTGAGCAACTTGTCTCCTCAGTCCCCAGACGTTTGCAGACTGTTATAAAAAGAAGAGGGGATGCCACACAGTGGTAAACATGGCCTTGTCCCAACTTTTTTGAGATGTGTTGATGCCATGAAATTTAAAATCAACTTATTTTTCCCTTAAAATTATACATTTTCTCAGTTTAAACATTTGATATGTCATTTATGATGTATTCTGAATAAAATATAGAAATTTGAAACTTCCACATCATTGCATTCTGTTTTTATTCACAATTTGTATAGTGTCCCAACTTTTTTGGAATCGGGTTTGTATATTGACTGGGTTAAATATAATTGCATTACTAAAAAGAGACTAAAATACAATTTTCATTGACTAAAACGTCATCAGTTTTCGTCGACTAAAACTAGACGAAAATATTCATGGATAATTCTGACTAAAATAAGACTAAAATGCTCAGACTTTTAGTCGACTGAAACTTGACTAGACTAAAAAGAGTATGAACGTGACTAAAACTAATAAAAACTAAAATGACAGCTTGACACAAAGACTAGACTAAAACTAAAATTAAAACAGGCCGCCAAAAACAACACTAGTGTTCTGGTGATTAAATCAAATGTTTTTATTAAATGTTGAGGTCTGGTTTTAAAAGAATGACCAGCTGTGTTACAAGGGTGATCAGTCTAGTTGTTTTGAAAATGTAACGCTTGAAAATATGGAAAAAAATGTAATTGTGAATGTACACACAGCAGGTTTGTCATTCTGGAAACATCCCACCCTCAGAACAACGCTGCAAGTTTCACCATGATACTTGTTACTGTACAGTATCTTATAGGAAACCATTGGATGTGACCATGTTCATTCCACCCACAGCTGATTCTAAAGGTAAATAGTAGTTTATAGGGAGCTTTTTATGATAAAGAATATAAATACGATTAGAATATAAATCAAAACACTGTTTTTTTGTTTTTGTTTTTTTACTTTTTAAATGTAATTCAATGTGTGCTTGTACAACTATCTTTGTGAGGACCAGTTTGACCAGCTGAGTGAGGACAAAGTGAGTAAAGTGAGGACATTTTGGCTGGTCCTCACTTTCTGAGACCCCTTTAAAGGCCTGTTTGAGTGTCAAGACTTGGTTTTAGGGATAAAGTTAAAATGAGGTTAAAGGGATAGTTCACCCAAAAATGAAAATTACCCCATGATTTACTCACCCTCAAGCCATCCAAGGTGTATATGACATTCTTCTTTCAGACGAATACAATCTGAGTTATATTAAAAAAAAAATGTCCTGGCTAATCCAAGCTTTAAAATGGCAGTGAATGGGAGCCCAAAATTTGAAAATTATAAAAGTACTCCACACGGCTCCGGGGGGTTAATAAAGGCCTTCTGAAGCGAATCGATGTGTTCCATATTTAAAACTTTATAAAGTAAAATATCTAGCTTCTGCCAGAACACCTTCCGTATTCAACTTACAAAGAAAGTTTAACACCTCTCGCAGTTCAAAACACTTACGCTACGTCCGACGTCATCGTTGCGCCAGTTACGCTTTTTCCGTAAGTTGAATATGGAATGCGGTCCGGCGGAAGCTAGATATTTTACTTTATAACGTGTTAAATATGGATATTTTTCTTACAAAAATCCATCAATTCGCTTCAGAAGGCCTTTATTAACCCCCTGGAGCCATGTGGATTACTTTTATAATGGATGGATGCACTTTTTTGGGCTTCAGATTTTGGGCTGCCATTCACTGCCATTATAAAGATTGGAAAAGCCAGTAAATTTTTTAATATATCTCAGATTGTGTTCATCAGAAAGAAGAAAGTCATATACACCTAGGATGGCTTGAGGGTGAGTAAATCATGGGGTAATTTTCATTTTTTGGTGAACTATACCTTTAAGGGTATGTTTAGGGTAAGGGTTTGGGTTAGGCTTCTAGTTGTAATGGGTAAGGTAAGGGTAAGGAGCTAGAGATTGCATTATCAATTAATGTCCTCACAAAGATAGATGTACAAGAATGTGTGTATTATAGGTCACATTTGCAAATTTTCACTCATTACAGTGTCTTATTAGTTCACAGAATAACACATTGTAGCATTTGCTTTTTGCTGCTATGTCTTTGGACATCCACCTGTATGGTAAGTTTATGTAAAACATTAAATCATATATAATATTAAATAATATGTCATGTTTATACCCTTTTATGTCATATATATATATATATATATATATATATATATATATATATATATATATGCAAATGAAGCTTTGTTGAGGGTAATGCACAGAACTGGCATAGAGTCAAAACCACAGGGCAAGCAATACAGATAACAGAGTCCAAAAAAACATTCAAACAAGGAAACCCAGGGAGATAGGCAGAAGATAAAACCACAAATAAGCGCTCACAACTCAAACAAGACTTCACAAAGAGTGAATGAACACACAGGACTTATATAAGCAAGCATAATGGAGTTAATCACACACAGGTTTAAGTAATCAGACCATAATGAGTCCAGGCAATGGGCTATGGGAAATGTAGTTCATGATGAGATAGCAAAGGAGACAGGAGGAGTGCCCTCTGGTGGAGATCATGGGCACTCCAGCTGGCGGATGTAACACATTCTGTTAATTTGGCCGATGTGTAAAATCAAACTTTTAATTGGCATCTCTTCTCGTTCAGTTTAATACATTTGTCTATTATTTAATCCAACTGATCCTGTGTCATATCTTCATCATACCTTTTCTGATAACACACTGGACATACACTATTACATACTTTATAGATTTTATGTCAATTACATAAGATAGGTGTTGCCTGTATACAACAAGGCTGATTTTAAATATGTATATTGCATTATTTGCTACTGAATTAAATTATTTAAATGTTTTGTTCTGATGACAAACCAAATGTTACATTGTTTATTACATATTACAATGATATTTTGATTTGAAACAATGATTATGTGGAAAGAAAATACACTGTATTGCCAAAAGTTTTGGGACGCCTGCCTTTACATGCACATGAACTTTAATGACATCCCATTCTTAATCCGTAGGGTTTAATATGGAGTTGGCCCACCCTTTGCAGCTATAACAGCTTCAACTCTTCTGGGAAGGCTTTCCACAAGGTTTAGGAGTGTGTTTATGGGAATTTTTGACCATTCTTCTAGAAGTGCATTTGTGAGGTCAGGCTCGCAGTCTCCACTCTAATTCATCCCATAAGGTGTTCTATCGGTTTGAGGTCAGGACTCTGTGCAGGCCAGTTAAGTTCCTCCACACCAAACTCTCTCATCCATGTATTTATGGACCTTGCTTTGTGCACTGGTGCGCAGTCATGTTGGAACAGGAAGGGGCCATCCCCAAACTGTCCCCACAAAGTTGGGAGCATGAAATTGTCCAAAATATCTTGGTATGCTGAAGCATTAAGAGTTCCTTTCACTGGAACTAAGGGGCCAAGCCCAACCCCTGAAAAACAACCCCACACCATAATCCCCCCTCCACCAAACTTTACACTTGGCACAAAGCAGTCAGGCAAGTACCGTTCTCCTGGCAACCACTAAACCCAGACTCATCCATCGGATTGCCAGACAGAGAAGCGTGATTGGTCACTCCAGAGAACACGTCTCCACTGCTCTAGAGTCCAGTGGCGGCGTGCTTTACACCACTGCATCCGACGCTTTGCATTGCACTTGGTGATGTAAGGCTTGGATGCAGCTGCTCGGCCATGGAAACCCATTCCATGAAGCTCTCTACGCACTGTCCTTGAGCTAATCTGAAGGCCAAACAAAGTTTAGAAGTCTGTAGCTATTGACTCTGCAGAAAGCTGGCGAACTCTGCGCACTGTGCGCCTCAGCATGCGCTGACCCCGCTCTGTGATTTTACGTGGCCTAACACTTCATGGCTTAGTTACTGTTGTTCCCAATTGCTTCCACTTTGTTATAATACCACTAACAGTTGACCGTGGAATATTTAGTAGTGAGGAAATTTCACAAATGGACTCATTGCACAGGTGGCAACCTATCACGGTACCACGCTTGAATTCACTGAGCTCCTCAGAGCGACCCGTTCTTTCACAAATGTTTGTAGAAGCAGTCTGCATGCCTAGGTGCTTGATTTTAAACACATTTGGTCATGGAAGTGATTGGAACACCTGGATTCAATGATTTGGAGGGATGTCCCAATACTTTTGGCAATATAGTGAATGTACTACTTTAATGGAAGCATGGGATCAGGTTTTGAAAGAATGACTAGCTGTGTTACAAGGGTGATCAGTTTAGATTTTTGTGCTAAAAGTTTTTGAAAATGTACACTTTACTTCTAAAAATAGTACCAAATCGAAAAAAAGAAAAAAAAACTAAGCACAAAACCATGTGCTTAAGTGAGGTAAGAGAGAACACTGCCGATTTTGCAGGTTTGTCCACTTACAAAGCATGTAGAAGTCTGTAATTTTTATCATAGGTACTCTTCAACTGTGAGAGACGGAATCTAAAACAAAAATCCAGAAAATCACATTGTATAATTTTCTAAGTAATTAATTTGCATTTTATTGCATGACATAAGTATTTGATACATCAGAAAAGCAGAACTTAATCTTTGGTACAGAAACCTTTGTTTGCAATTACAGAGATCATACGTTTCCTGTAGTTCTTGACCAGGTTTGCACACACTGCAGCAGGGATTTTGGCCCACTCCTCCATACAGACCTTCTCCAGATCCTTCAGGTTTCGGGGCTGTCGCTGGGAAATACGGACTTTCAGCTCCCTCCAAAGATTTTCTATTGGGTTCAGGTCTGGAGACTGGCTAGGCCACTCCAGGACCTTGAGATGCTTCTTACGGAGCCACTCCTTCGTTGCCCTGACTGTGTGTTTCAGGTCGTTGTCATGCTGGAAGACCCAGCCACGACCCATCTTCAATGCTCTTACTGAGGGAAGGAGGTTGTTGGCCAAGATTTCGCAATACATGGTCCCATCCATCCTCCCCTCAATACGGTGCAGTCGTCCTGTCCCCTTTGCAGAAAAGCATCCCCAAAGAATGTTTCCACCTCCATGCTTCACGGTTGGGATGGTGTTCTTGGGGTTGTACTCATCCTTCTTCTTCCTCCAAACACGGCGAGTGGAGTTTAGACCAAAAAGCTCTATTTTTGTCTCATCAGACCACATGACCTTCTCCCATTCCTCCTCTGGATCATCCAGATGGTCATTGGCAAACTTCAGACGGGCCTGGACATGCGCTGGCTTGAGCAGGGGGACCTTGCGTGTGCTGCAGGATTTTAATCCATGACGGCGTAGTGTGTTATTAATGGTTTTCTTTGAGACTGTGGTCCCAGCTCTCTTCAGGTCATTGACCAGGTCCTGCCGTGTAGTTCTGGGCTGATCCCTCACCTTCCTCATGATCACTGATGCCCCACGAGGTGAGATCTTGCATGGTGCCCCAGACCGAGGGAGATTGACCGTCATCTTGAACTTCTTCCATTTTCTAATAATTGCGCCAACAGTTGTTGCCTTCTCACCAAGCTGCTTGCCTATTGTCCTGTAGCCCATCCCAGCCTTGTGCAGGGATTCTATAGATAAATTGTAGATCAAATAGAAATCCTTCCACAATTTTATCCCTGATGTCCTTACACAGCTCTCTGGTCTTGGCCATTGTGGAGAGGTTGGAGTCTGTTTGATTGAGTGTGTGGACAGGTGTCTTTTATACAGGTAACGAGTTCAAACAGGTGCAGTTAATACAGGTAATGAGTGGAGAACAGGAGGGCTTCTTTAAGAAAAACTAACAGGTCTGTGAGAGCTGGAATTCTTACTGGTTGGTAGGTGATCAAATAATTATGTCATGCAATAAAATGCAAATTAATTATTTAAAAATACAATGTGATTTTCTGGATTTTTGTTTTAGATTCCGTCTCTCACAGTTGAAGTGTACCTATGATAAAAATTACAGACCTCTACATGCTTTTTAAGTAGGAAAACCTGCAAAATCGGCAGTGTATCAAATACTTGTTCTCCCCACTGTATGTGGCAATCAATATTTATATATTGATCAAAATATATTACTTTGTATTGCATATTGATTTGTGTAAACATAAATAATAAAATTGAAGATTTGATTGAGCTAGAGGTGCACTACTCCTGTTTTATTCTGCTTCAAATAAAGAAAAGTCTATCTTTAACTTCAGTGTTAGTAATATTAACAGTCTCGTATAGTTAGACCTTTGACTGACAGCAAAAGGTCAGGACCTTTTCGCAGTTTATTCCAGCCAAGAACCCACTTAACAGGCAGAGCCGCCTGACTGACATGCAAAGTAATGTCACAATTAGTTTTGTTCATATGTGCAGTTTAAGAAAGGGGATATCAGAGATATATTATATTACTGTAGAAAAAGCTCATTTAAATAATTGAAGCAATCTCAAAGAATGCTCAGAAAATCCTTTCAAATATTTGATGCCCCTAACCTTGCAAACTTGGGCCCACCATGCACATACCACATCACAACAACTATACTCCAAATTATAGAAATACTGTATATTAGTTGCACAACACTGCTCCACAGAGGCCAAACACAGTAATTACACCAACACTGGAACTGAGAAAGATGTCTTCAAAGTTTCTTGATTATAGGGTGAATTCAGGTGGATTGGGATTATATCTAAACAAAACTATCAATTGGTTTGACAGTCAAACCTTTCTGCAACAAATCAAATCATAAACTTAGATACCTGATTTCACAGGGGCCCTGCTATCTGTAAAAATTAACTTGAGGAGACTTCATCTTTACAAAATGCCTAAGACACAATACATAGAAGGCTACACACAATTTTGTAATACACAAAACACGGCAGGGTCTCCAGCTCAACAGATGAAAGACGATATCATGGTTAGCCACCACTGAGGAAATTAACTTAAAGTGTTGGGGGTAACTATAATTATATAATTAAATAAGATTTTTTTAATGTACCGGGTAAAGTAACACATTAACACATACATATTTACAAAGTTGGCGACTTCTGCGCACTGTGCGCCTCAGCATGCGTTGACCTCGCTCTGTAATTTTACGTGGCCTACCACTTCGTGGCTGAGTTGCTGTTGTTCCCAATTGCTTCCACTTTGTTATAATACCACTAACAGTTGACCGTGGAATATTTAGTAGTGAGGAAATTTCACGAATGGACTTATTGCACAGTTGGCAACTTATCACGGTACCACACTTGAATTCACTGAGCTCCTGAGCGCCTAGGTGCTTGATTTTATACACCTGTGGCCATGGAAGTGATTGGAACACCTGAATTCAATGATTTGGAGGGGTGTCCCAATACTTTTTACAGTACAGTGTATTTAAAATTGAAGTTGATGTAATTCATTTGTGTTAAAACTACATGAATCATTTTTTTGTGGGGCAGTGGATCTGTAGTTCCCAACATGCTTTGAAAGGGAGAGTAAACTTAGGGATTAAAGTGTTATTTTATTAGTTTTTCAGTAAAGGGAAAGATATTGTTAGTTAATGTTCAGTTATGTTGGACATTTAGAGGAGTTTCTGTAATGTTTGTGAATTTTGTGGTTCCCATTGTTTAGAAGAGTGTCACCTGTGTTTAGGCTGTGGGCACTCAGTGATTTATGCTAATGTCAGGAGTGACACCACTCTTTTTTATTTGTTCATTATATACATTGTGTATTATGATGAATGAAACTGCTTATAATTGATTTTCCAATTAAATGTTTTAATTTAAGTTTGACAAGCATAAAAAGTCACTTTATAAATGTATCAATTTCATTTAAACTGTATCTGATCAAATTGAGTTGGACCACCTCAATTCCATTTCATTAATTCGTTTTTCATGAGTTATTGGATTGAAATCTTGCCCTCAATTAAACTGAGTTTGTCCAGTTAGTTATTTTTTGAGTGAACTTTCAATAAAAAGAGTTGTACAGTAAGTAATATAACCAGTAATGTCAAGGGATCTCGTTGTATGACATGCGTAGCTCTAGGGGTCAGAATATAATAATATTATAAATGTGTTTTTTAAAAGAAAATGAAGGTGTATGTTATATAGGCTATGTTGTTGAGTGCAATACTGTTAAACACTTGCAAAAAAAGAGATCGCGCCTCAGCCAGGTGAGAAAAAAGTAAAGCAACACATTACTTTCCATAAAAAGTAACTAAGTAACATAATTAATATTGTAATGCATTACTTAAAAGTAACTTTCCCCAACACTGTTGGCTTGTGATCATACAACACTAACATTTAAATATAAATAGATTTCTTGTTCATCTTTCAGACTTTATGGAGATTCCTGGAGAGTGGTCATCAGATACAACGATTCCAGCCCCCTATTCCTAGACATGATAAAGGAAAACAGATACAAACAAATTCCTCATCTGTAATTTCCATTCATGACATGGGAATCAGTCAAGATGAGTGGGAAAGGCTACAGAAGGCTCTGGACTGGGCTGGTCCAGATCAAGAAATCACTCAGCTGGATCAGAGCACAAGTCCAGTCCACTCAACATTCTCTATTGTGGGACTCAAGGAGAGTTACAAAGTGGGAGAAAAGATCTCCGTTACCATCACAGCCAGAGACCACAACAAGAACCTGAAAAGATATGGAGGAGATTTTTTCAAAGCAAAGCTTTTCAATTTAAAGCTAAAGGTGTGTTTGTTTTATATTATTTTTTAAATAAATATTTGTCATATTTGTCACATGACGGGTATGGGTGAAAGGAGCGATATGGGCTTTATTAATGACAATAAATGGGGAAAACTAGAACATACCAAACACAAGGAACCAGGAAACATGAAGCAGGAACGTGAAATAATGACAACGAACCAACACAGGACTGCAAACACAAGGAGTCTAAATAGGGAGCAAACAAGGCAATAAATGAGGGAAGACAGGTGGGGCAAATGAAACAATTATCAGGTAACAAGAGGGGCGGGAGCATATGAGAGCACATGGCACAAAGAAACACATGACAAGCCATGTGCTCACACCAAATATGACAATATAGCAGTGTCAGGGATCTGTCACAAACCCAAGAGCAAAACTAAGCCGAAGTGACAGAACCATGACAATATTGAGTTACATTTGCCGGTGACACTTTATAATAGGCTTTACTTTACAATTATAATGTGAAAAGTACTTACAATAGTAAATACATTAATAGACTATATACAAATAGTGAGTTCTTCATTCATTGTTACTGTAATTAACAAATTATTATTGTTTAACCTCCTTAGCTCTGGGACCATTTTTGGGGATTTCCGCCTGGATTTGGCCTACCCAAATTGAAAAGCTTCCCATACCCACATACAGTGGTCTAAATACACAATTTTATTGTCATTTTACAGGAAACCCTTTGAAGTTACATAAAACAGCTGTAATAAACTTTTAGCAGTGTTTTATGTAACTTCAAAGGGTTTCCTGTAAAGTGATACCAAAATTGGGTATTTAGACCACTGTATGAATGGGAAGCTTTTGGGTTTGGGTAGGCCAAATCCAGGCGGAAATGGTCCCAGAGTAATTTAGTGTAAATAAGTTACTTTTTGTAAAACAAATTCCAAAGTGATGCATATCTCCAAAAAGTAGACATTCTAAGCTTTCAAATGGTACCACATATGAGGTCAGAGCTCCTCCACAGACGTTTAAAATATATATACTTGATTACGTCATTCCTTATCAGGGTCCTTGGAGTTTAAGAGTTTAATTAGCTCATATGTAAAGAGTTAGATAGTGCTTTGTTAACAACTTATTAACAGTAAATTGTTCTCACTTTATATTTAGGTCATGGAAAATGGGAAAATGACATTAATTAAACCTTTATTGGGCATTAATTGCATTAATATTCAGTGTTCCTTAAAATGTTTACGTTTCAATATTTTAACAACGTGATCTTATGAGTATTTGTCTGTAATTCATATTAACAGCATTTATTTATTTATTTTAAGTGGTTAAGTTTAGCTTTGGGGATAGGCTTAATTTATTTGTAAACATTTTAATGAACTCTTAATAATAATGCAATTAATTTCCAATGAATGTTGGTTTAAAGCTCATCCTTCCCTTGGGTCATTTTGACCCGAAATGAATTTTTAAATTTAAAAAAAAAAATTGTGTTCATCAGAGTGGTCCAAGACCTAAGAAATTTTGTCACAGTTGAACCACGAATACACATAAAAAATATTAATGATTTATGTGGTTGAAATTAAAAAATCCTTTCCTCACACACAACAACACACACAAATGAAGGCATGAGACTATAGAACATCCCCAATGCAGAACACATTCACATGCATACACACACACATAGGAATTTCCATTAAAATGAATGAGAGGTCATATAACGGGGGCAGTGTTTGCTTTTTTGCACACAGATATTAAGTGGTTAGATTTGAACACATTTATAATGCAATACAACTTCAGCCCTACCCCACCACCCCACACAAATACAAAATTAAACAATAACACCTTGTTAACAGTGACAATGAATGAAAAACGTACTATTTGTATATAGTCTATTAATGTATTAACTACAGTTTATAAACTATTAATTAACTATTTGCAAATGATTTGTAAATACTTTATTGCACTATACTTATTATAAAGTGTTACCCATTTGCCTGAAAATTGTTGATTTATTTACAAAATTTTATATATTATAGTTTTACATGCTTTAAAATTGGATTTACCAACAGAACAACAGTTTTCTGCATTACACTTTAACCTTCTCCATTTTTCTTGAAGGCGAGTGTGTACGGGGAGGTTGTGGATCACCGCAATGGGACTTACTCTGTTGCTCTTCTTCTGCCCTGGGAAGGTCAGGCACAAGTTTATGTACGTCTAGAGCACTCCAGTGAGGTTGTGCAGATTCTTAAAAAATACAGGGAGTCCTCATTCCCACGCAGCCACTATAATGGCCACTATGAAGGGCCAGGACCCCAAAAAAACAGGATCAGTGAAGTAGTACAATGTAATCTGAAGTGGGGTGCAGATGGAAGTTGGAGGAAAGGCGACTGCTGCTGTGAGTACAAGGATGTGAAAACAGGGACGGTGTGGCAGTGTGAGAGACCGAAGAAACTTTCTTGTGACAACCTGGTTCATCACTCAAGAGGAGGGTTGGAAAACCCATTAAATCCTTTTGAGAAGCAACTTTTCACAAAGTAAGTGGGAAAGAACTAAAAATGAATTACAGAGGTATTGTAAAACTAGAAAAACTTAAGAGAACGTATTATATATTTTTTCTCTACAGGACATTAACAAATGTTGCTATTACTGGAGACACACAAACCATAAATGTCCATCCCAACGCTGCAGGCATTGGTATGGTCATATATCAGGACCGATATAATCTAAAATCAAATGTAGTTAGTTACAAGAGAATTAAGAATTTGCATAATTTTGGCACAGTCTCTTCAGGTAAGTGTTTCTTTGCTTTAGGCACAGTGGAGAGATGCAGATCTGGTATGACGACACCCGTTCCTGCAGGGTTTTATCTGAAAGATGTCTGGAATTCTTTTGTATGCAACACTAGTCAGTTCAGTTCTGCACAAATGGGAAATTGTCTTAAAAACAAGATAATCTACTTGATGGGAGACTCTACCACAAGGCAGTGGTTTGAGTATTTAGAAAGAAAAGTTCCAGGCAAGTTATTCAACTGCATAAATGCCATTAATTAGATTATTGAAAAATATTCTCATGTTATTTAAGACTTGATGTCATAAAAGTGATATAACTGAAATATATACACCGATCAGGCATAACATTATGACCACTGACAAGTGAAGTGAATAACACTGATTATCTCTTCAGGCAGCAAGTGAACATTTTGTCCTCAAAGTCGATGTGTTAGAAGCAGAAAAAATGGGCAAGCGTAAGGATTTGAGCGAGTTTGACAAGGGCCATATTGTGATGTCTAGACAACTGGGTCAGAGCATTTCCAAAACAGCAGCTCTTGTGGGGTGTTCCCGGTCTGCAGTGGTCAGTATCTATCAAAAGTGGTCCAAGGAAGGAACAGTGGTAAACCGGCAACAGGGTCATTGATGCACGTGGGGAACAAAGGCTGGCCCGTGTGGTCCGATCAAACAGACGAGCTACTGTAGCTCAAATTGCTCAAGAAGTTAATGCTGGTTCTGATAGAAAGGTGTCAGAATACACAGTGCATTGCAGTTTGTTGCGACCAGTCAGGGTGTCCACCGCCGAAAGCGTCAACAGTGGGCACGTGAGCATTTAGAGCTGCACGATTCTGGATAAATTGAGATTCACAATTTTTTTGTGCAAAATGGAGATTGCGATTCTCCCACGATTCTGAAGAGAAAAAAACATCAGATAACTAATCAAAAAAACATGCAAACTAGAGGTTCTGACAAAATGGTCATTGCTTTAGTCTATTCAAAATATATGTTAATTTGAACAAAATAAAGTCAATGTCTCATTCATCATGACTTGTTTCATTATTGGATGAATCAGCGTTTGTAAATAAATAAAATGACTCAATGACAAACACTTTTTTAAACACTCACTTGTCGCCACCTGGCGTAACAATAAGCAATACAATACATACAAGTGTCAAAATACTTTTCTAAAAGACGATTTACTATTATTTTGATCAATACCGTGTTTATACCCAAACTATAAACTTTTATCCCGTTATTTAAATGTTTGTAACACATAAATAACTATAATGTGTGGCTGAAAAGACTGTTTGTTTGTGAAGCTGCTTCATACATAGCTGCTGTTTCATGGAAACGGTATTCCCTGGTGGCTGTGGCCTCTTTCAGCAGGATAATGCACCCCGCTACAAAGCAAAAATGGTTCAGGAATGGCTTGAGGAGCACAACAACGAGTTTGAGGTGTTGACTTGGCCTCCAAATTCCCTAGATCTTAATCCAATCGAGCATTTGTGGGATGTGCTGAACAAACAAGCCCGATCCATGGAGGCCCCACCTCGCAACTTACAGGACTTAAAGGATCTGCTGCTAACATCTTGGTGCCAGATACCACAGCACACCTTCAGGGGTGTAGTGGAGTCCATGCCTCGACGGGTCAGGGCTGTTTTGGCAGCAAAAGGGGGACCAACAAAATATTAGGAAATAATGTTATGCCTGATCGGTGTATATGTAAATAATGTATAATGAATTAACATACAGAGGATGCAAAAAGTATTTGAACACTTAATCAACAAATGCATGAATGTCTTGCCATTACACCAAAATATATTAAACCAAGTGGCAAAATATTTCTTTAAAAAAAGACTTTAAATACTTAAATGTCACACTTTAAAATTACACAGTAATTTTTTCCTCACTGCAAAATGTAATGGCAGAATTTGTTTGCATCTAAAGCAATGACATTCAGACATGCAAATAAGTCAGTGCATCTTAAAGGGATGGTTCACCCAAAAATGAAAATTCTGTCATCATTTACTCACCCTCATGTCATTGCAAACTTGTATGACTGGCTTTCTTTTGTGGAACACAAAAGGAGTTTTCATGCATTTGGATCCCATTGAGGGTATGTTTACACGACAACAATGCACTAAAAACGTTCACACGGATCTGCGACAATGACTAAAAAGGCATGCCATGTCAGTAATTGGTGATGTCACTTCAAGAAACACCCCGCGAACATGTAATACGCATGCGAATAACGTCACCGTTTTCACAAATACACGTTTTTGTTGTTTACATGGAGACTGTAAAGGCATCGTTTTCAAAAGCTTGCACTTTGAAACTTATTTTCAAAAGATTGTGTTTTCAAAAGATTGCGTTTTCAGGCCACCGAAATGCAGTTGTCGTGTAAATGAACAGCCAAAACACATAAAAAGTTTTAGTTTTCAGTTCAAAACGGTGTTGTAAACATACCCTGACTTTCATTCTATAGACAAAGACTGTTCAAACATTCAATATCATCTTTTGTGTTCCACAGAAGAAAGAAAGTCATACATGTTTGGAACAACATGAGGGTAAGTAAATGATGACAGAATTTACATTTTTGGGTGAACTATCCCTTAAGTGCCCATATACTTTAGGGGACTGCTGTGTACAATAAACTTTGCAAAGCTGTTTAAGAAATGAATAAAGGAATGATTCTAATGTTAGCTTTACTTATCTTGTTTAGGCATAAAAAGAATGGACCTCCACACTCCTCGTACCGGTGGACCCCTAATGGCTGTAGAGTTGAAAAATAATATCATTGTTCACTGGAGGCCACACGGTGTTCCTTTGCGATTTACTAAAATGCTCATTACCAACCTGCATTATATCAGCAATGATATTGATGAAATAGCTGGTGGTCCTCATGCAGTCGTTGTCTTTACAATCTTTGCCCATTTGGTTTTTCACCCAATAACATTTTACGTGCATGAAGTGGCCAAAATCCGTCAGTCTGTTGTTGCACTGCTGAGTCGTGCACCAGAGACCACCGTCATCATCAAGTCTGGAAACACTGCAGGAGTGAAGGTACAATTGTTCATTTTCCAATCCTACTTTGTTTTAAATAGTTTGGTAACACTTTAGAATACTGTTCCATCATTAATGAATAACTACACAGGAACAAATGAGTAACGCAATATTAACACTATTAACTAACAAGAAACTTCACTGCATGATTCTGTCTCGTCCTACGTAGCCTAGAATCACTGAGTGAGATCAGATGGTAAACTGTCAAATTAGAGATGTCTTTTCGTTCGACAAAGAAGTATAAGTACGGTCATCAAAACCGAAAAGAGAGGTTATAGAGGGGAGAGAGAATACGGGCCGACAATAGCTCACTCAGTTCTTTGAAAAGAAAGGGTATATGTTTATTCGCGGAGCTTCCTTTGTTGTAATGTTAGCGCTAGTTGCATAGCCAACCACTACCTGATAGTCTATTCAATAGGTTACATTTTTCACCACTGAAAATAAAAAGAATGCAATTTTGGCTTTTGTAAATGTGACTCATATAATGCATTTAACGTCAAATAATCTAAAAAAAAAAAAAAAAAAGAAGTAGGCACTTAAAGGTTTCTATTGATAGATCTATTTCTCATGTCAGTCTGTGCATCAAGTGTTCGCTGTGTTTTGGTTCATTTTTGTGCGTGTGAGCCAGAAAGATGTTCAAGCAGACGGAGACAGAAAAGCGCATCCTGTTGTTTTCTTTAATTTTCAAAGGCTTGACATTTTGTAGTCATTTTTAACGTACACAAATAAAATGACTATAAATAACAGAGTATTAAGTTGTTTCCACTGCTGAGGGAAAAATCCAAGTGTTCGCGCCGGCGCCTCGCACGCGCGCATAATATGTCAGTTCTAGCACTGCCAATTTGACATCGCAGCTTGTTCATTATCAAAATAAAATACAGTCAACCGAACATATACAAAGTTCTGCGGGCTTTATGTTCACAGCTGCTGAGCGCGAATTCCAGCGTGACACTTTAGTTAACGGTCATGAAGTGCAAGATGAGATGTGTAGCTAAACTAAACAGCTGTGTTACGATAGAAGTTTTAAATGAGCGACAGAAACAATCAGTTTGCAAAGTATGTATCAACCAATGCTCAGCTTTGGGAAGGGAAATATGCAGGTCAGGAAGGAGAAGGTGATGGAGATGAGAAGCAGGTATTGTGCTATTTAACACAGATATAGCCTACATATAATTAAATTGCTGACAACGATTTTGGATCACTATAGGTTGGCCTGTATGTTTGGTACGGTAGGGGGCCCAACCTCATATTCTTTCATAGGGCCCAAAATCTTTACTTTAGAATTAACTATACATTATGCATTACTCGAGTTAATTATTAACCTGTATATATAGTAGTTCTTAGTAGTCCTCTGGGAGTTATGAAAAAAATAGTAGTTATGTATTAGCTAATAGCGAACATTCGACTAAGCACTATTACTTACTAATTCATTAATTAGAGTTTCCTGTTAGTTAATAGTGTTAATATAGCGTTACTCATTTGCTCCTGTGTAGTTATTCATTAATGATGGAACAGTATTCTAAAGTGTTACCAATAGTTTTCTGTCTTTTATTCGTAATATGGTACATTTGTCCTGCTGTCTTTATATTTAAAGTCTAGAAACACAAATATGCATCTCAGTGTGTGTTGAGGTGAGACTCCATTTACTAATTCATGCAAAATTCCTTTCCTTGAAGGTGTAATTAAATCATGACAGGTCAAACCTATATGTCTGCTCATTTCTTTACTATGAAAGTGGATTGGTACCAGAGTATAAGCAAAGTAGTCCATATGACTCGAGCACCAGAATATGATAGTTCTGTGGGAGAAACAGAATGAAACGTAATTATTTTTGCCATGAAAAAATGGTCACCCACTGGACATTCTGCTATAAATACTTTTTTATTCAATAAAGCCCCATTCACACCGCCAGTGACACGCAGCGACAAAGCGACATGATCCCATTCATTTCAATGGAGCGCTGGCAACTTCCGGCGACAGTGGGAAGCGACGGGAGATACGCGACAAAAGTTCAGAAATTTCAACTTCGAATTTCGTGAGCGACAACCAATAGAGTGGTGCAGGTATGACGTCACTTTGTAGGCCAACCGGCAGTTCGCATCGCACTGGTTCCCTTGAGAAAAACCCAATAGGATTTTTCAATAGGCTTTTGAATTAGTGTAAAAAACAAGCTCTGGTCTTGATCAACAAAAGTTTATGATACTTACACGTTTTGTCCATCAAGATAATTATCACAAATGAACACAACTTTTATTGATTTTGAAGCCTAAATGCAGTCGCCAGAAGTAAAAAGCTAAAGGTAGGCTATAAATGAACTACACCACGGTCCCACAAATTCAACTTCATCATCACTAAGCTTCCGACAACTCTTTCAGTTTTTATCTCAAAACATTTTCCCAGAACGCTTGAGTTAGCATAGCTTATAAGAGCACAATTATGAGCATAATGAGGCTGTAAAAGCGGACTGAGGTTACCTGTTCGGCGTGATGACGTTTAATCTCCCCGACAGCCTCTGTAGTCCCATTTAGCCATTTCTTAGAAACTGCCTTTTTCAAGACACATAACAGCTTAAAAAAATCCTGAGTGGGGTATTACTGATGTAGTTTATGTCGTAGAATAAAACGTGAAAGTGTCTTGAGCTTGTGTTCACCACAAACCTTATTTCAGCCATTTAACCAAAACCCCATTTAAAAAAACCCACTGACTTCGGGACAATGGAACCGGAAGTGCTAAAATGCTAACTCGCTTCTGCGTTTTGGCCTACAAAATGACGTCATACCTGCACAACTCTATGGGAGTGATGGTGCGTTCCAGACGAGGTTGGACGTGGGAATATCCCAAATTAAATGTCCCACTTTAGACCTCAGTGTGTTCCAGTCAATCACACGTCATGTTGACAATGTGATGTCTCCATGACACAAGGAGGCTTATTGTTTTTTGGGGTCAATTATGGCAAAAACAGAATAAAACTAACATAATCGCTTTGAAGATAGCTGAAGAAAAGCAAAAACGAAGGTATCATTACATAAACTTAATGTCTAATGTTAAAGTTAGTTTTTATGCTTATGCTCATTAGAAGCAGGACTTGCCGATATCTTGGAAGTGACGTCAAATGACGTGTCTCGCTGAGGTCGGGGTTGATCGATGTACCCTGAGTTCAGAAGTCGAATGTCCCACTTTAAGTGGCGTTCCAGACGTTATTTCCAAGAAGGAGGTAGGAAAAATCCTAATTCCCATCTGTCTGGAATGCAGCATAAAGACTATCAGTTGAGCTCACGTCACTGTCTCGAGTGCAGGCAAGACAGACAGGACAGAGTTCCGGAGCGATTTCTCTGTATTATATGATTTGACTGTAGCCACATAAATGGATATAATAAAATGATGTGTGGAAAAGAAACTGTCGGCAGTCTTAGTGAGTTTGATTCATACATTGATAGTTCGTGCTGTTAATTATATGATGCAGTGAGCAGTTTAGCACTGCTGCAGTTCATATTACAGTTTCCCCTGCATTATGTTTATTATTAGGGACAAGAAAATTGATTATTTGTCAAATTCAAATGACGTTTTAGTAATTTTTGACAGTATGAGTGAGTTTAATTTGTTGATAGATTGATCGTTAATCTAGTTAATGATTTAATGGGACCCACTTTATATTAGGTGGCCTTGTACTAACATTTAAATTAATCATTTGATACAATGCATTAATTGTGTACATACATGTTTTTACATTGTACTTACATTTTTAAAAATACCTGCATGTAATTACATCTGTAATTAATTTCTGTAATAAAATTTGTAATTACACTTCCCTTAAACCTAACCCTACCCTTAAACCTACCCATACCACCACACCTGTCCCTAACTTTACCCGGATCCCACCGCAATATCAGCAAAAGTGCCTGAAAGCCTACCAAAATATAAAGTGGGACCATTTAAGGCACTGAGCACTGCTGTGGTTTATATAACAACACTCTCCAACAGCAGAATGTTACTTTTAATTCTTTTAAGTCTAATTCCTAGTCAAATTAGAATGATATTTAAGTTTTGTATATCACCCGAGATTGCATTTTGTGCAATATGGCAAGATGTGCAGTCTACCAATAATAACATTAGAGCAAAAGCACTGGGAACGCCCACAAGCAACTTCACAGTACAGAGACTAGCGACATAAAGTTGCTGGCGGTGTGAATGGGGATTAAAAGAGACAAATATAGAGCACAGCAGAAAACATGAGGAAAGGTAGATTAATTAATAATTTCTATTAGAGAGGCCTACAAAGTCAAAATTCAATGTCAGGTATAGCAGGTGCACTATACAGCACTATTTCTGGTAGACAATACAAACAATGTAGTTTGTCTAAACCAAGTTAATATTAAAGCTTATAGTATTGTTTGTTTCTGATCTGTGTTGTTACAGAACATTTTTCAAAGTGATTGGTATGCAATGCAGCTGAACACTGTGATGCAGGAGATGTTCAGAGATATTGATGGAGTAATCTACTTCGATGTCTGGCAGATGACTTCCTGTCACTATCTACGTGAAAATGTTCACCCAGGACCTGTTGTTGTTGCTAATGAAGTCGACATGTTGCTCTCATATATCTGTCCTGCCTGACACAATAGAATAAGATTTACCTTGCTTTGTTATTATATGCCATGGAATGTACATACAAAAATGAGCATCTGTGAGAAACTTCTGGTATACATATTGTCAAAACCTGTATAATCTCAAAATTAATTAAAGGGGTCAACTGGCTTTTTGTTATTTTTTTATACTGTTGTCTGAGGTCAACTTATGACGTTCGCGTGGTTTTTACATTCAAAAACATCATAATGAATAAGTAATAGGCTATTTTCTATCCTGGTTTTGAGCCTCTCTCATGGAACGCTCGGTTTTCATGGGCGTGCTGCATTGAAGACTTGGGCTGCGTCCGAAACCTGGAAAATGCTGCCTTCAGAGGACACATTCCAAGGTAGGAAGGCATCAAGGCACGTCCGAATCTAATGTTAGCTTCACTTCCTGCCTCCTGAGAGACCTTCATCTGATGGATTTTTGAAACCAGCATAAATGTATCCTTCGCTGCCTTTGATATCCCACAATCCTGTGCGTTCCATTCTGTGACAGTTGAGCTAGAAAAAAAAGATGGCGTCCAAAAGTTGCGTTTGCTGGTCAGTTTGTTTGTAAATGTATGTTTTTGACCAACATTTTCCACTTCTGATGTCATTTCTAGCGAGAAATTACTACTGTAGTAATTAAATATTTGTTTAGTTCTCACCAAAGCTCGCTCTATTTTGCTGTAGATCATTAAACTGCTACACTGCCTTAGAAGTCTGTCCGAAATCAGTTTCGTGAGGTGCCTTCATGCACAAACGCTGCCTTACAAGTCATTGTCTAATAAGGCAGCGAGGCAACAAGTCAGCTGCCTAGGTTTTCAGACGCAGCCTTGGAAGTAAACGTCCACTGCTATGATTAGATAACAGTTTTGCATATTATAATGAGCTTCGGCTCCCCCGTCAGTACATGTGGGGAATTGTTTTGAAAACGTGGAAAAACGGCAACCAGAATGAGTCGCCCACAGGGCTCGCAAAATGTCTTTCAAACAAACACAATGATTTATCTCTCATCCACCCGCAATTACAAACCCGATTCCAAAAAAGTTGGGACACTGTACAAATTGTGAATAAAAACAGAATGCAATGATGTGGAAGTTTCAAATTTCAATATTTTATTCAGAATACAACATAGATGACATATCAAATGTTTAAACTGAGAAAATGTATCATTTTAAGGGAAAAATAAGTTGATTTTAAATTTCATGGCATCAACACATCTCAAAAAAGTTGGGACAAGGCCATGTTTACCACTATGTGGCATCCCCTCTTCTTTTTATAACAGTCTGCAAACGTCTGGGGACTGAGGAGACAAGTTGCTCAAGTTTAGGAACAGGAATGTTGTCCCATTCTTGTCTAATACAGGCTTCTAGTTGCTCAACTGTCTTAGGTCTTCTTTGTCGCATCTTCCTCTTTATGATGCGCCAAATGTTTTCTATGGGTGAAAGATCTGGACTGCAGGCTGGCCATTTCAGTACCCGGATCCTTCTTCTACACAGCCATGATGTTGTAATTGATGCAGTATGTGGTCTGGCATTATCATGTTGGAAAATGCAAGGTCTTCCCTGAAAGAGACGACGTCTGGATGGGAGCATATGTTGTTCTAGAACTTGGATATACCTTTCAGCATTGATGGTGCCTTTCCAGATGTGTAAGCTGCCCACGCCACACGCACTCATGCAACCCCATACCATCAGAGATGCAGGCTTCTGAACTGAGCGCTGATAACAACTTGGGTTGTCCTTGTCCTCTTTAGTCCGGATGACATGGCGTCCCAGTTTTCCGAAAAGAACTTCAAATTTTGATTCGTCTGACCACAGAACAGTTTTCCACTTTGCCACAGTCCATTTTAAATTAGCCTTGGCCCAGAGAAAACGCCTGCGCTTCTGGATCATGTTTAGATATGGCTTCTTTTTTGACCTATAGAGTTTTAGCCGGCAACGGCGAATGGCACGGTGGATTGTGTTCACCCACAATGTTTTCTGGAAGTATTCCTGAGCCCATGTTGTGATTTCCATTACAGTAGCATTCCTGTACGTGATGCAGTGCCGTCTAAGGGCCCGAAAATCACTGGCATCCAGTATGGTTTTCCGGCCTTGACCCTTACGCACAGGGATTGTTCCAGATTCTCTGAATCTTTGGATGATATTATGCACTGTAGATGATGATAACTTCAAAGTCTTTGCAATTTTTCTCTGAGAAACTCCTTTCTGATATTGCTCCACTATTTTTCGCCGCAGCATTGGGGGAATTGGTGATCCTCTGCCCATCTTGACTTCTGAGAGACACTGCCACTCTGAGAGGCTCTTTTTATACCCAATCATGTTGCCAATTGACTTGATAAGTTGCAAATTGGTCCTCCAGCTGTTCCTTATATGTACATTTAACTTTTCCGGCCTCTTACTGCTACCTGTCCCAACTTTTTTGGAATGTGTATCTCTCATGAAATCCAAAATGAGCCAATATTTGGCATGACATTTCAAAATGTCTCACTTTCAACATTTGATGTTATCTATATTCTATTGTGAATAAAATATAAGTTTATGAGATTTGTAAATTATTGCATTCCTTTTTTATTCACAATTTGTACAGTGTCCCAACTTTTTTGGAATCGGGTTTGTAATTGGAATGTTATTTTTTATTACTTGGCCCGCCCGATCGGTGGATATAACCGCGAACCGTGTATCACTAACACACATGCACACATACACGCACACAAGCCAAGTACATGCATCAGCAAAACTTCACTGCAGACAAATCAGTATGTTCAAAACTTCCGCGATTGTATTTTTCCTTCAAATATCAAGTCAAGAGAGTGAACAACGCACATCAAGAAAGGAATTTCACTATTAAAGATAGCTCGTCGGTCAGGCCGGTGATACATTTTGGTAGCCCGACTGGAAAACACATTAGCCCCGGGACGTCGGGCTTTGCGAGCCCTGGCTCATACATAATAATAATAATAATAATACATTTTATTTATAATGCGCTTTTCTTAAACCCAAAGCGCTACAGTAAAATAAAACAGAAACAACAAGAGCAATATAAAAATTAATTAAGGAAAAACAGTCTTAAATAAGTGTGTCTTAATCAACTTTTTAAAATGACCCAGCGTTGGTGCATTTCTGATGGAAATGTCCGAGTCTGATCACGAATCGCAGGACAATGAACCAACAACACCTCAAATACAAAGGATACTCCAGCCTGTGACAGCATGGTAAGTTATGTTTAGTTAGACACGTACACATAATCAGTAGATATCAAACGATCTGTAACAATGCAATACTATCACATATAAAAAACATTTTTTACTCACATAAGTGTGTTGCACCATTCCTGTCGGATCCAATATAGAAGGCACAGCATAATTTTTAATCTCATTCTGTCTGCAAATCCAGTCTCTTGTTAACAAACGAATCCGCTGTGAAATGAAGCGAACAAACGCTCAATGTCTTACCCACATGAGCTCGATCTTCATTAAAAATAAAGTTTAACCGCATTCCTAATATTGGAAACCAAAGAAAGCTTATGCAGCGACTGTGTTCTTCCACAAACAGGCACTGCACACTATTTTGTAATCTTCAGCGGCATGTTTATTGCTTGGAAGTTCGATCCGGTTTAGCTCCACGTAGGCCTATGTTATTTATGTAACATGTCATGCGCGAATCAGTGGGCGGGGCTACAGAATTAGGTGTTCTTCTTCTTCTGTTGAGCGTTTCACTGCTCTCTGACGTCACAGGGAAGCAAATTTGCAGATTGATCGTTTGCAGAGCCAGCTGTCAATAAAATCTTTTCTTTGACTAGCAAGGAAGTTTTCAGCTCTGAAACTTAGAGGATATTCTTATATTACGATGACCTTTTATATATCAAAAGCTCAAGGGAAAGTAGATTTCTCAATTCATGACCCCTTTAAATTAAATCCATATTTTTTATTTATGTTTTCTTTGTCATTGTATTTTTCTTTTTCATTTATTTCTGATGAACACATTTTAGCCTCTGAATTTTAATGGCTAAGCTGCACTCAAAAAACATTGATAAATACAATAGGCAGTATTCCAGAAATAACCTCAACCTGAGGTAACCAAAAACTGAGGTAACTTTCAGGGTATGTAAATAGCCATTAGTGTTACGTTCCGTGGTTATTTAATTGTATGTTATTATGGTAGTGTATATTGTGTTAGATGTTGTGTGCTGATATGCTTTTCTTTCCCTCTTTCTGTGTCTCTGCGTGTGTTATCTGCCACTCTACCAGGTGCAGAGGAGAGAGAGAGAGAGAAGTGACTTGATGGGAGAAACGAAGCTTTTCGAAGCTTTGAATCAATTGAACCAATTGCTTCGCAAAATGATTCACTGTTTCGAAGCAATAAAAACTCCAATAACTCCAATCATCCAATAAGATTAAGTATCAAGTGTCTGTATAATATGTGTTCTTTTATCAATTTTTAGGGCTTGTTTTGATTGTTCCATGGATGGCTCAGCTAAACAGGCCAATACGAAACTACTATTATTCCTTTTAACTGTACTAATGTCTAATTAAAACGTCTACAAATGTATAAAACTGATCAGATATCAGGTAAAACCTATAGAAAACTTATTTAATGGTTTGCCGCAGCATAACATTTTAATGATCTACAGCAAGAGCGAGCTTTGGTGAGAACAAATATTTAATTACTACAGTAGTCATTTCTCGCTTGACATCAGAAGTGGAAAACGTTGGTCAAAAACTTACATTTACACACAAACTGACCAGCAAACGCAACTTTCAGACGCCATCTTTCTTTTTCTAGCTCAACTGTCACCGAATGGAACGCATAGGATTGTGGGATATCAAAGGCAGCAAAGGATACATCTATGCTGCCTTCAAAAATACATCAGATGAAGGTCTCTCAGAAGGCAGGAAGTGAAGCTAACATTAGATTTGGATGTGCCTTGATGCCTTCCTACCTTGAAATGTGTCCTCCGAAGGCAGCAACAGTTATGACATAACGAAGCCTTGTTTACTGAAATCACGTGACTTTGGCTGTTCGATACACACTCCGAACCACTGATTCAAAACAAAATATTTGTAAAGGTTTCAAATCTTCATGAAGCAGTTTCAAAATCGCCCATCACTACTAAAATTAACACTTGACAAGCACCAAATGCGAGTATATGAAACGGTGTTACTCTCCAATGGACCTTTTTCACGGACTGTCATGATGCGTTTTAAAGGTGCAGTGTGTAGTATTTATGAGGATCTATTGTCAGAAATGCAATATAATATACATAACTATGTTTTCAGTGGTGTATAAAGACCTTACATAATGAACCGTTATGTTTTTATTACCTTAGAATGAGCCATTTCTATCTACATACACCGCCGGTCCCCTTACAGTGAAATCGTCATTTTGCGCCGTCATGTTTGTACAGTAGCCCTAAACGGACAAACTTCTCTACAGAGCGCTAGTCACTCTCTGCTCTCTCTCCGACGACAACATTATTTGTCCTGTGTCGGCCCCCGTAGATTCTCTATGTGCTGCGAAAGGGAGGGGTGAGGGTTGCAATAGAGGGTATGCACGTGACGTCACCATCAGCTGGAGTGACTGCAGTTACACCCCACTGAGTGGCAAAAAGACTGAGAGGCAGCATTGGTTTTCAGCGTGAATGCAGCGAAAAACACACAAAACCAGGCCCGGCGCCAGGAGGGGGTTTGGGGGAGGCTTGGCCACGGACCCCATGGACATCGCTGTGCCTCACTCCGGACCGAGGGAGACATACTTGATAATAGCAAGTAATTTTCTCACTCAAACCACTGCCGCCTGCTGCTTCTGCTACTGATTGCTTTTAGAGGGAAAAGCTGCCCATAACTGCTGGTCTAGGATCTGTTTTCTTCGTAATAATAGCATATTATTAGCGAAAAGGCGTTGGCAAAAGATCCAGTGCGTATCTGTATTTGCACTCGTCAAATTATTCAATTTCCAACACGTTGTCACTTCGGTGAGTAATGTAGCCAATCACAGACATGTTTGTTGATTTCTACAACGCAATTGGCCAATCACAGGTGTTGAAGTTAGAATCCACTCACCGCTCGAGTGTTTGTCCAGTGCTGAGTTCTGCATGTGCGCTAATCTTCTCTAAGTGTGGATATTATGTAAATAAGAGATTCATTGTGTAGTCGCTTCACTGATTAATATAACAGAACTTTGTGAGATCACGTTCATTGAATGAGTGACAGCTTTTAGAGATTATAAAGGGAGGGCTCTTGCGCGCTGTCTAGGCGATATAAAAAAAATAATTAATAGGCCTATAATATATTCAGAATTTGAATAAAACTTTTATTTTCCATTCTTGACAAGCAGCCACATACACGCTTAAATACATAGACCCATCAGCATGTACATGTTGGATTCACTCTCAAAACTGTGATGACTGACAGGGATAAATATTTATGTCGAAATCAGACTGTCAGGAAAACACGATTCCTGGCTGCATGTCAATATCCATGGATCACTGGATCTTTGGTAAACTGTAAGGAACTCTATATCGAGTCAAACCTTTAGTTTAAACTGATAATCGTTTGCTTTACTCGCGTTTTCCCCTATTAACTCCAGCCACGCAGCAGCTCTTCTGCCACTCAGCCCTGAGGGGGGCGTGTTCCGGCGGGAAAGTGACTTTGATGCATACCCTCTATTCACAACCTCACCACTAGATGCCGCTAAAATGTACACACTGCACCTTTAACGGTCATCAGCATTGTAAATCCTAAAAAATATTTTATATATATATATATATATATATTTTTTTTTTTTTAAATGTATGTACATTTATAACACTATATTTTGTATTATATTACCTTTGCATCAAGTTACAAAAAACAAGTTACTGCTGCTGTGAGTGTGTTTCTAATACAGCTGCTGTGGGAGTGACTGTAAAATTGACATATTTCTCTCTTCTGACTGCCATTATCAATCTCTATCTAATTTTTTCCTTTTTTGAAAGTTGTGAAAAAACTCTGTGGAGTTTTTCTTTTGCTATTTGAGCGAATGGGAACATTTTTATGAATTCTAACAACGCATGAATGTGAACAAATGTGAATGCCTCTCGGGACAGTTGACGGGCCAGCGATTCATCTTAACAAAAGTTTAAGCCTTGACAAGAAGACAAGCGCATTGTTTACGTAGTGTTTAGGCATTAAAGTTTAATGCATAATCAACGCAAAAACAATGCGTTGCCACTTATGTCCAGTTTGAACGTGTGAGTGTGATGAGTTCCCATTGGCTGCTGAGCACTAGGGTTAAACTATAGAGTGGTGCAGGTATGACATCACTTTGTAGGCCAAAACGCAGAAGCGAGTTAGCATTTTAGCACTTCCGGTTCCATCGTCCTGAAGTCAATGGGTTTTTTAAATGGGATTTTGTTTAAATGGCTGAAATAAGGTCTGTGGTGAACACAAGCTCAAGACACTTTCACGTTTTATTCTACGACATAAAATACATCAGTATTACCCCACGCGTGATTTTTTTTTTTTTAAGCTGTTACGTGTCTTGAAAAAGGCGGTTGCTAACAAGTGGCTAAATGGAACTACAGAGGCTGTTGGGAAGATTAAACGTCATCACACCGAAAAGGTAACCTCAGTCCGCTTTTACAGCCTCATTATGCTCATAATTGTTCTCTTATAAACTAGTCTAACTCAAACGTTCTGGGAAAATGTTTTTAGATAAAAGCTAAAAACAGATGTTGGACGCTTAGTGATGGTGACGCTGAATTTGTGGGACCGTAGTTTAGTTTGTTTATAGCCTACCTAACTTTAGCTTTTTACTCATGGCGACTGCACGTTGATCTGCAGTCGTGGGTCTTTCATGCGGAGACTCTCCTAATATTAATGCATAACGATGCATTCAAAAGTTAATGGCCAAACAAATGTTTATAAAAGTCCACATTGTTATTGCAGATTAAATCTAACACGGATAACATTAAATAAATATTTTTTATAAGGTTAAACTTTGATTATTACTCAAGCCTTTATCTAAACCTCTCACCGTCAGTCGCGCATATCTGCCATGTTTTGTAGTTTTTTAACACTTTTTACTTGTGTTTGTAGTTCTGAAGAGAATCCTCCTCCAAACTGCAATGGGTTGTGGGCAATATTAGCCTTTAAGCCTTGTTTAAGCTTGGTTTATACTTGGTTTATACTATGTAGCCTACATACATTTTGTTCTAATGTCATAAGTAATAATATCAAGGTTTGCTGAGTTTTACACGATTCTTTTGTAGTGTGGTTTTTGGTGAAGTGTACTAAAATAAATATCGTCACCTGTGTACATTACTTCTTCTCACCGCTGTTTCCTGATGGTTTATAGAACAATTACTCCGAGTCGCCCTCTGTCGTTTCAAAGATAGTACAACGGCGAGCGCGTCAAGGCCAAAAGGGTCAGAATTGCGCTGTAGATTAATCGCGTTTACAGTCAAACACCGTAACGCAGTTGTGATTACAAACGCCGTAAAAAATGCGCGAAATACGTCAATGATGCCGCTTTTATGCTGTTTATCTTGCCATATGACGGCGTAAAAAACGTTGTTTTGGTTGCACAGAGCGTGCGTTATTTACGGCGTTTTGCTTATAGTATAATGAGCCACACCCACTGATTTCCACAGCCAGTAAATTTGAACTGTTCTCACCCAATCAATGATGACCTGAGTCAGACCAGACAAATTCAGCACGGATTATTTTAGCCAAAGGAGTGCCTATGAATTGATAGGGTATATTTATCTACAATAGCCTATAACCTTTTGGATATATTCATCTCTACTAACATTAAACATATTAATTAAAGATCACACCTCTTTATCATACTTTAATGTAATTGCAAAGATTTAATGTTCAGCAATTATCCTACCTACCCCATGTATTCAATTTATTACACTGAATATGGGAGGAGCTAAATATGATCTAGGCTATTTTAGTTGACCCTCACTCTAGAACAAATCCTTTAAAATGAATGGTATTCAGAACAGAACAAGAATGAGAAAATTTAGCCTATATATGAAGCCAAAACGAATTCGTTTAAAGCTGAACTGAAACAGAAACGCGCATTATAGCCTACCTCTCTCATTTGTCACAATGTGTGTGGGGGTGTGTGTGTGGGGGTGGGGGTGTGGATGATATGGTATGTTATGTTATGTTATGTTATGTTATGTTCTGGTTTTCCCCCTCATGGGTAGTTTTTGTTTGTTTTATTTGTTTTTGTTATTAATAAAACCCAAATTCTCTTGCACTTGAGTCCTCGCTCCTTTCACCCATACCTGACCATGACAGTTATTAGGCTACTTTCCCAACATTTGTGTCATTTATTCTTAAAAGTAATGTAAGTTATGTTTGCAACAATAGCTGTTTATTGACCTATATGAGTGTGAGGCTCCCTGTCTGAGTCAGACACCCGGTCATTAAATAATTCGTGAATATTTGTAAATATTCGTGGCTTAAAACAGCTGGAAAATTGAACAGTGCATGCAGTTCTGTGGATGTTTTGCATGCAGTGTTATTATGGTTAACCAAAACAAAAATTATTAAAAACATGTATGCTAATCGAAATAAAAGAAAATATAAATATTAGCCTAGTTGAAAACTAGAAATGTTTCCTTTTGTCAATAAACTGTATTCATTTCGGGATTTTTTTTTTTTTTTTTTTTCCTGCGACATTCAACCGACGCGATCATTCTCCATTCATTAACCAACAAGATTATGTTAAATTAAAATGGATAAGTGCCTATGACCCATTAAAATACCCAAACATTTTTTCCAGGGGTTAATTTTAGCCTACATGCACAAATAGCAGCATAAACAACAGAACATAAGGATTCATCATCACGCACCTGTAGCGCTTCTGAGAACGGAGAAAAAACAGGATAAAATCATATAAAAGGAGTAAAAAAGCCTATGTCTATACGTGAAATTTATTTCACTTAAATAATTAACAGATTAACAAAATGAAAGAAACTAAGACAAGTAATAGGCTAAATGCTGAGTGTCGGTTCATTTTTGAGAAGCAAGTTTGGAAAGGAAAGCAGCAGCTGTTTGTTTTCTTTATACAAGTAATATTTTGTTTTTATTGTGAGTGTACACAAATAATAGTTTACCCTTCACAGTTTCTAATGATACTCTTATGGCCATAAATTACGGAGTATTTAACATTTTTTCCGCTGTTTTAAGAAAATTAAAGTGATCGCGGCGGCGCCTCACTCGCACACACAACATCTATCAGTTAACTTGACATCGCAGCCTGTTCGTTATCAAAATAAAATAGTCAACTTAATGTATAAGAAGTTACACTGCTCATTTGAAATAGCCCGTGTGTACAATCTGTGCCGTTATGCGCATGTTTGTTGTCGTCGGTATTGTATGGTGACCGCGCGCAGTCAGCGGAGGCTCGCGCTGCGGAGCCAGGCTAAAGTATAAACAAGGCTTAGAGTGTGCACAGATCCACATTTCGAAAATCTACCGGAAACAGTAGATCATCCAGATACTTTTGACATACTGTGCTTTGGGACACACTTACTCTAATCTCACATACTATTTAGGATGGATAGTACGGACATTGGGACACAGGGCTAGTCATAGACAAGACCAGACAATGATCGTGTGTGTGGTGCATGCTTATGTAGAGCGGTGCTGATGACGGTGATAGCAGGCAGGTGTTGTTGATTGTGAAACTTGTGCAGGTGGTAGACCAGGAAGGATTCTGGGAGAGGTAGTGCTGAGGTGACAGGCATGCTGACTGGAGATCGTCACACATCAAGACAAGGCAATGTACACAATGCACTTTTGATATGTCTGTCAGTTTTGTTTTGTTTTTTGTTGATGTAGGGTTTTTTTTTTTGTTTTTTGTAAGATTTATTTATTTATGTATCGTATCTTGATAAAGAGACGTTTGCTTTTCCAAATGAAAAGAAATCCATAGAAGGAGGGATATAGCTATACAAATCTACACACCTCTGTTAAAATTGCTGTGATTTGAGATGTATAAAATGAATCCAAGACAAATCATGTCAGATATTTTTCCAACTTTAATGTGGTTTATTGAAACCAACAAAATAGAAACTTTTAAAGTTAGTATGAAATGTAAGTTGCCCTAGTCTTTTCTTACCTATTGTGATGTATGAGTGAAATGGCATCTCACTCAAGAAATAATTTAGGGCGAGACTTGACTTTTTACATCAGGAATTTATTGAATCAATGGATTGTTGTGGTTTGCTACTGCTGTGATCTCATGTGACGTGAGTGACAGGTTGTCCCACCCTCACCCAGACAAAGAAAAGACTTAAAATAACCTGGTTGCATATGTGTTCATGACAGGGCATGTTACATTCACAATCTATAATTCCTCAAGTTCTTTCTTATTTTTTTCATACAGAATGTCAAATATTTACTTGTATTTGTAGATTATATTTTAATGACATTAAAAAATACTGTCTTTTGCTAAAGTTGTGAATTTCATGGTTGCAATTGTGAATACAGGTATGGATTTCTTTATTCAATCAGTATTTGTAGGTTAATTATACTTTGTAGATTCAAATAGAGTATTATGAGGCCTGCATTTCAATTTTCTACCAAAAAGAAAATAAAAATAAATGAGAAATTAGAATTTCATTCAGTATTCAGCAACACTTGCTGTGCAATTCCACATACATCTGCAAGAGACCATAGTCGGCTCGATAAATGTTACATGCGTTCTGAAGAGAACACGTCTTTTCACCTTTATTGCAATACAGTACGTAACACAAATGCAATAGCATGTCATAAAAGCAAGATGACAACATTATAACCATAATTAACACTACGTCGTATACCTAAAACCGCCAGCGGGTAAAATTTACCCATGCACGACTACTGTTTTGATATGGCTAAAAAACGTATTATGTCACTGTATTATGCCACTGTCTTCACAAAGTAATGTGTAGTGTCATGAAATAATTATTTTGAGTCATCGACTATGTTTTTGTCCTGTTGTTTTATGTTCAAGGCTATTTTAAGCAGGCTACACTGATCACTAATCATAGGCTAAACCAGCCTGCAATGACAAGAATGACAAGAGAATTAGAAGGAAATAAATACATATTTGGGTGGTTTAATATTATCCATTGTGACTAAAACTGATTACCACTATCTCAGTGAGTGAAAGGTGCTGCCTAGTAACATAGAACGTTAAAACATAAGCGGCGCGAAAATGACAGCACGAAAATAAAGGCGTTATATAGGCAAATTTGACCTGCTGGCAATATAAATGCCTCGTTTTTAATCTGGTTTTATCTTGTAAATAACACAATTTTAGTAAAAGTCAATGACTGGGAGACTTGGATATTTTATTGAAAATCTGTTATGTACATTTGAAAAACAGCCATGGGTAAATTTTACCCCGTGGCGGTTCTATTGTTAAACAAAACTATACCTGTTCTATCTTCATGCAGCATATATTCTCTGGCTCTGCAGGCATCTTACAACAGTTCCTACACGAGCACCTGTACAGGGCAAAAATGTCCTGTTGCATTCTACATGTTGTAATTCTTCTTGAGTCTCTCCATCATTGTCTGAGTCCGGTTCAAACATATAAGGCTGAAAACCGCTATAGTTTCCGACATTTTCAGTGCGTGAGATTGTCCTGTTTTGTTGTTGTCGGTGTGGTGACGAAGCTCCGCACTCTTCTTGAAAGGGGGCTGGAACAAAGCCACTGGAAGGCAAGCCTTCAACTTTTAGCCAAAAAAGCACAACGGCTAATGCTAACGCTGGTACACAGGGAAGGAGACCAGAGGCCGTTTTTTTTAATGGATCACAATAATTTTAATTTATACTTTAGCTTTGCAGTTAAAATAAACCATATATTACACATATTTCAACAGGGGATCTTGCTTTATTATTATTATTTATTTATTTAATAACCAAGCTTCAACAACATAAGGGAAGATCCCTTGAACGCAGCTGATGATGCTTTGAGGTGATGCTCGAGTGATCAAGAATATTCCAATATACAAATAAGCTTTCCTTCAATTCCTCCATCCTCATTTTCTTTCCTTGCATCCTTCCCTCACATCCTACGAGGGGTGGAGCTGAGATGCGAGGAAAGGAAATTAGAAATTAGAAGCTCCCCATCAGCATTTCAAGACGCTTTTAAATCGGGCAGCCTTCGAATGCAGCCTTAGCTAAGTTCTCTATAGCTCCTTACTACCCCTTGCAAGAACTTACTTTTCTATAAATGTTTTTATCTTTATGTAAATGCATTAAGCTTGGTTTATACTCGCCGCGTCCGCACAAGCGCGGGACCCCATTTCGCGTGGCGGTGTGCAGCGCGTTTTTTTTTACTTTCTGCGCGGCTCCGAAGATGCACGAGTTCGAGGCGAATCTAGCCGAGCATGACGTCTCATCACACCGGCACCCAGTTTGCACGTACAAATTAGTTGCTTATATTTACAAAATGAGCCTACAAAAGCAGAAATAAGCCCTTTTATTGAAAATAAAGATCCATGTTTAATAAAAAAAATTTCACAAATCTAAATGAAAATGTTTAATGAAATTAGGAGATCTTTAAGATCAAAAATTAAATAAATTGTACTTAATTTGTCTTCCAGGAAACATGTATCTTCTGTTGCTTCAGAAGGGCAGTACTAAATGAAAAAAACTGATATTTAAACAAAATAAGAAAAATTTGGACATCTTCATCCTGTTCAAATGTTTTCACCCCCCGGCTCTTAATGCATCGTGTTTTCTTCTGGAGCATCAGTGAACGTTTAAACCTTTTTTTTAATAGTTGTGTTTGAGTTCCTCAATTGTCCTCGGTGTGAAAAGATGGATCTCAAACTCATACAGTCACTGCTGGAAAGGGTTCAAATACGCAAAAGATGCTGGAAAACTGAAGAATCTGCAGGACCTGAAGGATTTTTCTGAAGAACATTGGGCAGTTTAACTGCAGGACAAACAAGGGACTCAAGAACAACCATAACAAAACAAAAAAATATAACAATACAATAGCCTATAGCCTACACTACTGTTCAAAAGTTTGGTATTAGTAAGGTACTTTGTTTATTTTCACCAAGACTGCATTTAAAAAATGCATTTTTAAAAAAACTGTAGTATTGTAAAATATCTTTACCAATGTTTTCTATTTTAAAGCTGCAGTCCGTAACTTTTTTTGGTTAAAAATGATCCAAAATCAATTTTTGAGCAAGTACACAACAAGCAAGTATTCAAAACTATCTCCTTACCTTAGCCCAATTCACAATGGTAAGCTTGTAATAATGTGTTATAATTAGAGTGGTATGGTGGATTTCCGCGGGAAATTCAAGCATGTCTTTGCGTCATTACGTCACGTCTGTATACATAAAGAAAGAGTCCGGCTAGTAGTAACGCACGTGAGGAGCATGTTCTTCAGCGGATCATTTATAGCCTTTTCTCACAGCAGCTGGAGTAATTAAATTTACCATTTTGATGGCGGATTGTAATCCAGAAAGGCCCAAATGACAATCATCAGTGACAACTTGAGATTCACCCGTTGTCAAAAGCAAAAGATTAGACTGTACAGAAATTGAAATCTACAGGTAACGCTAATAAACATTTAAATACATGTAGTCACGCAATGCTAATGCTGTTAACATTAACAATTTGAGAACAAAGTAACAATAATAATAATTTGCACGGTTTGATGTTATACAAGCGATCGTTAGATTTAATCACTGTTGGTAGCGCGATTTATTGTAATGTTTTGTTCCCAAAAGTGGCAAACATGTTACTTACTTGTTCAGATGACATTTTCCGGTGAAAATTCTTATTTAGGTTATACTCCAAGACGTAGAATCTGTGATTCTGAAGCACAGTATCCACACCGGTGCGGAGACTGACAGCAAGCCGCACATACTCATCAAAACATTCATTCATCCGCGCTGAGGAGCCGCGCCAACGCACAACTCACGTACAGATGATAACTTCACAAATAACTGCAATTGCAGGTTTCAAACGGAGATGGCGAGACGGAGGCAAAACTTACGGACTGCGGCTTTAATTTATTTTAAAATGTTTTTTTGTTTTTTTTTCTTGTGATGGCAGAGCTCATTATTCCAGTCTTCAGTGTCACATGATCCTTCAGAAATCATTCTAATATGATGATTTGCTGCTCAAGAAACATTTCTGATTGTTATCAATGTTGAAAACAGTTGTGCCTCTTAATGAAGTGTGGACAGCGTCTGTTTTCATGATTCTTTATGAATAGCAAGTTCAGAAGAACAGCATTTATTTGAAATAGAAATCATTTGTTATATAAATGTCTTTACTGTCACTTTTGATCAATTTAATGCATCCTTGCAGTGTAACACATGGTCAAAGAAAGAACGGATGACAGAGAGCAACATCATTGTTGTAAAATTAGGCCACTGATATGGATGCGGACATTATTCAGTAGGGGTTCAGGAAAAAAATCGGCAGCTGGCAGCAGGAAGTACCTGCCAATGGCAGCCGGAAGACAGTTGCTGGCAGCCAGACAACCTGCCAAAGTAGGCGGCACCTGCCGCTTCGCGATCTCCAATCACTAGCATCCAAAGAGTGACAGCAACCAATCAGATGATGAGCGGGCGACAGCAGCATATAAACAGTGTTGATGCGGGCAGAGCTCAAATGTATGGAAGCCCGTTTCCGCCACAATTGAGTAAAAAAATATAATTCTTTAAGTCATAATAATGAGAAACTTTTTCGTAATAATGACTTAGTTTCTCATTATTACGAGATAAGTCATTATTATGAGAAAGTTTCTAATTATTACGAGATGTTAAGTCATTATTACGAGAAAGTTTCTCATTATTATGAGATGTTTTCTCATAATAATGACTTAACATCTCGTAATAATGAGAAACTTTCTCGTAATAATGACTTAACATCTCGTAATAATGAGAAACTTTCTCGTAATAATGACTTAACATCTCGTAATAATGAGAAACTTTCTCATAATAATGACTTAACATCTCATAATAATGAGAAACTTTCTCGTAGTAATGACTTAACATCTCATAATAATGAGAAACTGTCATTACGACGCATTGTGCGCTTGCGCCGCGCTATCTACTGAGGTGCCGGTGTTGCTGATGCTGATTCATGCAAACAGTGGGCTTCCGTCGACGCCCATTTCCGGCACATAAGAAAAACATACTTAAGTCATAATTTCAAAATCGAAATTATGACATAACTAAATCGAAATTATGCCTTGCTGCTCATTGATCTGCCGCTACCCGACAGGATGAATTGTGAACACATTAAGGGGTAGGCCTATTTTAACTGTGGTTTTAGCTATTAATTATTAAATTATTGCCTTATTATCTTATTATCTGAACGGCATTGAATAGCCTATCTCTGAGCAAACACGCTCTTGAGAGGATTTTAAGCAAGAACAAGCTTTGGCGCAGAAAGAACAGAACAGAGGTGGCTGCATGAGGTGGCAACATTCATTGAACAACTTCAAACCTCTGGTCATGATTATTGATGCGCGCGCACACACACACACACACACACACACACACACACACACACACACACACACACACACACATATATATGTTGGTTGGATGGTGTTGTAACCGCCAGAGAAACAGTGAGTTCTGCTGCCGAACAGTTGCAACAGAAATATGAGGTTGTGATCGGGCAGCAGTTTTCATTCAACAGTAAATATAGCTTATACTCCTGTAAAAATGATATTGTATGTTTCAATAAATAGTGCACGTAACAAATTCACCCAGGGTAGCCTATTTAATCAATATCAGAATCAAAAGGAGCTTTATTGCCAAGTAGGCTATGTTTGCACACACAAGGAATTTGTTTTGGTGACAGAGGAAGCTACACAGAGACAACAGTACACAGATAGTAAAATAAAAAATAAATAATAAAAATAAATTAATAAGATAGCACATATAATGCTTGCTGCCCGCCTCGCTTGATGTGCTGGAAGTCGCTGCCCGCATGTGCAAATTGCGCATGCGTGGATGAAGTCATAATTACGAGAAAGTTTCTCATTATTACGAGATGTTAAGTCATTATTACGAGAAAGATTCTCATTATTACGAGATGTTAAGTCATTATTATGAGAAAGTTTCTCATTATTACGAGATGTTAAGTCATTATTACGAGAAAGTTTCTCATTATTATGACTTAAAGAATTATATTTTTTTACTCAATTGTGGCGGAAACGGGCTTCCATACAAATGAGTAAATTGATAGACATTATGAGTAAATAAAACCTGGCATTCGATAAGAATCGGTAGGTTTGTTAGTAACTTTAATATCAGCGAACGACAGTATCGCTACCTACTGTAGTTTGTTTAAAGAGCCACGTCTTGTGTACCGTATTTTACATTTATAATTAGCACCATCGGCCCCAGTATTGTCTGTCAAACATTAACTTATCAAAGCAGAAGAGTCGAGACTAGAGACTGTGGATTATTTATGTTTATGGTAAGTAGTAAATGACCAGGGTTCTCTAACACAACATTAATGATGGACATAAGTTTAATCAGTTGTAAAACACCGGGATAGGCCTTTTTTAGGTGTTGTCAAATCTATTTGACAACAGTACTATACTGTATATTGCGCTTTGACTTTACTCAGGTAAGCATAATACATTTTTTATTTTAATTATCAAAAGTATTTTGGGACGTTTTAAATGTCATTTTGAATGTATCTACTGTGCTTCAGCATGGCTCCTATCAGTGAATCTGCTGGTGTCAGAAATAAAGAAGGGAAGGAATACTTGTAGACTATGTGAATTCAAGCAATTTTTGACTTTAACTTTTGAATATTAGTAATCACTAATTAATATTTTCTAGGAAGATACAGTGCACATTTGTTGCAGAAGGATGCAGGCTAAACAACATTCAGTGTGACAGAAGCTAATTTCAAGTGTTAACCTCTCATACTGTATCTACAGTATCTTTCTGATTAAAATACAGAGTAAATGTATTTCTCAAGTACTAACTGCACCCTTCTGTATTAAGGGAAGTTACTGTAAGTCGTGATGTTTAGAAAATAGTGTTTAATGACAATGTCAGTCATTTTTGTTAGTTTTGTATGCCACATTGTTGCCAGAGAAATGCTTCTTCATGTGGTCATTGAGGTGGGTGATCCTGCTTTTGTAAACTTGGTTTGGTTGGAACAGACTCATTCTGTGTGAAAGCACACTTTCGCTGGTTAGACCAGTGTTTCCCAACCCTGTTCCTGGAGGCACACCAACAGTACACATTTTGAATGTCTCTCTTATATGGCCCATCCATTTCAGGCCTTGGAGCAGGGATGTGCGGTTTCAGACACAGTCCTGCAGAGTTCAGCTCCAACCCTGATCACCTGAACCAGCTGATCAATGTCTTCAGGGTTACTAAGTCTACAGGCAGGTGAGTTTTTAAATCAGGAGCTGCATCTCATTTCGGAGGCTACATTTGTCGGACGCATACATCATTGAGGCTGCCTCATTTCAGTAAAGTAGCCATCACATTCCAAAGTCATAAAGAAATTACAACAATTTATGCTTTACAAGGATAACGGTCAATTTTATAATGCTTTTTTTTTTTTTTTTTAAATGAGACATCCTTGATGATGTATGCGGCTGACAAATGCGACCTTTGGACCTTTGGAACGCAACCTCCAAATTGAGACAGTAGTGACTAGTACCAGTAATATCAGTAGTGACGTTATACAAACCCGATTCCAAAAAAGTTGTGACACTGTACAAATTGTGAATAAAAAAGGAATGCAATAATTTACAAATCTCATAAACTTATATTTTATTCACAATAGAATATAGATAACATATCAAATGTTGAAAGTGAGACATTTTGAAATGTCATGCCAAATATTAGCTCATTTTGGATTTCATGAGAGCTACACATTCCAAAAAAGTTGGGACAGGTAGCAATAAGAGGCCGGAAAAGTTAAATGTACATATAAGGAACAGCTGGAGGACCAGTTTGCAACTTATTAGGTCAACTGGCAACATGATTGGGTATAAAAAGAGCCTCTCAGAGTGGCAGTGTCTCTCAGAAGTCAAGATGGGCAGAGGATCACCAATTCCCCCAATGCTGTGGCGAAAAATAGTGGAGCAATATCAGAAAGGAGCTTCTCAGAGAAAAATTGCAAAGAGTTTGAAGTTATCATCATCTACAGTGCATAATATCATCCAAAGATTCAGAGAATCTGGAACAATCTCTGTGCGTAAGGGTCAAGGCCGGAAAACCATACTGGATGCCTGTGATCTTCGGGCCCTTAGACGGCACTGCATCACATACAGGAATGCTACTGTAATGGAAATCACAACATGGGCTCAGGAATACTTCCAGAAAACATTGTCGGTGAACACAATCCACCGTGCCATTCGCCGTTGCCGGCTAAAGCTCTATAGGTCAAAAAAGAAGCCATATCTAAACATGATCCAGAAGCGCAGGCGTTTTCTCTGTGCCAAGGCTCATTTAAAATGGACTGTGGCAAAGTGGAAAACTGTTCTGTGGTCAGACGAATCAAAATTTGAAGTTCTTTTTGGAAAACTGGGACGCCATGTCATCCGGACTAAAGAGGACAAGGACAACCCAAGTTGTTATCAGCGCTCAGTTCAGAAGCCTGCATCTCTGATGGTATGGGGTTGCATGAGTGCGTGTGGCATGGGCAGCTTACACATCTGGAAAGGCACCATCAATGCTGAAAGGTATATCCAAGTTCTAGAACAACATATGCTCCCATCCAGACGTCGTCTCTTTCAGGGAAGACCTTGCATTTTCCAACATGACGATGCCAGACCACATACTGCATCAATTACAACATCATGGCTGCGTAGAAGAAGGATCCGGGTACTGAAATGGCCAGCCTGCAGTCCAGATCTTTCACCCATAGAAAACATTTGGCGCATCATAAAGAGGAAGATGCGACAAAGAAGACCTAAGACAGTTGAGCAACTAGAAGCCTGTATTAGACAAGAATGGGACAACATTCCTATTCCTAAACTTGAGCAACTTGTCTCCTCAGTCCCCAGACGTTTGCAGACTGTTATAAAAAGAAGAGGGGATGCCACACAGTGGTAAACATGGCCTTGTGCCAACTTTTTTGAGATGTGTTGATGCCATGAAATTTAAAATCAACTTATTTTTCCCTTAAAATGATACATTTTCTCAGTTTAAACATTTGATATGTCATCTATGTTGTATTCTGAATAAAATATTGAAATTTGAAACTTCCACATCATTACATTCTGTTTTTATTCACAATTTGTACAGTGTCCCAACTTTTTTGGAATCGGGTTTGTACATCGAGGATGTTGCCATGTTGCTGGAAATAGAGCCGTCAGTGTCCCAGTGTGTAGTAAGTCAGGGTCCTTACCATTGCTTGAATTTGTGTACATGATATACTGATTCACGAGCTAGGAAGCTGAGTGAGACTCACCCTTGGTGTGCCTCCAGGAACAGGGCTGACACTGGGCTAGACAGTGTGTATTTATTTTCTTTTGCGTATTTGATAAAAATAGTTAAAATGGCAAATTTATAGGCCTGGCATATGTCTGAATATTTCTCTCTGTAATCATGTTCCGCTATACAGGTAACAAAATTAAGTATAAAGTCTGTATCGTGCCAAAAAGAATTGGAGACCTGTAGACACTGCCATGAAACCTTTAAACACTGCTTATCAGGTGATAACTGTTTAATAGGTATTTGATGGCAAAATGCAACAAGAGTAGTATTCACATGGCTGTGCATGTATGTATACTGTTAATAAGGTAATGTACATCTTGTGTATGTAACAGTTTTCTTATGAATCCTCTAGGCTACACTGGAAGAGGAAAATGGAGAGAGATGCTTCAAGAAACACACTGGTGTCAGGAGAACCACCTTTCACTCAACATCAACAACACTAAGCAGCTGGTGGTGGATTTCAGGGGAAAGGACAGAGAACACACCCCGTCACCATCGATGGGACACCTGTGGGGAGTGGGTCAACAGCTTTAAGTTCCTTGGTGTTCACATCACTAAAGATCTCACATGGTCTGCTCACACAGATGCAGAGCTGAAGAAGGCACGTCAGCACCTCTTTATACCTCAGGTGCCTGAGGAAGTTTGGAATGAGCCCCAACATCCTCAGATCATTCTGCACCTGCACTGCGGAGAGCATCGAAGAGCACTTGGTACAGAAACTGCACTGCTGGCGACCTACAAGCAACATTTTAGGAGGTGAGCTTCCTTCCCTCCAGGCGGTGTATAAGGAAAGCCCAGAGAATCATCAGTGACTCCAGCCACCCGAGCCACGGACTGCTCTCTCTGCAGTCTCTGCAGCACCCGGCCCCACACGAGCCGACTGAGGGACAGCTTCTCTCAGGCTATCAGGCTGCTGAACACCCAGAACTGATGTGCCTTACACAGCCCACTCTATCCTATCCTATGCCATGCACTGCACTTTACACTCCATCACCACAATTTCAACCAAACTGGAATCTAATGTATTATGCACTGCACTCTGCCATCACCTACTTATCAACCCACTGTACATCTGCAACTGTATAATGTGTATAATTGGATGCCAAGGATGCTGCACACTGATGGTGGTTGAGGAGAGACCCCTGACATGGTTGTAAAGCGCTTTGGGTGTACAATAGTACATATGAAAGCGCTATATAAATTCATTCATTCATTCATATAATTGTGTATTGTGTGTATAATATGTACATTATTTATTGTGTATAATGTGTATTGTTATCTGCAAAGTATGTCCAATTGTATTCTGCACTGCTCTCAGACTTTCACTCACCACGGCACATGTGCTGATGCTGATGTGACAATAAAAGTGATCTGATTTGAAAACACCCATCTAGGTTTTTGCAGTGATTGGTGCCAGTTTCTGGAGGAATTATTTTTATTTATTCTGTCTTGATAGTTCACTCTTAAATTCACTCTCAATAAAACGTTTTAATAAAACTCAGCATTTAGAATAGCTCAGCATTTCAGCATTAATCTATTTGTGGGATGTGTTTGATACTTATCACACTGTACGTTGTTGTTCAACAACTACCAAATACAACCTACATCAAGAAGAATATTATTGTATTATTGTTTTTTTTTGTTTTTTTTAAATCACTACAGTGTAAAACTGAACTTGAAATGTTTGTATGATACAGCAATATATATATATATATATATATATATATACACACTCACCTAAAGGATTATTAGGAACACCTGTTCAATTTCTCATTAATGCAATTATCTAATCAACCAATCACATGGCAGTTGCTTCAATGCATTTAGGGGTGTGGTCCTGGTCAAGACAATCTCCTGAACTCCAAACTGAATGTCAGAATGGGAAAGAAAGGTGATTTAAGCAATTTTGAGTGTGGCATGGTTGTTGGTGCCAGACGGGCCGGTCTGAGTATTTCGCAATCTGCTCAGTTACTGGGATTTTCACGCACAACCATTTCTAGAGTTTACAAAGAATGGTGTGAAAAGGGAAAAACATCCAGTATGCGGCAGTCCTGTGGGCCAAAATGCCTTGTTGATGCTAGAGGTCAGAGGAGAATGGGCCGACTGATTCAAGCTGATAGAAGAGCAACTTTGACTGAAATAACCACTCGTTACAACCAAGGTATGCAGCAAAGCATTTGTGAAGCCACAACACGCACAACCTTGAGGCGGATGGGCTACAACAGCAGAAGACCCCACCGGGTACCACTCATCTCCACTACAAATAGGAAAAAGAGGATACAATTTGCACAAGCTCACCAAAATTGGACAGTTGAAGACTGGAAAAATGTTGCCTGGTCTGATGAGTCTCGATTTCTGTTGAGACATTCAGATGGTAGAGTCAGAATTTGGCGTAAACAGAATGAGAACATGGATCCATCATGCCTTGTTACCACTGTGCAGGCTGGTGGTGGTGGTGTAATGGTGTGGGGGATGTTTTCTTGGCACACTTTAGGCACCTTAGTGCCAATTGGGCATCGTTTAAATGCCACGGCCTACCTGAACATTGTTTCTGACCATGTCCATCCCTTTATGACCACCATGTACCCATCCTCTGATGGCTACTTCCAGCAGGATAATGCACCATGTCACAAAGCTCGAATCATTTCAAATTGGTTTCTTGAACATGACAATGAGTTCACTGTACTAAAATGGCCCCCACAGTCACCAGATCTCAACCCAATAGAGCATCTTTGGGAGGTGGTGGAACGGGAGCTTCGTGCCCTGGATGTGCATCCCACAAATCTCCATCAACTGCAAGATGCTATCCTATCAATATGGGCCAACATTTCTAAAGAATGCTTTCAGCACCTTGTTGAATCAATGCCACGTAGAATTAAGGCAGTTCTGAAGGCGAAAGGGGGTCAAACACAGTATTAGTATGGTGTTCCTAATAATCCTTTAGGTGAGTGTATATAATACGCAATAATGAACGATATACATATATTTTGTATATAAAAAGTAGGCTAGCCTATCTACTATAGTAAGATTTAATTTAATCATTTAAAATCTAAATCACAATTATGATTAGGCTATTATTCATACTATCACTCTCGTTGTTATTTGCCTGGCTACAAGCTACAGGTACCGCCTACTTCTGGTTGTAAACGGCAGCCGACGTCCGGTTTTAGTGGCAGGTACTGTCGGCTGCAGTAGTGTTCCTGCTGCCAGCTGCCGATTTTTCGCTGAACCCCACATTATTTCAGTCATTGCCCGTGGGATAACACAGTTTTAAAGCTTCATAAGCTAACAGAAGAGCATAGCAATAAATAAATAAATAAATAAATAAAGTGGTTCATGTATTAAGAATATTCTATTAATCGGCCTATTAATTCTTTTAATTAATTATAATCTATCTGCTATTCTGTTGGAAGTCAGTGTAGCTGGAATCATTCAGGTGTTCTGTAATTTTGTTTCACTGTGCAAGTGGAACTTAAATTATACTTAAATTTAATTTGTACATTTATATTTGTTTGTAAAAAAAAAAAAATTTTTTTTATTGGAAACATGAAAAAACAATGAAATTTCAGCAACATTTTTCAGTACTGTATGACTTTTACAACCAGACAGTTCATAACCAGAGAACATGGAGAATGTTGAATAGTCTGGCTCGGAACAGGGTAGGTTAACACACATCATATGGATCATCACACCAGTATAGGTTACAAAAATAAAAATGTCCACAAATACATTTATACAGGTTTGTTTAAGTTGTTACGGGCAGTGGCATATTTTAACATATGAAAACAACTAATAAAATACAGTTTTAAAGCATCGCAAGGTACAAAGGAAAAGCAAAACGAAATGAAATCGATGTATACAACTAGTTGAAGTTTGCTGTGCTTTATCCTAACATTACACGAAGTGAATGCCTGCATTCAGTCAGGGACGACTGCACAAAATGTGCAAACTAACAAAAACATTATAAACTGTTATGAAACGATAAACATTTGTAGCCTAGTTTAGGCATAAGTTCGTGCTGAAACGATATTTACCTTTTTTGAAATAATCCATTAAAAGCACAATATGATTAAAATATCCAAAAACCACTAGAACAATGTTATATATTTTGTTGACTTGTATACTTACATTATCCCAAATGTTTCCAAGGATGTTTAAATCCAGAGAAATCAGCTATTTTAACCAGGACACGGATCGTGTCCGTGCGTCGCCTATCAATGACATCATACCCACGTTACCCTCGATTTCTATTTTGTAGAAACCATGGAAACATCAAAGACGGTTTAATATATTTTGTGTTTTATTAGACAAGGAAACAACTGTTTAGATACATTCATCGACAGAAAACTAATTATTCTACAGTAAAACAGCATTTTCTCCATCATACAATATGTTTTAAAATTAATTGCATGCCATTTAGCAACATAAGCCATCCAGCTTTTATTAATATGATATTCTAATATCAATCTAGTTTACTGCAGTGTGCAACAAGTGTCTCATAGCAGCTGCGGAGCGAACGCAGAGTAACGTTATAATATATCTAATATGATAAAAGAGCGCTGCATTACCCCAGGTACATGAGCGGAAGAAGCGGAAGCGGCGACTGTGGCATAATAAAAGCTCCGCTCACGTGTGTCACGCTCGTCTCTCATTAGCAATCACTCCAGCGGCCTCGTTCAGCTCTCACAGCACTCGGCCTTGCTCTGCTTCATAGTACAGTAACTTTAATAATCTCATCCATGAAGATTTCTGCCCGTGTCCCATCCCGATTCTTTTCTACCGGCTGTGAGGTGAAGACGACATCTCCCAAGATTCCGCGCTCAATCTCAGCATCATCAAGCTACACCTTTGTTTTGAATAGGCGACCTCTAGCAGCGAAAAACTACATAGTGTGCCTTTAAACCTGCTGAGAAAGGAGCATGAGCTAAAATTCTCAGTTCCATGCACATGCCCGGGAAACTCATGAATATAAATTTATGCTCCTAACACCAGGAGCATCATTTGCATTTAAAGGGACACACACAAAACGGCATGGTTTTTTCTTACCCCCCCAAAAACGGCCATTTTAACATGCTAAAAAAATAGTCTGTGGGGTATTTTGAGCTAAAACTTCACGTAGAGAGTGAAGTAAGATGAGCCATTTTTACTTATGTGATCCTCAAGATAAGAGAAAATAAGACAGAAGTACAATGAAAGTATCTAAAGTAATTTTCTAAAGTAAATTTAAAAATGTTTGCTATCATTTTAAGTAATCAGAATACATCTATGACAAAGGGTTCTAAAAATATGGCTTCTTATAAAAAAGTGTTCCTGTGGCTCAATTTCCCCCAGGTTAGGGGTAAGTTGATCCGAGTCAGTGGGTAAGTTGCACCATCTGGGTGTAAACGGACCATCTAATTAAATCTGAATCAAACCCATGTGAAACTGTAAAGATAATTTACCTCTTTTAAAAACACCTTCAATAATCAAATTTCCTTTTACAAATAGTCATATTTCTTTTCTTAAAGCTAATTTAAACAACATAAAACCAACCAAATGAAGTTGAAATTTCAATATCTTTAATTGTTTGCATTTCTGAAACAATATGTTGAACACCGAAGTTGTAACCTTCCCAAAAAACAGCCTAAACAGAGAAATTAAATTAAATAAAAACTGAATTAGAATAAGTGAATGAATGTCATTGAAACTAATAAACATTTTAGTCAAAAGGTTCTTGGCATGGTAGTTTTTCTGCATTGTCGACCATGTTAGGCCATTAGGGACTACAGGTGGAAATATATATATATATATATATATATGATCAAGCATCTTCTGGGTCTTATCAGAGAAGGATTTGGTGTACTTGTACATTTTTCCTATCAAATAAACTCAAACTAACACATATTTTAAGAAAATGATAAACTAAACCAGTTGTGTAATATTACATTGAAATTATACCAGTTTATACTTAAATGATTTAACTTAACTACAGTGCATTAAGGTGGGGTAATATAGCTGCCATTTTGGATAAAACTAGCTAGCTTACCAATTCAGGCTAATATTTAGGCTAACATACCCCCACTCCCCCCTACACACTCTGGGGACATCAGATACTTATTGTACATCTTGTAAAAAGAGGCATAGGTCCCCTTTAAAATAATTTCATATTTCCCAACGGGCTAACAGGTTCCACATATTTTCTTAACTGTAAGTTCATACCACCACTCCTTCCCTGGTACCCTCTTGCTCCATGTATTTTTCATCAGTGTTCCTTCTTGTATATTTTTCTTGCAATAAAGGGAGAAAATAATGTTGTGAAAGTGCCACAGTGTTTATACTCTTGTGGGATTTTTTTTCTTTTGCTAAACAGGAAAAAAATATTTGCTGAATTTTGTTGTTCCCATAACAAGAATATCTTCACTATTTGAAAAACAGTTAGCATCTAATTTTGATCCAGTCAAACAAGCCAAACTGCCTAAACTTTTATGTACTTTCAACTGAGTGTCACTTTGGGAATGTCCCATTTTCAGAGCAGTGTTTAACAGGACATTGGTTTAAAGTCATGTAAATGTACTTCCCTCACAAGTGGACGTAAAATTATTCCAAGAGAACAACAGACTTAGCCATGGTCATACCATCCACAAAGAAATCAAATCCACCAGGTAATCAGTAGTTTATGAACATAACTACATTTGTCATATTATGGGTCAAAATGGCTTCATGTTTTGAAGGATTTGGAAATTGATAATTGTTGTGTATCTTCAGTCTGCAGGTCAAGACAACATGTACTAGTGACATGTTTTCTTTTGACATCATGCTGTCTGGTAAGTTCAGAACAAAATCTATAAAAAAAATTTAAAAAGCAGACTGTAAAGATAAACAAGCATTTTATCCCTGACAAGACAAAAGGTCTGTGTGCGTTCAGCTAAATTGAACTGAGAATGCATTTTAAAAGTCAATTCAAATCATAAATCTGAATTTAGGTAGCATATATGAATTTAGCAAACAAAATGCAGAATTTAAGAAATTTGCGTAACTGCTGTAAGTTAAATGTGGTTTTAGCAGGAATCAATGGATTTTTATCTTGTCAGAACACATTGTGATAGGCTTGTTTTGACTGTTGAATTTGGTTTAGAGAAATATGACTAAAAAACAAACATCAAATAATTAAATATAAAATTCCACTTTCTGTCATCCCAACTCAAATTGCAATTCAATATGCATACTTCAATATATTATTATGGTGTAATTCATATAGACTTATCTTCATTCCTGTATGATCTCATAATCGAAAAACTTGTGATTTAGCCTACTGAGAGTCCATTATCTGTTACTAAGTTGAATCAATACGGAAGCCCTAAAAGGCCATGGATTATTCTTTTTTTTCTCTCTTGTTTTCTCGTGATCCCGAGATAACAAAAGTTCTTTATAATTGTTTGATTCTGAAACACTGCACCCGGAGAACAAAACCTTCACGCGAATCTGATCGACGGATAAACCATGCGCTCTTTTATGTTGTGGATATTTCAGCAAAATGTTAGCTTCGCTTAATAAACATTTAATTTGTGTAATTAACGTTTAAATGATCAACAGAGCATTCAACAGCTCAAGCGCAGGCGGAGTACCTTCAGAAGGATGCCAGATTATTCTGTAACTATTCAAAAAAAAAAATCTTTTAGAGCTGCTTGGATTCAACCCACTTTATTTTCCTCATTCGTTTGAAATAAAATTATATGACATAATTTGTTTGTTATTTGTATTCGTCATGTAGGATAGCCTATGCTGTGACTGATATCATGTGCGTTACACTGGCTTCCTCCTAGCGTGCTCTTCCATTAAAAAGAGGTGCAATATTCCAGATTTCCAAAGGAAACCCCCAAAGTTATTAATAAATTAGCAATGACAAAAAATTATGATAACCGATGTAACCGATGTATTTTTCTACAAGTCCGATATTTTAGCAATTGTTGTTTTGGTAGCTTGTTCTTGTTGCTATGTGGAAGAAGCAAGATAATTTAAAAATTATATTACCGCGTGGTGAACCTATGATAACTCATATTTAAACAACTAGCCTATACTTTGTGTTGTTGGCCAGATAAAATGACAGAGAAAAGAAAAACAGACATAAGATAATTTTTCGGTGCACTAAAACGCCACACAAAGGCCTTTCCTTACAAGTACAATTTTGGCTGCATTATTTGTGTTCCCTTCAAAAATTGGCCTTGAGAAATTTTATGTTTATTGTTATGTTTAAATGAAATTTACGCCCATGGGTTACACACTATCACTGAATTAAATTATCTAGGCTGCTACACATCTTTACATAGGCTATAAATCATATTTCTTATCAATAGGCGATACATTGAGTGACACAGGAAGGTAAACTAACAGTTACTTAGACTGATGATTAAAATGGCGTCTTAAATACGCACAAAATTCAACAATTGAATTTTCACTAGTTAAAATGCTAATTCTTGATATCAACAATTGAATTTTCACTAGTTAAAATGCTAATTCTTGATATCAACAATTGAATTTTCACTAGTTAAAATGCTAATTCTTGATAAACAATTGAATTTCAACTAGTTAAAATGCTAATTCTTGATATCAACAATTGAATTTCAACTAGTAAAAACTCTAATTCTTGATATCAGTAATTATATTTTCATTAGTGAAATGTCACCATAGGCTGCCATTCCAATTTAATTGTTGATATCAAGAATTCAATTTCTGATATCAATATAATTTCAGATATCTAAAATGGCTTTCTTACTAGTAACAATCACATTCATGATATCAGAAATTAACATGGTCACTAGTGGCAATTAAATTGTTGATATCAAAAATTAACATTTTTACAAGTAGCAATTCAATTCCTGATATCAACAATTGAATTTGAATGGCAGCCTATGGTGACATTTCACCAGTGAAAATGCAATTAATGATATCAAGAATTAAAGTTTTTAATAGTTGAAATTCAATTTTTGATATCAAGAATTAGCATTTTAACTAGTGAAAATTCAATTGTTGATTTCAAGAATTCAAATCCTGTGAATGAATAAAAGTCAAAACGGCTTGCCATACCCCATCAGTTATATTTGGTTCTATACTGTCACCTGTTGGCGCAGTTGTGTAACTTAGAGAAGATTAAGTCGTGATAACCAGAAAACAACTTTTGTTATGTCGAGATCATGAGAAAATATAAAGTTGTGATCACGAGAAAACAACTTTTGTTATCTCGAGATCAAAGAAAATTAAGTCGTGATCATGAGGAAACAAGACAGAATTTTTTTTTTTTGCCGTGTACACGCACAGTCGAGCGCACAGCCTTGCAAAGTATACTTCTTTTGACTCTAACACATACACAGGCATTCGACGCATGTGTAGTTTTGAGCAATCTCTCGGCACGAGTTACAACCAATGTAAATACTGCAAAAAAAAAAATGAAATGCGCATGTGCAACCTGCGCGTACAAAGTAATCCGGCGGTGCGCGTTCAGTATGCGCGTACTCTTCTGATGGTGAAATTCGCGTCGCGCACTGTACGGTGACTCTCACGTACGCGTAAAAAGTTAAGTATACTTTGGCCTTTAGGGCTTCCGTAACTTTTGCGCTCCCTCACAAAGAATTGCGTTTTCTCGCAAAACCATCTGTGAGTAGCTACACTTCCTGTTTAATGTCCCGCTGGCAGTGTTTCAAACAGCTCAGTACGTTAACAATGGAGCGGTTCACAGAGTTGACATATTCACCGATTCGAACTTCCCAGATCAGTAACTTGTGAGCTAAACGTTGTTAAAACACAAATGACACCTCTTTAACGTAGACAACGAGCTACAATCTAATTTTCCTTATAATATGAATAGATCTCTATGAGCAGGCGGCTGAGAGACAAGTCCGAAGGGACCGTAAGTAAAGTGCAAAACCCGAAAAGCGTTACTACAAAAATAGTCATAAAAATTGTCAACTTCAATATTACACACTGTAGTGTCACCTAATCCAGTTTACACATCAGTAGTCTCCTACTGGTCATACTATAACACTTAGTTTGATAAAATATGCTTTTGCATAATTTTTTATGAATTTTTATTATGAAAAAGATTCAATAACTTCACTGTAATGCACTGGACTGTCACCAAATTCAGTTCATATATCACTGCTCTGCTGCTGGCTATACTACAACACTTAGTTTGGCAAGTAATAGCACATAAAAATAATAAAAGTAATGGCAAATAAGTAGGCCTATTCTTTACACAAATGATGTTGGTACCCAGCTAACTTACTAGAGTAGTTGCAACCAAAGCTTTCGCATGATAATTGCTTACTGATTTTGATGGCATTATGCTGTATAAAAGTGAAGTTAATAAATATTGTTTTTTCTATTAACAGTGAAGATGCAAAAGTTTTGCGAGGGAACACAAAAGATTTGGGGAAAAAAATTCCTCCCATCCAAAAAATTTTCCACCACCATGTCCCTTTAGGGGTTCCGTAACTCTATTCATTCCGGTGAAATCACAAAACAAATTGCACAATAAACGTGTCCCTGCTCTTGATATACAGTCACTGATGATGAACATCTTTGGTTTTATATGGATTAATTCTACCACCAGTCCATTAGGACACAAATCATTAATGCGGCTCTACGTATTTATTCACTAATGTAAATTAGTGAATAAGACTAACAACATATTGTATTATAGTAGATGAAACTATCACATTAAACTTCACACATGTAAATGAAAGAAATGTAAACCCTCCTTTATTTCTTCATGATTTTGTGAGAATATTTCAAAGTCTCAAATACTTCAAAGTAGAAAGATGGAACATTTCCTCTATCAAAATATTTACTATTTTAGTGCTTTATTTTAGGTATGTTAGTAGGTGTGGCTTGCAATGTTGGTATGTTCCCTCTCTTGTGTTGTAAAGGTGCAAAAATGTGCAATAAAAAAGGACAGTAAACACATTTGCAATGTTACTTCAAATTATATCAAATAATTCAAATTCTTTTTTCTCATATTTTCTATTTCAAATTTCTACTCCATTCATTCTCTTCATCAAAAAAAAAATCTGTTAATTAAGAGGCACAATTCAAATTTCAACTATAATAACAATAATATTAAAGGTTTCTCGAACAACAAATCAGCATATTAAAGGGGGATTTCATGCATTCTGACTTATTTACACTGTTAAAGAGATTCTCATGCTAAACATGGCCAAAATTTCAAAAAATGAGAATTAGTATTTCTGTGCCAAATACACTCCTTCAGGATTCGAATAAGTTTCGGAAAGTTTTTGTCGAGTATGACGTCATAAAGGGCGGAATTCCTTCTATGGGCACTTTTCCCGGATGAGTGAGTGCGTGCGCACATCAGCAAGAGAGCAAGAGCATGGCCATCAATGAGCTTCATTCGGGTTACGGAAGCCGTCGGCAGCGCTGTCATTTTGTTTTTAGACCACAAAAAGAAGTGTGTGTTTTTGGATGTGAGGGAAAGCTTCACAAATAACCCAGTTTTAAGGGAACAGTGGATGCAGTTTGTTTTTGCAAGTGTGTTTGTTTGTTCCCGGTCACGAGTCGAAACCGCAGGCGGTGAGTGAAACTGCATCAAATGTCTGTGTTTTGTTGGCAATCGGCGCATAAGTGCATATAATGTCAACAACACGAATGTATAGTGAATCAAAAGTTATCCAGGGATAATGCGATGATGTATAGTGTGTGTGTGTGTGTCTGCCCACTGCACGCCTTCACGAGCTCGGCTGTTTTCGGAAAGAATCAGTTCAGTGTATCTGTCTTTTATAAATATGATAAAACTAAAGACTCTTCGGAGATATGAAGGATGCAATACTACTCTATAGGTACTCAAGATTAACATGAGACTGGCAGAAACTGTGTGTGTTATGTCCCCTTTAATGATTTTTGAATTAAGGATTATGTGACTGAAGAATGGAGTAAAGCTTTTTAAAATATTGAATCAGAAAACGGTTCTTTTAAATTGTAATAATAATTTACAGTATTACTGATTTTACTATATTTCTGAACAAATACTGAAAATGCAGTCTTGAACATAAGACACTTTTTTCTAAAACATTAAAAGTGCATATTATTATTATTATTAGTAGTAGTAGCAGTAGTAGGAGCAGCAGCAGTAATGTATTATATCATCAAAAAGCATGTCATTGAATGCCAAATAACAAATTAAATTGACTGGACAGTTGGAATATTATAATTGGTTTCAGTAGCAAACAGCCATGTGGCACAGTTCAGTTGTGCTGCGTCCCAATTAGCTTACTTATACTACGCCCTAAAAGTATGTATTATTTTTGTGAAGAAAAAATACATACTTTTGAGTGTGTAGCAGAAGAGTAGGCAAACTTTGGGGCGTACTACTTTGTCATTATTAACGGACAGCTCTGTCGCTTAGTTACATACATCCTGTCATTGTAAACTCCCCTGTCAATCATCTTGTTACAGTTAAAATCATCCACATTCAATTTAATTTAATTTCCTACCGTTTCGGAGAGAAATGTAGTAGCACGTTGATCTGCCAGTCGTGGGTCTTTCATGTGGAGACTCACCTCATGTGTTTGCAATTTAAATATATTGATGCATTTAAATGTTGATGTCCAAACATATACTATATTGCCAAAAGTTTTGGGACGTCTGCCTTTACATGCACATGAACTTTAATGACATCCCATTCTTAATCCGTAGGGTTTAATATGGAGTTGACTCTTCTGGGAAGGCTTTCCACAAGGTTTAGGAGTGTGTTTATGGGAATTTTTGACCATTCTTCTAGAAGCGCATTTGTGAGGTCAGGCATTGATGTTGGACGAGAAGGCCTGGCTCACAGTCTCCGCTCTAATTCATCCCAAAGGTGTTCTATCGGGTTGAGGTCAGGACTCTGTGCAGGCCAGTCAAGTTCCTCCACACCAAACTCGTTCATCCATGTCTTTATGGACCTTGCTTTGTGCACTGGTGCGCAGTCATGTTGGACAAAGTTGGGAGCATGAAATTGTCCAAAATGTCTTGGTATGCTGAGGCATTAAGAGTTCCTTTCACTGGAACTAAGGGGCAAAGCCCAACCCCTAAAAAACAACCCCACACCATAATCCCCCCTCCACCAAACTTTACACTTGGCACAATGCAGTCAGGCAAGTACCGTTTTCCTGGCAACCACCAAACCCAGACAGAGAAGCGTGATTCGTCACTCCAGAGAACACGTCTCCACTGCTCTAGAGTCCAGTGGCGGCGTGCTTTACACCACTTTACACCGTTGCATTGCACTTGGTGACGTAAGGCTTGGATGCAGCTGCTCGGCCATGGAAACCCATTCCATGAAGCTCTCTACGCACTGTTCTTGAGCTAATCTGAAGGCCACACGAAGTTTGGAGGTCAGTAGCTCTTGACTCTGCAAAAAGTTGCCTACTTCTGCGCACTGTGCGCCTCAGCATGCGCTGACCCCGCTCTGTGATTTTACGTGGCCTACCACTTCGTGGCTGAGTTGCTGTTATTCCCAATTGCTTCCACTTTGTTATAATACCACTAACAGTTGACCGTGGAATATTTAGTAGTGAGGAAATTTCACGAATGGACTCATTGCACAGGTGGCAACCTATCACGGTACCACGCTTGAATTCCCTGAGCTCCTGAGAGCGACCCATTCTTTCACAAATGTTTGTAGAAGCGTCTGCATGCCTAGGTGCTTGATTTTATACACCTGTGGCCATGGAAGTGATTGGAACACCTGAATTCAATGATTTGGAGAGGTGTCCCAATACTTTTGGCAATATAGTGTATCTTTATAAAAGTTCAAAATGCTGTTGCAGATGAAATACAATGTGGAGAACATTGAATATTTATCTTTTTGTAAGGTTAGATACTGATTTTTAATCACTCAAACCCCTTTATCTAATCATCTAACTTTTTATCAGTGTTTGTAGTTCTAATCGAATCCCCGTCCGACTCACAATGGGTTGTGGCCAATATCAGCCGTTAGAGTGTGTGTCGATCTGCACTTCAGATTCTAACCAGAAAAAGTAGACCATCCGGGTATCTTTGGAATACTCTTTTCAACATACTACAATTTGGGATGTACTAATTCTATTTTCGAATACTATTTAGGATGGATAGTATGCAAATTGGGACGCACCTTTGGACTTGGTTTTCTGTTTGCACGTTTTCCCTGCCTGAGTTTTTTACCATAGTGACCTAATTAAGTTAATCATTCCTTTCAGCTGTGCATCTCATTATCTCTTGTAGCCTATTTAGTTCTCCCTGTTTCAGTTTGTGTTTGTGTTTGTCTGGCCTTGTGTGTAAGCCATTCTGTGTTCCTGAGTATTATATTGAGACTTTTGATTCCTTCATCTTTGTCCTTGTGCGTGTATTTCCTAAGTTGTGACACCATGTGAATAGAAATTATATTATGTGTGTTAAACACTTTACAAATTTGATTTTCAAACTTTAATCACGCAGCTTATCACAAACTGTAGCCAATGAGCAAACAAGAAACATTCTTATTATTTTTCCCATGGAAAAAAAACAAGAAGAAGAAAAAAAGCAGGATTTCTTAAATGTCTGGTTGGTTTGCAACATAATTTTTCTATTGCTAGTGCTAGACGCTATAAGTTGTTTTCACTGGAAGTTTGGCAGCTGTGTACACTCTCTTGTCTAGTCACATTAGTGTATACTAGGAGGTTAGGAGAGAGAAGAGGGAGACCAACTCGATTATGTCAATCACAGTGCTTCATGGATGGAGCTAAAGAGCTCTTTTAGCACGTTTTTCTTGTCGCGACTCTCTAATTGGTGGACATATTCTCAATTATTTTAATAGTGGCGGGAAAGCGAGTTAAATGTCTGACAGACAGCCATCTAGATGAGAACTCAGTTCACTTTGCTGTTCCATATTGAATTGTTGTGTAAAGGCAACTCTTTACTTGATGCATTTGAATCCATGACCTTGTCGTCTCCTGTTTGAGCTACTGTATATAGTAGGACCTAATCCATTCACACTTTGTGCATGATTTCTCCAACCGCCTACAGATCCACATCTAGTTTTATCCAGAAAGTGTCTTTATCCACAATGAACATTAAAAAGAGAAAAAGTGGAATCTGGTGTAATTGATATCCTCGTCCTTTCCCAGGCTCTATGGGGATTGAATGATGGGATCCAAATAAGAATAATTCAGCCCCCCAGACCTAAACCAGTTCCTCGAAATAATCATTCTTCATCCACAATATCTGCTCTTGACATGGGAATCAGTGAAGAGGAGTGGGAAAGGCTACAGAAGGCTCTGGACTGGCCTGGTCCGGATCAAGAAATCACTCAGCTGGATCAGAGCACAAGTCCAGTCCACTCAACATTCTCTATTGTGGGACTCAAGGAGAGTTACAAAGTGGGAGAAAAGATCTCCGTTACCATCACAGCCAGAGACCACAACAAGAACCTGAAAAGATATGGAGGAGATTTTTTCAAGGTGTGTTTATTTTATAGTATATTTTATTTTATATTCAATACAAAAAAAACAGTATACCAACATTTGTCATATTGTGATTGTCATATTTGCCTGTTAATTGGTTTATTTACAAAATATTACTAATACATATTATGTTTAGATTTATAAGCTTGCTTTACCTACAGACATTAGTTTTGTGCATTACACTTTAACCTTCTCCATTCTTCTTGAAGGCGAGTGTGTACGGGGAGGTTGTGGATTACCGTAATGGGACTTACTCTGTTGCTCTTCTTCTGCCCTGGGAAGGTCAGGCACAAGTTTATGTACGTCTAGAGCACTCCAGTGAGGTTGTGCAGATTCTTAAAAAATACAGGGAGTCCTCATTCCCACGCAGCCACTATAATGGCCACTATGAAGGGCCAGGACCCCAAAAAAACAGGATCAGTGAAGTAGTACAATGTAATCTGAAGTGGGGTGCAGATGGAAGTTGGAGGAAAGGCGACTGCTGCTGTGAGTATAAGGATGTGAAAACAGGGACGGTGTGGCAGTGTGAGAGACCGAAGAAAACTTTCTTGTGACAACCTGGTTCATCACTCAAGAGGAGGGTTTGAAAACCCATTAAATCCTTTTGAGAAGCAACTTTTCACAAAGTAAGTGGGAAAGGATTCCAATTGAATTTCAAAAGAATTGTAGAAATGTAAATTATTATTAAGTATTAAAGTATTATTATTATCATTATTATTTCTAAGGAAAATATTATTATTTGACAGGAAATTAACAAATGTGGCTATTACTGGAGACAAAGAAAAAATAAATGTTCTTCCCAACACTGAAGCCATTGGTATGTTTACATACAATCCGTGTACGTTTTGACCATTTCATTTCCTGTTTGGAAAGTTTTTTCTTTTATACAAGCTACAAATGAGTATTCAGCTTTTTTGTTTATTGTTTAAATTGGTTTGAATATTCAGTGGGCGTCACTGAAATACCCCTTTTCAGCCTGGTCTCTTTGTTAATACTTGGGTATCAATATGTAACATTTTCAGGTGCAAAACACATTTTTGTAAGTTTGGATAGATGCTGAATTGTACAAAATGGATGCATTTTCAACATTTAAACGTAAACATTATTATGTATTTACAGCTAAAGAAGCGTAAAGTATTTACAAATCTTTTATATCATAAATATATTTGTATAATTGCCCTTTTACCATATTATAGATAAATTGTAAATCCCTTCATTCCTAGTCCCAAATCTAAACATAACCCTTTTATAGAGGATATAAAATAATAAAATTTTATGGATAGAAATGTGAAGGAAAATTACACTTTTAGTAACAATATAACATTAAAAAGATATTTTGAGTCGCTAATCCCACTTCTACCTCTAAACCTATATGATGAAGTGTGATGAAACAGGTGAGATCCAATGAGCGTTTGATATCACTGCCGTAAAAAGTGTTGTAAAGCTTGTAGCAAGTGTCAGAACAGAGTGAAATGTTATTGTTTCATATGAAGTAGAAGAGTAAACTGTGTTTAAAGGATTAGTTCACTTCAAAATGAAAATTTCCTGATAATTTACTCACCCCCATCTCATCCAGGGTGTTCGTGTCTTTCTTTCTTCAGTGGAAAAGAAATTAAGTTTTTTGAGGAAAACATTTCAGGATTATTCTCAACACAATGTACTTCAATGGCAACCAAAATGTTGAAGGTCCAAATCAATGCAGTTTCAAAGCGCTTCGAAGGGCTTCAGAGGCTCTGCGCAATCCTAGACGAGGAATAGGGTCTTATCTAAAAAAAAAAAAAAATGTATGTACTTTTTAACCTAAATTGCTCATCTTGCGCTGCTCTGCACCACGGATTACTTAATCACGTTGGAAAGGTCACGCTAGACGTAGGCAGAAGTACCGCCCCCGTGTTTACAAAGTGCACATGCGAAGACTAATACAAATGTCCTTTAGCAAAAAAAAGGTTAAACAACGATATCGGATGGTTTTAAAGTTGGAGATGGAGTTTTTTGTGTAAAGGGCGTTTGTATTAGTCTTCGCACGTTCGCTTGGGGCGGTACTTCCGCCTACGTCTAGAGTGACCTTTCCGAAGTGATTCTGAAGTGATCCAAAATCCTGGAATGTTTTTCTCAAAAACTTAATTTCTTTTCGACTGAAGAAAGAAAGACATGAACATCTTGGATAAGATGGGGGTAGGTAAATTATCAGGAAATTTTCATTTTAAAATTTCATTTTCCCTTGGAGGCAGAAAAAGGTCAAATGGAAGGACCTTGAACTGATGAACCCGATCTTGAAAAGCAAAGCAAAGAAACAGATGATGATCCTGACAGATGGGTATGTGGAAATATGCGTACTTCAAGTCTATGGAAGTGAACCAATCTCCCGGTTCTATGGATTCCAGAATTTGTGCTGTATCTAGAAAAGGCAATATTTTATGAACCTGTTCAGTTGTCGTAAGTCCAGAATGGACTGAAGCCCACAATCTTTCTTTGGTTCTAGGAAATATTTCGAATAGAACCCAGTGAGCTGTTTGTTGGTGTTTATCTGAACAATTGCCTTTTTCTGTAATAGGACTGTAATCTCATTGGCCAAAATTTGTGCCTGGACTGGGTCTCTGACTATGGTCATATGGACCCCTGAAAAGGTAGGAGGGTACCGCCAGAACTGTGTCCTGTCTCGATGGTATCTAGAACCCAAGGATCTGATGTAACTTTCTCCCAACTGTCCAGGTATAGTTGGGAGCATACTCCGGCGACTCCGAGAGGGTTATGCAGGGCCACCACAGGGTTTGGGAGGGCCACCCTGTGAGTATGCCTCTTCAGAGATGCTCCCCTAACTGAAGTGTGAGACTGGTCAGTTTGGGGAGTTTAGTAAGATTGTCTGGTGCCTCTATCATGGGATTGGTAACCCCTAGTTCGTCTTCTGTTATACCCCCAGAATTCAGGGAAAGTGTGGTGGCTGATATGTCCATATCTAGTCCAAAGTGACCAAATTTTTGTTGAACTAATTCCCTTCTACGTCTTGCCTGATCGGCCGTATCCGATAGAGATTGGGAATCAGGGTGAAATACTTTACCTGGAACAACTGGCATATTAGTTATTTCCTAATAGTCTCCAGCAAAGATGTCTGAGCTAACAAGATCTGCCTTTGGGCTAAAATTGCTCAGGACATACAGTGGGGAGAACAAGTATTTGATACACTGCCGATTTTGCAGGTTTGCCCACTTACAAAGCATGTAGAGGTCTGTAATTTTTATCATAGGTACTCTTCAACTGTGAGTGACGGAATCTAAAACAAAAATCCAGAAAATCACATTGTATAATTTTTTAAGTAATTAATTTGCATTTTATTGCATGACATAAGTATTTGATACATCAGAACAGAAACCTTTGTTTGGAATTACAGCGATCATACGTTTCTGTAGTTCTTGACCAGGTTTGCACACAGTGCAGCAGGGATTTTGGCCCACTCCTCCATACAGACCTTCTCCAGATCCTTCAGGTTTCGGGGCTGTCGCTGGGCAATACGGACTTTAAGCTCCCTTCAAAGATTTTCTATTGGGTTCAGGTCTGGAGACTGGCTAGGCCACTCCAGGACCTTGAGATGCTTCTTACGGAGCCACTCCTTAGTTGCCCTGGCTGTGTGTTTTGGGTCGTTGTCATGCTGGAAGACCCAGCCACGACGCATCTTCAATGCTCTTATTGAGGGAAGGAGGTTGTTGGCCAAGATCTCGCGATACATGGCCCCATCCATCCTCCCCTCAATACGGTGCAGTCGTCCTGTCCCCTTTGCAGAAAAGCATCCCCAAAGAATGATGTTTCCACCTCCATGCTTCACGGTTGGGATGGTGTTCTTGGGGTTGTACTCATCCTTCTTCTTCCTCCAAACACGGCGAGTGGAGTTTAGACCAAAAAGCTCTATTTTTGTCTCATCAGACCACATGACCTTCTCCCATTCCTCCTCTGGATCATCCAGATGGTCATTGGCAAACTTCAGACGGGCCTGGACATGCTCTGGCTTGAGCAGGGGGACCTTGCGTGCGCTGCAGGATTTTAATCCATGACGGCGTAGTGTGTTACTAATGGTTTTCTTTGAGACTGTGGTCCCAGCTCTCTTCAGGTCATTGACCAGGTCCTGCCGTGTAGTTCTGGGCTGATCCCTCACCTTCCTCATGATCATTGATGCCCCACGAGGTGAGATCTTGCATGATGCCCCAGACCGAGGGAGACTGACCGTCATCTTGAACTTCTTCCATTTTCTAATAATTGCGCCAACAGTTGTTGCCTTCTCACCAAGCTGCTTGCCTATTGTCCTGTAGCCCATCCCAGCCTTGTCCAGGTCTACAATTTTATCCCTGATGTCCTTACACAGCTCTCTGGTCTTGGCCATTGTGGAGAGGTTGGAGTCTGTTTGATTGAGTGTGTGGACAGGTGTCTTTTATACAGGTAACGAGTTCAAACAGGTGCAGTTAATACAGGTGATGAGTGGAGAACAGGAGGGCTTCTTAAAGAAAAACTAACAGGTCTGTGAGAGCCGGAATTCTTACTGGTTGGTAGGTGATCAAGTACTTATGTCATGCAATAAAATGCAAATTAATTATTTAAAAATCATACAATGTGATTTTCTGGATTTTTAGATTCCGTCTCTCACAGTTGAAGTGTACCTATGATAAAAATTACAGACCTCTACATGCTTTGTAAGTAGGAAAACCTGCAAAATCGGCAGTGTATCAAATACTTGTTCTCCCAACTGTATATGCTCCAATGTCTCTGGTAAGCTATAAGTGCTGTGTCAACCAAATTGTGTCAAAGTATCACAATCTTCTGTACTGACAACCTTTCTTTAAAGCAGCTAAAACTATCCCAAGGCATTTCCTTACTGGGCTGCCCGCATAGCTGCGTTATATGCTTGGCACATTTACCGATCTGTCTTCTGGCACTCTCTACCAGGACAACAAGTATTATTCCTGACCCGATCAAGGCCTAAGGGTAGTTAAGGCTGCGACCTCTCCCTCCACTGAAGGTATCTTCCCCATACCACTCTCAGGGGCATAATTTAATTGAACAAACCACCTACAACCTGCATTAAACTGGGGGCAGCTTTTGGATTATTCCAGGCTTTTCTCAACATCTGAGAATAAACCTCCGCCACAGGAATAGACGCAGGAGACTGAGTAAGAGAAATGCTCGCCCATACACCTTGTGGGGGGGGCTGAGGTTGTAGCTTGCCACACTTAAAATGCAAGAAGGAATGTGAGAATGAGTGAGGGCTTCATCTTCAGCCTTCCCCTCACTAACACAACGGGAATTATTCGCATGCAGTGAGATGACATCCACTGACTCATCCTTCCCTCCTTGGTATGATGTTAACTTATCCCCCAAGGAGGGTGCAGCAAGGAACATAAACGGCTGAGCGCTTACTGCAGAATTACGTGATTCAAGCCTACCAGCCAAGATCTGCATTTGAGTGTCGTCCTTGGGCTCTTGGTTCACTGTTGTCTTTCCCCGTTTATTCTGAGGTATGTCAGGATGCAGGGGCCTGGCAGAATCATGATCCCTCGTGCATATGCCAGAATGTTCCTCCAACAAGGAACTATTGGTAAACACCACTTTGGCACCACCAGATGCCTGGTTCTCTGCTCTCTTTCCTATAAAAATAGCCCCATTGCAGCTGCACAGGGGTTTTCAATATTGTCCAATAAATGCAGTATACCCGGGCATTCTCTGTGTCCATCCCGTGGTCACGCAATATAAATAGTAATCAACGATAAGGAAAAAGAAACAAAAGATTAACTGTAACGAATCTCAGTACATTAAATCATACTTAAAGTTGAACTGCAAGTCTTCAAAATAAACTACTTGTCATTAGTTGAAAAACTCAAGTAACAACAATGCCATTAACATATAGATTGTGACAAATCACCATTCATTAATCATCCTTCAAAATAAGTCTGGAACAGAGCTCTTTAACTCACAGTATATTAATACTTCCTAAAGCTGAACTGTAATTCTTCAAAATAAACTACTTGGCATTAGTTGAAAACACAAATAACAACAATATCATTAACATATAGATTGTGACTAATCACCCTTCATTAATCATCTTTCAAAATTAAGTCAGTGAACTGGGCTCATTGAAAATCAAAATCATATATGAGAAAAATGTTTATATATGTCTACCATTTGTACACGCAGTAAACAAGATGGAAAACTCTCGTCTGCTGCGAACAGCTTACCCACAAACCAACAACAAAAACCTGTAAACAAACTATAGAACTAAAGAAACACTCACCAACGTGCGTTCCAACGAAGATATAAATGAGGAGAAATCCACCGCAATTCTCAGGGACGTAAAGCACCTGCACAAAAATGTGGCGGATTGGAAAGTAAAAAAAAAAATAAAGATATTTTTGATGAAGTCCGAAAGCTCTCAGGCCCCTCCATAGACAGCAATTTAATTAACTGCGTAGGAGACTGACACAGACTAGAACGAAATTGTTGAATAAAGTCGTTATTTTTGTTTGTTTTTGCGCCCAAAAAGTATTCTTGTCGCTTCATAAAATTAAGGTTGAACCACTGTAGTCACATGGATAGTTTTTACTACCTTTCTGGGCCTTGAAAGTGTTAATTAAATAGCTGTCTATGGAGAGGTCTGAGAGCTCTCAGATTTCATCAAAAATATCTTCATTTGTGTTCTGAAGATGAACGAAGGTCTTACAGGTTTGGAACGACATGAGGGTGAGTAATTAATGACAGAATTATCATTTTTGGGTGAACTATCCCATTAAAAGCGATGAGGCAAGAAAGGAAAAGAAGTGGTTGGTTCATCTGGATGTTATATAATAGCAAACCCCTAAGGTCAGTCACCTGATATTTTTGATATTAGGTCTGGAAGATTGGCAGAAGAATGTCATCATTCAGGAAAAGACAGTGGGCACAGTCTAAGTGAGTTCGAAATAGATCTACACTTTACGTAAAAATATGAATACTCATGAGATCACGTTGCCCAGGGTTGCCAAGTCCACGGTTTTCCCACAGAATTGGGCTATTTTTAATTTGTTGCCGCAGGTAAAAAAAAATTCCGCGGGTTGATTTCCACCCCTGTACGTATGATTTCAGCGCTCCAACACTGCCAAAACATCCCCCCAGACGTACAAATTCAGTGGAGAATTCAGCCGCCCGATATGGAGAATCGCATTGGGCTATTTTTGGGCTACTTTTGACTGGCCGTTGGTCTACTTTTGTTGCACAGACATGGCAACCCTGATGTCGCCCTTTTGTCTTATTGGTCAAAGTGCTTCTGTACAGCCTTTGTTGTGTCAGGCAGAGTTGGTAAAGCACTGCCAATGTGTTTACACTTTAATAAAATATTGTTGCGTAGATGTAGACAGCATTTCAGTGAATGAAATATTCAAGCCATAAACCAATTTGTCAAGTCACCTTTATTTATACGAATAGCACTTTATAGATTGTTTCAAAGCAGCTTTGTAGTGATAACAGGAAAATGATGCATTTCGATTCATCATGCTGGTGTGGAGCCAAAGCTGGCCATAGAGCATATTTGTACAGACATAAAAAAAAAAAAACAGACCACATTTTTTTTTTCCTTTTGCCTAAACATAAAAACAAGCCATCTTTTTTTTTTTTTTTCTTTCTTTTTTCCAAATAGGAAATGGTCAAAACATATGCTGATCACAGATATAATCTGAAATCAAATTAATGGAATGAATTGAATTTGCATAATTATGACAGTCTCTTCAGGTAAATGTTTCTTTGCTTTAGGCACAGTGGAGAGATGCAGATCTAGTATGATGACACCCGTTCCTGCAGGGTTTTATCTGAAAGATGTCTGGAATTCTTTTGTATGCAACACTAGTCAGTTCAGTTCTGCACAAATGGGAAATTGTCTTAAAAACAAGATAGTGTACTTGATGGGAGACTCTACCACAAGGCAGTGGTTTGAGTATTTAGAAAGAAATGTGCCAGGCAAGTTATTCAGTGATCTTACTTTGTTGTCAATGTCATTTAATTTAAGACTTGATAGCATGAATGTATAATATTAAATAAGGAATTGACATGGGTCTGTCTACGTCCCGGAGTACTACAAACCACGCCCCTCCAAGTTACACCTACTACAACAAGTTACGCCTCCCAAGAAGAAACAAGCGTGGATGTCATTGACTAAAACAATCTTTTGAAGTAAATTATGTATGAAATGTTTGTAAGACTAACTTATATTGCTTTTGAATCTTATGAAGTATGAAATAACAGCTAGTAGTAAAACATAAAATGAACTATATACAACCAGATTAAAACCTACCCTTCAATAAAATAAAAAAATTTACTGTAGAGTTTCATTTTTTAAATAATTAAAAAACTGAGGATGAAAACAGGATGACTTATGTTATACAATCTATATGCCTTATCACTTGGTGGTGATAGTGAAGCTTAAAAAGCGAGGAAAGTAAAAAAGAGAAAGTAGAAAGCAGAAAAAGAGCAGTACTAGTGACCAAAGTGATGACATCAGCAAATCCAGAGGGAAGGGCTCTGATTACATTGCGCATTGCTGTTTCATTATAGGGGGCGTAACTTGAGGTAGGGGGTGTAATTTGTAAGGGCGTGGTTTGTAGTACTGCGGGACACAGTCGGACACACTTGGACTACAGAGGCCCCACAAGTATTTGGACACTTAATCCAAAGATGTATTAATATCTTGGCATTAGATAAAATACTAATTGACACACCTTTCAAGCAAAACTTGCAAAATGTCATTACCAAAATGTCTTAAAAGTGACGTTAGTTCTGAAAAAACTCATTCCATTTGTATGCATGCTACTTAGTTTGCTATTTTGTATCTAATGCAATGACATTGAGATATGCACATAAATCAGTTATACAGTTCACAAAAAATAAAGATTCTGTCATCACTAACCCTCATGTTGTTCCAAACTTCGATGACTTTCTTTCTTTGGAACACAAAAGAAGATGTTTTGAAAAAAATAAGCTAAGAATTTATTAGGTCAAAAAATACATTAAAAGTCAATGGGGTCCAGTGTTGTTTTGGACCTCACTGACACTTATTATATGGACAAAGACAATTAAAACTCTTTTTGTGTTCTGCAGAAGCAATAAAGTCATGAAGAAGGTGGGAAGCGAGATCATAAAGAGATCATAAAACTAATCCATATGAACTGAGCGGTTTAGTCCAAATTTTCTGAAGTGACATGATCGCTTTATATGATGAACAGATTGAATTTAGGCTTTTATTCACATATAAACATTCATCAACGCACACATAAGTTATGGTAAACGAAAGCTCAAGCATGCTTGCGTGACGTGTGAGAATGAGGTTCATTCTTCTGTGTTACGCATCACGTTTGAGCTTCAGCAAGAACCAATGAGGTTCATTCTTATGTGTTACGCAGCACGTTTGAGCTTCCGCAAGAACCAATGATGTTCATTCTTGTGTTACGCAGCACGTTTGAGCTTCTGCAAGAACCAATGAGGTTCATTCTAATGTGTTATGCAGCACGTTTCAGCTTCTGCAAGAACCAATGAGGTTCATTCTTGTGTGTTACGCAGCACGTCTGAGCTTCCTCAAGAGCCAGTGAGGTTCATTCTTGTGTTACGCATCACGTTTGAGCTTCAGCAAGAACCAATGAGGTTCATTCTTGTGTGTTACGCAGCACGTTTGAGCTTCTGCAAGAACCAATGAGGTTCATTCTAATGTGTTATGCAGCACGTTTGAGCTTCTGCAAGAACCAATGAGGTTCATTCTTGTGTGTTACGCAGGATGTTTGAGCTTCCTCAAGAGTCAATGAGGTTCATTCTTGTGTTACGCATCACGTTTGAGCTTCAGCAAGAACCAGTGAGGTTCATTCTTGTGTGTTACGCAGCACGTTTGAGCTTCCTCAAGAGCCAATGAGGTTCATTCTCGTGTTACACAGCACGTTTGAGCTTCCTCAAGAGCCAATGAGGTTCATTCTTATGTGTTACGCAGAACGTTTGAGCTTCCGCAAGAACCAATGATGTTCATTCTTGTGTTACGCATCAGGTTTGAGCTTCAGCAAGAACCAATGAGGTTCATTCTCGTGTGTTACACAGCACTTTTGAGCTTCAGCAAGAACCAATGAGGTTCATTCTTGTGTGTTACGCAGCACGTTTGAGCTTCCTCAAGAGCCAGTGAGGTTCATTTTCGTGTTACGCAGCACGTTTGAACTTCCTTAAGATCAAATGAGATAAATTTTCATGTTACACAGCACGTTTGAGCTTCTGCAAGAACCAATGAGGTTCATTCTTGTGTGTTACGCATCACGTTTGAGCTTCTGCAAGAACCAATAAGGTTCATTCTTGTGTGATACGCAGCACGTTTGAGCTTTCTCATGAGCCAATGAGGTTCATTCTTATGTGTTTCACAGCACATTTGAGCTTCTGCAAGAACCAATGAGGTTCATTCTCGTGTGTTACACATCACGTTTGAGCGTCCTCAAGAGCCAATGAGGTTCATTCTTGTGTGTTTTACGCAGCACGTTTCAGCTTCTGCAAGAACCAATAAGGTTCATTCTTGTGTTACGCAGCACATTTGAGCTTCCACAAGAACTAATGAGGTTTGTTCTTGTGCGTCAAGCAAGTACAGTTGAACTTTTGTTTATGTTTGCTGAACAATGTTTATATGTGAATAAAAGCCTAAATTCAACATGTTCATCATATAAAGCGATCGTGTCTCTTCAGAAAATTTTGACTAAACCGCTTGATTCATAAGGATTAGTTTTACGATCTCTTTATGAAGTTTTTGAAGTGTCAAAGTGGTAGTAGCATGGACTGTCAATGGAGGGACAGAAAGCTCTCAGGTTTCATTAAAAAGATCTTCATTTGTGTTCTGAAGATGAGCGTAAATCTTACGGGTATGGAATGACATGAGGGTGAGAAAATGATGCCCATATACTTTAGGGGACTGCTGTGTACAATAAAAAGCAACTTTGTAAAGCTATTTGATAAATGAATAAAGCAATGATTCTAATGTTAGCTTTACTTATCTTGTTTAGGCATAAAAAGAATGGACCTCCACACTCCTCGTACCGGTGGACCCCTAATGGCTGTAGAGTTGAAAAATAATATCATTGTTCACTGGAGGCCACACGGTGTTCCTTTGCGATTTACTAAAATGCTCATTACCGATCTGCATTATATCGGCAATGATATTGATGAAATAGCTGGTGGTCCTCATGCAGTCATTGTCTTCACAATCTTTGCCCACTTGGTTTTTCACCCAATAACATTTTACATGCATGAAGTGGCCAAAATCCGTCAGTCTGTTGTTGCACTGCTGAGTCGTGCACCAGAGACCACCGTCATCATCAAGTCTGGAAACACTGCAGGACTGAAGGTACAATTGTTCATTTTAGTTTTCTTGTGATAATATTTTATGTTCAACAAGAAAATATGGTGCATTTGTTCTGCTGCCTTTTTAATGAAAGTCTAGAAGCACTTATCCACTTTGGAAGCTTAAGCAAGATTCTTAATGCATCATTAAATGCCACCTGAAGCATTTTAATTTTAGCCTTACCAAGCCTATATAAAGTGAAGTACAGTATGCTCTAAAAAAGAGTTATTTGTCACAGGGTGCTTCTCAATCAGCTCCCTAGTTCAGTAGTCAGGGCACTGATCAGGGAATCAGTCAATGGGCTGACTCCCTGATCAGTGCCCTGACTACTGAACTGGGGAGCTGATTGAGAAGCACTCACAGCTATGTTTAGTTTCAATGTCTTGGTTTTCCTTGTCACTGCATGTGTTCTAGTTCATTATAAGTTGCCGTGGTTTCTGATTAGTCCTCACCTGTTCCATGTTTCTTTAATGATCTTCCTCTGTGTTTTTAAGCCCTCTGTTTTCCTCAGTTCGTTATCTTGCATTAATGTTTATGGAGTTTGTGTAGTGTTCTCGCTCGCTGTCTAATAAATATTCATAAGGAGACAGAATAACTAAATCATTAGCATACATCAGATGGTTGATACTTACATTCATTTAAAGGTGCAGTGTGTAATATTAATGAGGATCTTTTGACAGAAATGCAATATAATATACATAACTATGTTTTCAGTAGTGTATAAAGACCTTACATAATGAACCGTTGTGTTTTTATTACCTTAGAATGAGCCATTTCTATCTACATACACCGCCGGTCCCCTTACAGTGAAATCGCCATTTTGCGCCGTCATGTTTCTACAGTAGCCCTAAACGGACAACGGACTTATCTACAGAGCGCTAGCTACTCTCTGCTGTCTCAGACGACAACATTTTTGTCCTGTGTCGGCCACCGTAGCTTCTCTATATGGTTCGAAAGGGAGGGGTGAGCGGTTGCAATTCGCAACCTCACTGCTAGATGTCGCTAAAATTTACAAAGTGCACCTTTAACTTTGTTGAAAGATCATCCATGTACAAATTGTGCATAATTACATGCAACTATCCCTAAACTAAACCCTTGCCCAATAGTAAGTACATGTAGTTAATCATTATTATTCAGTATTGTATAATAAAGTGTACACACAAAAGTACAAAAAAGTACACAGCTCTATGTCCAATAGACACACAGTAGCAATAAATTCAAACAATAGAATTAATGTAGTTTTCCCAAACCATCTATTTCTCTATACATGTTTATATTTTTGTCTTTAATTGTATTATTCTGTGTCTTGTTTTATTTGTATGTGTGCACTGGAAGCTTAATTTACCTAGAAAAAAATGGTTGTGCAATGCATGCAGGCTCTTTTTGATGATCGTGTTTCTGATCTGTGTTGTTACAGAACATTTTTCAAAGTGATTGGTATGCAATGCAGCTGAACACTGTGATGCAGGAGATGTTCAGAGATATTGATGGAGTAATCTACTTCGATGTCTGGCAGATGACTTCCTGTCACTATCTACGTGAAAATGTTCACCCAGGACCTGTTGTTGTTGCTAATGAAGTCGACATGTTGCTCTCATATATCTGTCCTGCCTGATTCATCAGACACAACCTTGCTTCGTCGTCATCATCTACAATGTACATACAAACAAACTTGATCGAAATGTTAACAAACACCCTTATGAATAATGCATAATATCTAGAACTTTAAAAAAAAAATAATTGGGTTACACTTTATTTGAAGGTTTCCATGTTACAGTGTAATTATACATAATAATAGTAATAAAAGTAATAAAATAAAAGTAAATAAGTATAATTAACTAGCCTACACTTCGGGGTTAGGATTTTGTTTAGGGTTAGTTGCATGTTATTATGCACTGTTTATATTCATTACTATAGTACATGTAACGTGTAACAAGGACACTGTAAAGTAAAGTGTAACCATGAATTGTATTAGAAAAGTAACATCAATTCATAAACATAAAAATATGTAATATAATAATTTGTAAGTAAAGTGATCATTTTATAACTGTTTTGTATCCATTAATTTATGAAGTCTGTACAGTAAATACCCACCAAAATTATATGTTTTTCATCATCTTTTCATTACTGCTGTCACTGTGATACTGTGTTCAATTTACTGAACTAGTAGAAAAGTTAACCACAATACTATAATAAGCTGTCCATTCACATTTTATTTGGATAGGGGTTGTTGACATGGCATTTTCACTGTCACACAAGATAAAAAATGAACATAATTAGTATTGTCATCATTTAAAATGCAGTAAATGGTTAAACATTTCTTTGTCTTACATGGACCTGTTGATATAAAAACTGCTTTGTTTTTAGATTTTTTTAAATTTTAGAGCCAAATCTCAAAATTGTCCTATGGTGTGACTGTCTCAAGCATGGTTCAATAAATTACAACTTTTTTAAATTAAAAAGAAAATCATACAAATGTTAATAAATACCTCAGGCATTACACGTATCTATTTTAGTAAATGGCAATAATGTTTTTCATCCATATATTTCTAAAAGCGTAGGAACTTGATACATTTTGTCACTGAAAACCATGTCCTCCGTTGTGACACCATATCCTGATTTTAAAATCGGGCAATTCCACTGACAAGTTTAATTAGTTGAAGGACCCCATTCAAAGTCATGTTACTGAAGCCCCCTGAGAAGCCCATGACATGTGCACATGGTTAGTTTTTGTCTCAGAATTGTTCAAATATTTAACTTTTTTGGAACCACTATAAAAGTGTTAAAGGGTACATAACACACACAGTTTCTGCCAGTCTCATGTTAATCTTGAGTACCTATACTGTAAAAAAAAAAGTTGCTGCCTTAAAGGGTTAGTTAGTTTCAAGTCATCCTAGGTGTATATGACATTCTTCTTTTAGACGAATAAAATCGGAGTTATATTAAAAAAGTCCTGGCTCTTCCAAGCTTTATAATGGCAGTGACTTGTTGGTTCGTTTTTGAAGTCCATAAAAGTGCATCTATCCATCATAAAAATGTGGAAGCGCAGAGGATAGAGCAAAATAAAAAAATGAATTTCAAGTCTAAAATGAGAATTTTTAACGAGAAATGCAGAGGATTTCGATATAAGAGAAGAGGGGCTTGAGTTTGTTGAGCCCTATCAGCACAAGTGGTGTATTACAAAGCTTGCGATGCTCCTACACCCTGCGTCATACATCGCGTCAGGGGTTATTCTTTTTGCTGTAAGTTAGTTATTTTAGTCTATAAAGTTTTAAATATGGATATTTTTCTTACACAAATGCATCACTTTGCTTCAGAAGGCCTTTATTAACCCCCCGGAGCCGTGTGGAGCAGTTATATGATGGATAGATGCACTTTTATGGAAACGAACCAACAATCACTGCCATTATAAAGCTTGGAAGAGCCAGGATTTTTTTAATATAACTCCGATTGTATTTGTCTGAAAGAAGAATGTCATATACACCTAGGATGACTTGAGGGTGAGTAAATCATGGGGTAATTTTCATTTTTGGGTGAACTAACCCTTTAAATTTTTAAGTACAATCAACTTGCATGTTTAAGTCAATTCAACTTAAACTGCATTAAACTGACTTTAAAAAATGAGTTGAATCTTGTATAACTTATAAAAAAAAGTTGAAAATTGCTTAACTTATTTTGATGAGTTAAAGCAATGTAAAAATGTATGTTGATATAACTTATTGATCAAACAGACATTTGATGCAATTTCACTCACCGCCTGCGGTTTCGACTCGTGACCGGGAACAAACAAACACACTTGCAGAACTCCGTTGCTGCTCCGGAAAAACAAACTGCATCTACTGTTTCCTTAACGCTGGGTTATTTGTGAAGCTGAACAAGGTTATCTTTCCCTCACAACCAGAAACACACTTATTTAGTAACATTGTTGATTTCGTGGTCTAAAAAAATCCAACTCTTTAATAGCATAAATAAGTCCCCCCCTTTAAGTTTTGTTGTCCTTTGGGGTATATTCTTAATTCTTTCTATGTCACACCATAGGACACATTTCAGTAAAAATGTTCAAAAAACAGTGAAAGTTAGTGACCCCTTATATTTTCTCAAACATCAGACTTCACACTACAAACCCGATTCCAAAAAAGTTGGGACACTGTACAAATTGTGAATAAAAAAGGAATGCAATAATTTACAAATCTCATAAACTTATATTTTATTCACAATAGAATATAGATAACATATCAAATGTCGAAAGTGAGACATTTTGAAATGTCATGCCAAATATTGGCTCATTTTGGATTTCATGAGAGCTACACATTCCAAAAAAGTTGGGACAGGTAGCAATAAGAGGCCGGAAAAGTTAAATGTACATATAAGGAACAGCTGGAGGACCAATTTGCAACTTATTAGGTCAGTTGGCAACATGATTGGGTATAAAAAGAGCCTCTCAGAGTGGCAGTGTCTCTCAGAAGTCAAGATGGGCAGAGGATCACCAATTCCCCCAATGCTGCGGCGAAAAATAGTGGAGCAATATCAGAAAGGAGTTTCTCAGAGAAAAATTGCAAAGAGTTTGAAGTTATCATCATCTACAGTGCATAATATCATCCAAAGATTCAGAGAATCTGGAACAATCTCTGTGCGTAAGGGTCAAGGCCGGAAAACCATACTGGATGCCCGTGATCTTCGGGCCCTTAGACGGCACTGCATCACATACAGGAATGCTACTGTAATGGAAATCACAACATGGGCTCAGGAATACTTCCAGAAAACATTGTCGGCTAAAACTCTATAGGTCAAAAAAGAAGCCATATCTAAACATGATCCAGAAGCGCAGGTGTTTTCTCTGGGCCAAGGCTCATTTAAAATGGACTGTGGCAAAGTGGAAAACTGTTCTGTGGTCAGACGAATCAAAATTTGAAGTTCTTTTTGGAAAACTGGGACGCCATGTCATCCGGACTAAAGAGGACAAGGACAACCCAAGTTGTTATCAGCGCTCAGTTCAGAAGCCTGCATCTCTGATGGTATGGGGTTGCATGAGTGCGTGTGGCATGGGCAGCTTACACATCTGGAAAGGCACCATCAATGCTGAAAGGTATATCCAAGTTCTAGAACAACATATGCTCCCATCCAGACGTCGTCTCTTTCAGGGAAGACCTTGCATTTTCCAACATGACAATGCCAGACCACATACTGCATCAATTACAACATCATGGCTGCGTAGAAGAAGGATCCGGGTACTGAAATGGCCAGCCTGCAGTCCAGATCTTTCACCCATAGAAAACATTTGGCGCATCATAAAGAGGAAGATGCGACAAAGAAGACCTAAGACAGTTGAGCAACTAGAAGCCTGTATTAGACAAGAATGGGACAACATTCCTATTCCTAAACTTGAGCAACTTGTCTCCTCAGTCCCCAGACGTTTGCAGACTGTTATAAAAAGAAGAGGGGATGCCACACAGTGGTAAACATGGCCTTGTCCCAACTTTTTTGAGATGTGTTGATGCCATGAAATTTAAAATCAACTTATTTTTCCCTTAAAATGATACATTTTCTCAGTTTAAACATTTGATATGTCATCTATGTTGTATTCTGAATAAAATATTGAAATTTAAAAAACTTCCACATCATTGCATTCTGTTTTTATTCACAATTTGTACAGTGTCCCAAGTTTTTTGGAATCGGGTTTGTACATAACAATAAGCATTTTTTCTTCAAAAGTGGTGTATTACAAAAAAAAAGCATTTTTTACTGCCTATTTGTCAACTACCCACAGGCAGGTAAGTGACATGAATTAACTCATGATAAAAAATCCCAGAATATGTTGGTTATAGGGAACATAAAAGGAAGATGTTCTAGAAGATAATAAGAAACTAAAGTGAGTGGCTTGCAAAAGTGAAAGATCAAACCATAACCAGGGGATAGAACAATATGAAACACATCTAGCTGGAATGCCTCTGTTATTAAACAATTTGGATTTGATGGAGCACCTGGTTGTATTTACCAGCTTCAGAACTGAATGAACCAGAGCTTTCTCTATTTTCTGGGTCTAGCTCATCTTAGTGTATATGTATTATGTAGGCTATGACAGCTGAATTGACTTGCTTTTAAGTGACATCATTCTTTTTCACATTTCAGAGAACCCAAAGAAAAAGAGGCAGTTGATGTAAGACAAACTTTAAACCGTTGGGCCAAAATGGCAGCATGTATCATAAATCAGTCAATGTAAATACATGTTTTTGGTATGGTGTCAATGCATGTATTGTTTCCCCCTTTGATTAATTGCTTTTGCTTGTTTAATTCGGTTACACTTTATTTTAAGGTGTCATTGTTACAGTGTAACTATAAGTACTGAGTAATATTAATTAACAACATGTACTTACTATAGGGTTAGGGTAGGATTTGGGTGTGGTTGCTGGTTAGTTGCATGTAATTATGCGTAATTTACTGTTATTACTATGGTACATGTAATATGTGTAACAAGGTCACTAAAATAAAGTGTTACCTTCAATTCTTATTGATAATTTGCTTGACGAATCAGTTAGATCGAATCATATAGCCTACAGCAGAACATCTGCTTTCCTTCGTTTTTCAATGCAGTAAAGCCTCAACGCTCAAAATCATGTTATGGTGTTAAATGTACAATCAGATGTACTGTACTTAAGCTTTGTCAGCGTCAAAAGAGGTTTTTACGGACATTCATCACTTATGTAACTATTGATGCGCCAACGGCGTGAGCGCGCATGCGCATTTAAAGCATCATCAGCACCAGCTCAAAAGATCATCGCGATGCTCCTGCCTCTTCTTGTGTTTACTATCGTTTGGGGAAGATTTGGTTATGAAAACCTTTAGATTATCGTCGTACATGTTGATGGATGTTTTCTCTATTGTACCCTACACATAAGGCGAGACGCGGATGTTAAATAAAGAGTCTGACAGGAGTCAATCTGTCATTATAGTGAGGGCCTTATCAGAGCACGTAACATCGTTTTCATCAGGACTGACCAGGGCTCGTATTTTTATTTCGGGGATTTCATGTGTATAAAGGTGTAATTATCTGCTCAGTGGGATGCACATCAGTGCTTTGCCGTACTCTCTCTCCGTTATAATGGCTGCTCTATATCAGGGCACGGACGTGTCCTCACCGGATAAATATCTGGCGTTAAAAGACGTCAGAGAGGTGAAGGAGGAGACCACTCTGGACGAGAAGCTCTTTCTGCTGGCTTGCGAGAAGGGTAAGTTCATTTACCATTCTAAAGAACGTTTAAAATGTATGATATAGTACAACAACCACAATATATTTTAGGTTATATTTATGATAGATACGTTTTGAGGTATTATATATGAACCTTTTTTATTATTGTTGGTATTATTTATTGTTGTTTTATTAAAATAATTCTGCTCTAATGTCAGATAGACAGTTACATTTATTCAGTTTATATAGTTAAAAATGAGAAAATGTTACAACATAAACAATTTATTATGAGAAAACTAGTAAACGAGTAAAATAGTGCTAAAATAGAACGTTTCAAAATTTCGTAGATTACAGAGACAGAGATGTGACCGTGAAATAATAGAGAATGAGAATTTAGAGAATTTTATTTTGAATGGTTTAAGAGTAATTGCATACAATTCAAATAATTATATTAAAATAAGGGACTATAATAATTTCACAGATTTATTTTACATAACATACAACTAGGTACTAGTAATTTGTTTTGAGATAAGTAGATTTTGAGAGCTTGACTGATGGTTCAGACCTCTTCAGCTGGTTCACTTCCATTTAGAGTTTTGTTTAACAGCAGTGCGTTGCATAGTTTATTTCCAAACATTCCAGAAACAGCTTGGAAAAACGAATGAATTTTCTCTGGTTACACTGTGCAGACAAGAGTCAGTTGCTATTCTTTTACCATATAAAGAAATCCTAAAATGGCTCAGGGAAGGATATCTCTCCTTTAAGGGCTATATTATTTTCCATCACAAGCCGCTGTCCTCTCCTGCTGATAACATTTAGTAGGTGTCAACTAATGTACTGTTACCTAACTGCATTTTAAGGAGACTACTACATGGTAAAGAAACTGCTGGAGGAGAAACGACATGGGGAATTAAACATTAACTGTGTAGATGTACTTGGCAGAGATGCTGTCACCATTTCAATCGAAAATGAGAATCTAGACATATTGGAGTTGCTCTTGGATCATGGCTGTCAGGTAAGAACACACCCATGTCCTCAGCTCATACGTAACATATTAGATAAAACCAATCTGTTCATTTCAATGTGTGTGTGTGTGTGTGTGTGTGTGTGCTTACAGGCCACAGATGCATTATTAGTGGCTATTGATTCAGAAGTGGTAGGAGCAGTTGATATCCTGCTAAACCATCGGCCCAGGCGTTCCTCCAAGCCTTCTATTGCGGTTAGTTTATTTTGCAATTATATATTCATTTCATTTTTTCTTTTAAAAATATAAACTCTACCATTTAACAGGTTGGACACGCAACCTTTTTGTTTTGTTGAAATGAATAGTGAAGGAAAATTGAATGGCATGTGTATTTTTTGGAAGAGTTTCCTTTTTAATATTTGATTGACTAAATATTAGTATTTTATCAGTGAATATATTTATAAATATTTATGTTTCATCATACCATGTTGCGTTATTTCTTTTTTTAGAAATTGATGCAGCGCATTCAAAACCCAGAGTATTCCACAACCATGGATGTTGCTCCAGTCATTCTTGCTGCCCACAGGAACAATTATGAGATTTTGACCATGCTATTAAAGCAAGACATCTCACTGCCCCGACCCCACGCTGTAGGGTGCGAGTGCACCCTCTGTAATGCCAAGAACAAGAAGGACAGTCTTCGCCACTCAAGGTAATCATTTTTATCCAATCAATCAAACCATGAATGGTTTATTTAAAGGGTTAGTTCACCCAAAAATGAAAATTATCCCATAATTTACTCAAGCCATCCTAGGTGCTTATGACATTCTTCTTTCAGCCAAACACAATCGGAAGCAAAGCGATGAATTTTTATAAGAAAAATATCAATTTTTATAACTTTATAAACTAGGGCTGCACGATATTGGAAAAAAACTTACATTGCGATATTTTGTTTTTCTGCGATATAAAAACAATTTCACCAGATGATTTGAATAGCTCTATCTGAAAAGAATGAATCATTATAGAATAATTGGGCTGATTTTGTAGGGGAGTGAATCTGCATAGAAAATAACAAACAAATTACAAGCATAGATAAATACAATAGAAGAAAGATACAATTGAAATAAGCAGTGCTTTGTTTTTCAGGTAAATCTAACAGTATTCAGGTACAGAAATTGAATAATCAAATGTAAAATAACAGTCTTCACTTTATAAATGAAATATAACTAATATAATTAATTAATTAATACAATTTATCTTTGTTAAAGCTACAAAAGTTATTCTTTCTCTTTTGTTGTTGGATTACCATTGATGACACAAACAGCTGCGGGTATATTAGGCTGCTGTGCCTTTTAAGACAAATGCACGGACCTAATATAAATGATACGCATCCGTTTTCTTTCTCAATTGTTTACAACACATAACACACATAACCAACTGCGTTTACGTGGATAGTCACCGAGACGGGTCCGTTAAAGCTCAAAAGAAAGAGCAAGAGAAATGAATTGGGCGTTCACACTGCAAAAAATGCTTTTCTTACTTAGTATTTTTGTCTTGTTTTAAGTCCAAATATCTAAAAATTCTTACATTAAGAAGCATTTACTAGGCAAGCGAAAGTTTTTGTCTTGTTTTGGGAAAAAATAACTCAAAATTAAGTGAGTTTTTGCTTAAAATACGCAAAATAATCTGCCAATGGGGTAAACAAAATAATCTTGTTTTCTGTTTGAATTAAGATTATTTTTCTTACCCCATTGGCAGATTATTTTGCTTATTTTAAGCATAACCTCACTTAATTTTGAGTTTTTTTCCCCAAAAACAAGACAATAATTTTTGCTTGCCTAGTAAATGCTTCTTGTTTTAAGAATTTTTAGATGTTTGGACTAGAAACAAGACAAAAATACTAAGTAAGAAAAGCATTTTTTTGCAGTGCACGTGCTGTCTGCGTGGCTCTGTGTGTGCGCACAGAAAACAGCGTGTGAGTCCTCTTGCGCTTAATGCCTGACTCGACTTAAAAACACATGCAAATGATAAACTTTCATTCTATGATGGTTAAACTTTGCAATTAATCCGTAAAATCACATGCGGTCTGAACCGGGGTGCAGCTGGCCCATACGGATCAACTATGATCTCTATATTTGGCACCATACATTCTGCGATGTGACTATCATTGCGACATTGCGATAACGATGCTAAAACGATGTATCGTGCAGCCCTATTATAAACTATAATCACTGGCTTCCAGTAACGATCGTATGCAAGTCTAGTTCCAACGGAAGCTCTGATCATTCACTCCCATTATTAATCTTGGAAGAGCCAGGATATATTTTACTCCGATTTGTGTTTGGCTGAAAGGAGAAAGTCATATACACCTAGGATGGCTTGAGGGTGAGTAAATTAAATTAAAAATGACAGTTTTCATTTTTGAGCGAACTATCACTTTAACTTTCCTTATTCTGACATCTCAAAAACGTTAATTTTTTTATTTTTTTATTTTTTTATTTTTTTTACAACCAGGCAGTTATTGACATTAAATGTATGGGCGATTCTTCAGTTAGTGAAGCTTGTCTTTTCACTAGAATGATTTTTGAAAAAGTATTTATTTTAAAATGTTACGGCTATTATTGCATCTTTAAAATAATATTTTTCTTGTATATATTGTATATATTTTTTTATTTTTGTAATCTATATATTTATTTAATGATTTTCCTGTTTTCCCCATCCAGACTTCTTAAAATTAATTCTGTATTTATATCTAAAAAATTGTATAGAAAAAAAATAGACAAGCATTTTAGAGAACAATTAAGATTTATTAGTTCAAAGTTAAAAAAAAAAAAAAAAAAAAGAAAGAAAGAAAAAATACCGATGTTGAAGGCTTATCAGGGACATAGTCGGATCTTTTTTCAAAAACATATTTCAATTTATATGATACATGCTTAGGGATTTCAAGTAGTCCCTATTGAAAACTCACCTATAAACATGGCTGGGAATGGCTAAGATTCACTGGTGGAACATTGTCCTGCTCCACTTCACAGACGATGAGTGGAACATCATAGAGAAGCATGACCATTGGCTGCAACCTGCAGATATTATGGCCAATCACCAAAGTCGACTGCACAACTGATTTTAGAATACTCCGCTGCTTTTTAAGTAGCCTATATATTTTTTATTGAGCTATGTTTTTGTGCTGAATTCGTATCACTTTCGTAGGCTATTGAGGTTAACTACCTCGAAATTCACTCCCGCGTTACCCCCCATTTCCAGCCCTGCCTATAAATGCATTTGATAAGCACAAACACAGACATGCTAAAGTATATTTACAACGTGGAGTAATCTGCATCTCCTTCATCCTCTATTGTGTCTCTTGCAGGTTCCGTCTAGATATCTACCGGTGCCTTGCCAGCCCATCCTTGATCATGCTAACAGAAGAAGACCCCATTCTGAGAGCATTTGAGCTCAGCACTGATCTGAAAGAGCTCAGCCTGGTGGAAGTGGAGTTTCGGTAATGGAAGTGTGATTAGAGAAAGAGGTCTCATAGGAATAACTGCTAAATGGAGAGAGCTAAACAGCAGCAAATACCCTTTGCTTTGTTTTTGACCATTTTACAGATGCATGCATTTGAATAGCAATTCATTTACTTTTCTTTGTTTTAAAGTGCAGACTTAATATTTATCTATTTTGGGTCTTAATTTGGAGACGACGAGCACATGAACCGTTGTGCCGTGCTGATTATATTTATCAAACGGTAAAAACACCCCTTCCCCCACCTAAAAACAAGGCGTCTGTGGAAGAGAGTCCAAAACAAGGTTTTTCTTTACGTTTTTCGAGTACAGACGACAACGTTGTCAAAATGATCCTCATTCACACGGATCCACGGAAACGACTAAAAAAACGCTGTATTCTGCTGCCAGGCCAGTAGTTGGCGATGTCACATTGTAAAGAAACACTACGTACCTATAGACTGAACATGTAATATGCATGCGCATGACATCACTGTTTTCACAAATTTGTATTTTTATAGTTTATAATGGTATTGACAATAATGGTATTGTTTTAAAAAAAAATGCATTTTGAAACTTGTTTTCTAAAATTTGCGTTTTCAGGCCCCAAAATGCTGGTGTGGTGTAAAAGAATGGTCAAAACGCATAAAAAGTTTTCAGTTTTTAGTTGAAAACGGTGTTGTGTAAATGGCCCCTTGATTAGATTTTGCCAATTCATTCCGATTGATGTGGTTACATGTGACGTTTTATTCCGACTGTGCTAGTAGTCCGATTATAATCGGATTATTAGGGTCCATGTAAATGCAGCTAATGTTGATATTTGAAATCGCCACCCAATCAAAATCTAAAGGACCCTTTTCCACTATATTAAAAAAAAAACTTTTGTGCAATGGAAAGATTCCATGGATGGTGAAGGTTCTTCATGGAGCCACAGATGCCTTTATTTTTAAGGGTGTAGAAGAAATGAAGGTTTTTCCTTCTACTGCTCATTCTGGATCTCACTGTCATTATATTACAGGAATGATTACGAAGAACTTGCCAAGCAGTGCAAGATGTTTGCTAAGGACCTGCTGGCTCAGGCCCGCAACTCTCGCGAGCTGGAAGTCATACTGAACCACACGTCCAGTGAAGACCACGTGGACAAGAGAGGCCTGCTGGAGGAACGCATGAATCTCAGTCGCCTCAAACTGGCCATCAAATACAACCAAAAAGAGGTTAATGAGAATTTTTAACAAAACTTACTGTGCCTGTGTCTTCAAGCCTGGGCTGCGTTTCTCATACAACAATGTAACATGTTGCTTAAAGTCCCCCTGTAGGCAATACATTTATCCCTTAAAAAATGGTTTCCCTTTCCTGTGAAAAAAAATGTATTCATGCCTTAAAATAGCTTGAATGTAACTCTACACCCTTGCTTCATTTACTATATGCGGATACATGAATATGCAAATTAGCCCCACCTCCACTCACTCACCAGCACCAGAGATCCACTCGGTCAACTTTACTGTAGTAAACGCTGCACAATGGCAAGTGGAAATACTGGTTTAATTCAGCCATATATGTTTGAACCAGAAACTGATTTAGAAGAAGAAGTGGAAGAGTGAATTATACAGGCTCGTATACAATACACATAACGGTAATTAATATGATTAGCCTTTTGCTTGACTACGTTATCAAACAGCTAATAATGTGTTGCTAATGTTACACAAAGTTCCCGTTCACCATCTCAGAGTCAGACAGCTACCTTCTAAAAATCAGTATCTTTAGAAACGCTTTGAACAACTTAGAACGTCAATGGAGAAAGGCATATAGTTCATCATAACATCATATTATATACACTCACCTAAAGGATTATTAGGAACACCTGTTCAATTTCTCATTAATGCAATTACCTAATCAACCAATCACATGGCAGTTGCTTCAATGCATTTAGGGGTGTGGTCCTGGTCAAGACAATCTCCTGAACTCCAAACTGAATGTCAGAATGGGAAAGAAAGGTGATTTAAGCAATTTTGAGCGTGGCATGGTTGTTGGTGCCAGACGGGCCGGTCTGAGTATTTCACAATCTGCTCAGTTACTGGGATTTTCACACACAACCATTTCTAGAGTTTACAAAGAATGGTGTGAAAAGGGAAAAACATCCAGTATGCGGCAGTCCTGTGGGCCAAAATGCCTTGTTGATGCTAGAGGTCAGAGGAGAATGGGCCGACTGATTCAAGCTGATAGAAGAGCAACTTTGACTGAAATAACCACTCGTTACAACTGAGGTATGCAGCAAAGCATTTGTGAAGCCACAACACGCACAACCTTGAGGCGGATGGGCTACAACAGCAGAAGACCCCACCGGGTACCACTCATCTCCACTACAAATAGGAAAAAGAGGCTACAATTTGCACGAGCTCACCAAAATTGGACAGTTGAAGACTGGAAAAATGTTGCCTGGTCTGATGAGTCTCGATTTCTGTTGAGACATTCAGATGGTAGAGTCAGAATTTGGCGTAAACAGAATGAGAACATGGATCCATCATGCCTTGTTACCACTGTGCAGGCTGGTGGTGGTGGTGTAATGGTGTGGGGGATGTTTTCTTGGCACACTTTAGGCCCCTTAGTGCCAATTGGGCATCGTTTAAATGCCACGGCCTACCTGAGCATTGTTTCTGACCATGTCTATCCCTTTATGACCACCATGTACCCATCCTCTGATGGCTAATTCCAGCAGGATAATGCACCATGTCACAAAGCTCGAATCATTTCAAATTGGTTTCTTGAACATGACAATGAGTTCACTGTACTAAAATGGCCCCCACAGTCACCAGATCTCAACCCAATAGAGCATCTTTGGGATGTGGTGCAACGGGAGCTTCGTGCCCTGGATGTGCATCCCACAAATCTCCATCAACTGCAAGATGCTATCCTATCAATATGGGCCAACATTTCTAAAGAATGCTTTCAGCACCTTGTTGAATCAATGCCACGTAGAATTAAGGCAGTTCTGAAGGCGAAAGGGGGTCAAACACAGTATTAGTATGGTGTTCCTAATAATCCTTTAGGTGAGTGTACATCACATGCATAATTCATAAGCTATGTTGCTAAATGTACCCGATTTTTCATATCAACAGAAAAATATACCGGGATAACCTGGCTTCACTTGAGACTCCCCAGCTTCGCAGCATAGTTAATGATATGCTAAAGCCCGCCCTCACGTTGACGTGATTGGTTACAAGGTAGTTTGTGACGTAGAGAACACCAGTGGTTTTTGAGACTGTCTTTGGTTCAGTGCAGTTTTAAGGAGAAAATACTCTGCAATGGTTTGTCTTAAAGCATATTAAAAACACCACATAGACATATAAACAACATTAAAAACTTGATTGTCACCACAGGGGGACTTTAACTACCATAGTATGATGCACCGCTGGAAAATTAACTACACTCTTAAAAATAAAGGTTCCATAAGGGCGATTTCGCAGCGATGCCATATAAGAATGATTTTTGGTTCCTTAAAAAAGCTTTCAGTGAACAGTTCTTAACATTTTAATAATCTAGATCTAGATCTTTTCCACTATAATGAATCTTTTGTGCAACCTTAAAGAACCTTTATTTTTAAGAGTATTTACCAAAATGGTAGTAACTATGTAGCACATTCGTCGTATGAACTATGTTGATTCAACAATTGAGAACCATTGTTAATGATGTCATGCAGGTGGTGGAGTAATGACTTCTGCTAATTAATCGATTCAGGATAACAATTGTTAGATTATAGCTGTAAATAATGAACATTGCATATGAAGACTATAGGGGCTTTCGCACCAGGTAGTTTTAGGAACTTAGTTCTAGGAACTTGCCACCAGGGTGGTTCCCCGAGAACTAAAGGTTCCCCTAGGGCCGTTTTCCTGGTTGCATTCGCACCACCAGTAGGAACTCTGAAGTGACGTAAGCCGCGCTTGTTGTTGTGACTTTTATTTTGACGGTGTGGCAGACCTTTATTTTGACGGCGCTGAGAACACCAGAGTCTGAGCACACAGTGCTCGCATTCCCCATCTTCACTAGTTTACAATCTTTTTAACAGTCCTGTCTAATACAGTATTAGATAGAACTGTTATACAAAGAAAGTAGACAATATATGAAAAACTATTAGCGTTTGCCGTGCGGTTGATGTCCAATGCCGTTAAATTGTTGTGGCAGTTTTTTGATCAATTCTGAATAAGAGACAGATCTTAGTAAATTTAATAAATGGTTTATTTCCTTTGCAAAGGGAGCCAACAGTCGGCAGCCATCTCAATGTCTGCAGAGTGTTCACTAACACACAAAACAATCCTTTCCATTCTTATACCTCCCCTGACCTTCAAGGTCAGCACTAGCTTCTTCTGTAGTTTTCCACACACATGGTAAAAGTCGGAGCACATACACAAATAACCCCATGTTTCATCCATCTTAACACCAAGGCCCTCAGATTTAGACAGTGACCCCTAGGGTCATGGACGGGCCATTATGCTTCTCTGTATGCATAATATTCTTTCTTATATGGAAATATGTGTACAATAAATTCTCCTGCATAATAATTAAAATGCATTTTCTTCTATGATTAAATTTTTCCACCACAGTTTCCCCCTTTTTATCATTTCTTGATAAACCATAAAATTAAAAATTAAAAATATATCGATAATAGTAGTAAAAGAACAAATTCAAGTTATCACATCTTATGCTCTTCATTTCTGATTTTCGTATAAATTATCACTCTTGAATTTGTGAAAGAAGAAAGAAAACGCTTAGGCTGTTTTTGTGGGTAAAGTCCCTTAAACTTAGCAAGCAAAACAGTTCCCTTTCGTTCAGTCACTCCGAGTAACGTCAGTGACTGACGAATAGGGGGTTTCGCCTAGAAGCCTATTATCTTCGAGATCTAGAAAACACCCAATGGCAGTGCCAATGCCATGGGCATGCGGAATTTGCATAGCGTAACTCCGCCCCACAGCGTGGGTATATAAGGAAGTACGCTGGCAACATCACATTATGTTTCTGCTTCGAAGCCAAGAGCATCTATCTCTTCACTCCTTAAGCCTTTTGAGTATATCGTCAAGCTTCTTCGAGACGAGCAGCTTTCCAGTCGGTGTTGGTGTTACGGTGCGTTCCAGCGAGTGTTTACTTCCTGCCTGCTGATCTGTGCAGTGATCTGCATCCAGCTGGTATTCATTCCCTGGGCGCTTCGGCATCGCTGTGAAGCTCCCTCTCACAAAAGAGCTCGCACGTGGCACGTCTTTTTAAAGACAGTTTGCCCGTGCACTTCTGGGTGCAATCGATCTCTGTTGCCATCTGATGGGCACAATCGCTGCATGACGTGTTTGGGCTTCAGCACGTTCAAGCAGCGTTTGTGGAAGAGTCATGTTCTCACTGCGGGAACATGACCATCGCGATGTTGTGGTCGAGACTCAATGACCTCCACAGGGAAAGAAAGTCCCCTCTGCCACACCCCAATCTACCGTCTCCGAGAGAGATGGTACTTTGGCTGGTGGCCAGGGTGACCCGAGGGTTACGGTGTGGAATAACCCCGACGATCATTCCTCGGGCCACACCCCTCTCTCGCACATTGCTACCCGCGAGTGATCGGACTGAAGCAGCGGGACCGTCTGCGGATGCCCCGTGTGTTTTGTTCGGCGCTCCAGTTGGCGATGAGATGTCGATCGCCGCATCTCAAGGTGGGCTGGAGTCCTCTGGGGTTGAAGATTCGGCTATGCTGCTGCCTTCGGGCGTGCCAGCATTGCCCGAGTCCGACCCGGAGTTGACAGCCATGTCATCTCGGGGGATGTTTGGTCTTTGGGTGCGACGCGTCCTGACAGCTGTTGGGCCCCGCCCCCAATTACTTTCTCTCCCGGGATACATGAGGAGGTCACGTGGTCCTGGAAGTCCCCGTTGTCTTCCCGCGACCGTTCGGCGGCCTCCTCCACCTTCTCTGCCCTCAATGGGGCCGCGGCCAAGGGTACACTGGGGTCCCCCCTGTTGACGCTCAGTTGCAATCACGGTCGAGACTCAATGACCCCCGTATGGAGGGAGAGTCCCCTCTGCCACACCCCAGTTATCCCCTCCACGTGATGGGATGTTTGGCTGGTGGCCAGGGTGACCTGAGGGCTGCGGTGTGGCATAAACCCCGACGAGTATTCCTCGGGCCACACCCCCCTCTTGCACAGAGTGCTTCAATGTGGCACGGTGATCCTAAGCACCCCTCCAAGGCCTGTAATTCTCGTCTACTCTGGTGGCGAGGGACTACAGAGCTGCGGGGCAGGCCGCCGCCTCTCAGCACGCCATGGCCATCCTTCAGGTCTACCAGGTCAGAATGCTCGAGGGTAGAGCTGTCCCAGGGCTTTTAATGAGCCGCGTGCCGCCACCGACCTCGCCCTCCGGGTGACGAAGGTGACCGTGCACTCCCTGGGTCAGGGGATGTCCACAGCTGTGGTCCAGGAGAGACGGGGCTCAGCCTGGTCGATATGAGAGAGGCTGAGCGAACCCGGTTCCTCAACGCTCACATTTCCCAGGCTGGCCTCTTCGGCGGCACGGCCAAGAACTGCGCCCAACAGTTCTCGGCCACCCAGTAGCAGACTAAGGCCATTAAACATGTACTGCCCGGCCATTAAACAGCCGCCGGCTCAGTCGCCTCAATCTGCTTGCCGCCGAGGGCGCCCTCCTGCGGCTTCGACCCTCCCGCCGCCCTTTCCGGGCCGCGCCGTAGGGGTGGTCGCAGGAAGGCGCCCCCGTCCCCTCCCAGCCCCGCAGCCCGCCTAACGGCAGGCTAGCGGCGCTCCTGACGCGGACAGCTCAGGGATGTGCAGTTCTTCCAAGGAGTTGGTAGCAGGGCCACTCCTTCCCCCGGTGGAGGGCCGGGGGAGAATCTTTTGTTCCTATTCCACCCTATGTGGAAGAACTAACTCACCCATCCCTGAGCACCCAGAGACCGATGGCAGTGTGCGCCGCCCCCGGGCCACGCCACTCTCGTCCCTCTCTGACGCCAGTCTCCTCTCAGAGCAGACCCCAGTGGAACGCGCGTGCTTCCCTGGTCTCCTCTGTCAGGACGTGGCTGATGACCGTGCCCCCACACCGGGACGCTAAGCCTCCCAAGTCCGGGCCGGTCACGCCGCCTCGCTGCCCCACCCGGGGTACGTCTGTGGTCCGCACGACCCCGCTGGTGCAGTTTTTGGGAGCCTGGCTAGAGCTTCCCGGACTGTCCCGCTGGGTCGAGAAGACCATCAGGCTCGGCTATGCGATTCAGTTCGCTCAGGCTCCTCCCCGCTTCCGGGGAGTCCGCCACACCATGGTGGGGCCCAACGCCCCTGTCATGCGTGCGGAGGTTGCTACCTTGCTGGCGAAGGGTGCGATCGAGCTTGTCCCTCCAGCCGAGATGAAGTCCGGCTTCTACAGCCCTTACTTCATTGTACCCAAGAAAACCGGTGGGTTACGACCGATCCTGGTCCTGCGCGTCCTGAACCGATCCCTTCACAGGCTTCCGTTCAGGATGTTGACAGCGAAACGCCTTTTCCAATGCGTTCGTCCAGTAGATTGGTTTGCAGCGATCAACCTGAAGGACGCCTACTTCCATATCAGTACGCGGTCCTCCCATTCGGGTTAGCTCTGTCCCCTCGCGTCTTTACGAAGATTGTCGAGGCAGCCCTTGTGCCACTCAGGCAACACAGGGTTCGCATCCTGAACTACCTCGACGACTGACTGTTCCTGAGTCACTCTCGAGAGCAGGTGTGCGAACACAGAGACCTGGTGCTCCAGCACTTAGCCCGTCTGGGCCTTCGGGTCAACTGGGAAAAGAGCAAACTCTGCTAGTGCAGAGGATCTCTTTTCTCAGTATCGACTTGGTTCGCCAGGTGCGCGCAGCTTACGAGCGCGCGCGCGCAGTCACTGCTGACTTGCCTTTGTCTAATCAAGAGCAAGAGTGCGGTTCCACTGAAGTTATTTCAGAGGCTCCTGGGGCATATGGCATCTGCAGCCGCGGTAACGCCGCTCAGATTGCTTCATATGAGACCGCTTCAGCACTGGCTTCGCGATCGAGTCCCGAGATGGGCATGGCAGTCGGGAACGCTCCGGGTCCCAGTGACTCGGGCCTGCCTGCAGACCCTCACCCCGTGGTTGAACCTCAGCTTTGTACGGCCGGTGTGCCCTTAGAACGAGTTTCCAGGCATATTGTTGTGTCAACAGATGCCTTCACCACGGGCTGGGGTGCCATGTGCAATGGACATGCTGCCGCGGGCTCCTGGACAGGACCCCTGCGCCTCCTGCATGTCAATTGCCTCGAGTTGCTGGCAGTACGGTTCGCCCTGCACCGCTTCCGAGCGCTGCTCAAGGGTCAACACGTGCTAGTCCGGTCAGACAACACGGCCACAGTAGCGTACATCAACCACCAGGGTGGTCTACGTTCCCGCCGCATGTCTCAACTCGCCCGCCATCTCGTCTTATGGAGTCAGAAGCACCTGAGGTCCCTTCGTGCCATCCATGTCCCGGGAGTCCTGAACCATGCAGCCGACGAGCTCTCATGGCTTCAGCCACTTCCTGGAGAATGGAGACTCCATCCCCAGACGGTTCAGCTGATTTGGGAACAGTTCGGCGACGCACAGGTAGATCTGTTTGCCTCCCTCGACTCTTCCCATTGCCGCCTGTTTTATTCCCTGACCGAGGGCTCCCTCGGCACGGATGCTCTGGCGCACAGCTGGCCGCGGGGCCTCCGCAAGTATGCGTTTCCCACAGTGAGCCTTCTCGCACAGGTTCTGTGCAAGATCAGGGAGGACAAGGAGCAGGTCCTTTTGGTCGCCCCGTATTGGCCCGGCCGGACCTGGTTCTCCGAACTCGTACTCCTTGCGACAGCCCCTCCCTGGTCGATTCCTCTGAGGAAGGACCTCCTTTCTCAGTGATGGGGCACCCTTTGGCACCCGCGTCCCGATCTTTGGAACCTCCACGTGTGGCTCCTGGATGGGACGTGGCAGGTTTGAGTACCCTACCACCGCAGGTGGTGGCTACCATCACTTCTGCTAGGGCCTTGTCTACTCGAATCGCCTATGCGTTGAAGTGGAACCTCTTCGTCACCTGGTGTTCTTCTCGCCAAGAAGACCCCTGGAAATGCCCGATCGGGTCCGTGCTCGCATTCCTCCAGGAAGGGTTGGAACGAAGGCTGTCTCCTTCCACCCTGAAGGTTTATGTGGCCGCTATATCAGCCTGCCACGACCTTGTGGAGACAAAAAAGGTAAGTCAGCACGACCTGGTCATCAGGTTCCTGAGGGGAGCGAGGAGACTGAATCCTCCTCGCGCTCCCCTCGTACCCTCTTGGGACCTCTCAGTAGTCTTAAGTGCTCTGCAGAGGGCTCCCTTCGAGCCATTGTGGTCAGTCGAGCTTAAGTTCCTGTCTATGAAGACAGCACTCCTGATCGCCTTGGCCTCCATCAAGAGGGTAGGGGACCTGCAGGCATTTTCGGTTGACGAAGCGTGCCTGGAATTCGGGGCGGCCAACTCTCACGTGATCCTGAGACCCCGGCCTGGATATGTGCCCAAGGTTCCCACCACTTCGTTCAGGGACCAGGTGGTGAACCTGCAAGCGCTGCCTTTGCAGGAGGCAGACCCAGCCTTGGCACTGCTCTGTCCAGTACGCGCCCTCCGTGCTTACGTAGACAGAACGCAGTGTTTCAGGACCTCAGACCAGCTCTTTGTTATGGTGGGAAGCTGAAGGGAAAGGCTCTCTCCAAGCAAAGGTTGTCTCACTGGATAGTGGACGCCATTGTTTTGGCTTACCAGACGCAGGGGCGTCCATGCCCCCTAGGGGTCAGGGCTCACTCCACCCGGAGTGTGGCCTCCTCTTGGGCTCTAGCGCATGGCGCCTCGCTAACAGACATTTGCAGAGCTGCAGGCTGGGCGACACCCAACACATTCGCCAGATTCTATAATCTCCGAATGGAGCCAGTGTCCTCTCATGTACTCGCCTCTACTAGTGGCCGGTAATGGACTAGGCTCAGGTGTCTTCGCTTGCTCGCCATTCCACTCCACGGACTGGATACGTGCGATATTCCTCAGGTGAGTTCCCTGAAACCCTGAGTTCCTCCAGCACTGTTGATGCCGACACCAGTACGTCTGCCCACTCGGTCAGGCCCTCGTGTTAGGCTAGGTGCCACCGTGTGCATGGTTCCCCCGTTGGGCGACCCCCACATGTGTATTTCCACTGTAAGCCTCCCTAAGTCTTTCCCTTGGCAAGCCACTTGCCACCCCTGGGGGTAAAAATTTCTTCCACCTTCAGCTGGTTACCCCAGAGTTCTCCATATGTAGCCCTGAGCGGGTCATATGTGTATCCTTAAGTCCTCCCTACGGGTAGGTGCTTGGCGCATACTTCTACCTGGAATATGCTTCCCAGTGTACCTTAGTATTCCTGTGTTAAGTGGGAGTCCTTCGTCCGTACTAGCTTACGACAGGGAGCTCACGCTTACGCAGGGCACTGGATGACAGCCGAGTGGCGTTATTACATTGGGACCCCCATTCGTCAGTCACTGACGTTACTCGGAGTGACTGAACGAAAGGGAACGTCTCGGTTACGTATGTAACCCTTGTTCCCTGAGGAGGGAACGGAGACGTAACGTCCCTCTGCCACTTCCGCTGTACCGCTGGAACGGCCGGGAGTTCAGTCTTGGCTCCTCAGCAGGTAAACATAATGTGATGTTGCCAGCGTACTACCTTATATACCCACGCTGTGGGGCGGAGTTACGCTATGCAAATTCCGCATGCCCATGGCATTGGCACTGCCATTGGGCGTTTTCTAGATCTCGAAGATGATAGGCTTCTAGGCGAAACCCCCTATTCGTCAGTCACTGACGTTACGTCTCCGTTCCCTCCTCAGGGAACGAGGGTTACATACGTAACCGAGACGTTTTTCATTCCCAAATTTAAAAGTAGGAAAGGCACTTAATGCATTTCACTATAACTTCCGCTGGTTGTATCAACATCAAATGCATCTGGAGATTCATCACCATCATTGTAAATAGACATTTTAACCATCTGGTGTGACATACTGGATTTCACCAGTCTCTGTACTGAGCTGGAAATACACTGGAAAATACATTGCAGACACATCAGTATCAGTACTACTATTTCAAGGATTGGCAATACAGTAAAACATAACCAATATCCCCATCCTTTCGGATTTGCTAACCACCCAAACCATTATTCGTCAGCTTTCTCAGGTTACGGCCATTCTCATAAAGTTCGTTGTCATCCCGCTGATTGTCACTGTACAGTTCTCTGCGGCTTCATTCTCGTCTTTTCACAGTGACTGCTGCCTGTGATCTCACCACTCTGAAGGGTTGGTGACCTTGTGTGAACTGATAACTGCACCTGTTGCTTAAACACGATTTCGGTATACACTGACATGTGCCTCTGGCTCCTTTCCTCTCTGTTCCTCCTCCTCCTCGATCGCTGGTGGGACTCTCCTGCAGTGGCTCGCATGAACCCACGTCGCCCTTTCAGCTTCCTTCACGGCCATATGAGTCGTTTGCAACAGAAAAGGTCCTAGCCACCTTTTTGCCTTCCAGCTCTTCCTTCTGTAGTCCCGTATCACCACGAAATTGCTTGGCTTGATGTCGTATAAAGGAGTCTCAGCTGGTTTCCCCTGAGCAGGCTTTACCTGCACACAGACCTTAGACAACAGAGAAGACATTTCTTTGTAGTAATTCACAGTTCTATTGATGGAAGCTGTTGGTTACCCCCTTCCATTCCCATGAATGGTGGTCTTCCAAAAACAATCTCAAACGGGCTCAGATTTGCTCTAGGCCTTTTCTCGTTCACATGTACATCAATACGCATCAAGATGCGAAAATTTTCAGCGAATGCTGTAAACCACGAATTTAGCATAATGAGCGAAAAAATTGTCGGGGTAAACAAGGCTTGCCATCACCACTTGTCCAGACGCCATTTTGCACAGTGCAGCCACACTGTTCCCATCGCTGCTTTTCTGGCCTTGAGTCGAAAGACTCATAGTCTGTAAAGAAGACAAAGCATTCGTGTTTATTTCAGATACTAAAAGACATTCTGGTTCTTTTGTCTGCTGCGCTGTTGCGGCCTTCGCAGCAGCGTCTGCTCTCACGTTTCCTGTTAAAATAAAATCTTTGTTGTTAGTATGCGCTTTGCATTTACAGATAGCAACCTGGCCAGGCAAGAGAATTGCGTCTAGCAGATTAGACACAAGAGAAGCATTCGGAATTGGGCGCCCATCAGATTTTTAATAAATTTTCTGTGTTTCCACAGCGCCCCAAAATCATGCGCAACTCCGAACGCATAACACGAATCTGTGTAGATTGTAACACTTTTACCCTCCATCAGCTTGCATGCTTCTGTCAGGGCTACGAGCTCCAGTTCTAACCAGAAAGTTTCCTAAAACATACTGAAAATATCCTATAAAATGAAAGACAAATTCATATTTCATATCTGGAAGCCGAGCTAAGTGAGCAAGCACTGTTACTGCACTCCTGTCTTATTAGGGGTGTGTGATACCCCCAAAATCCAAAACACCCGACAACTTGTCGCTATCAAGTGTTTAGCGACACATCACACATCCCTAGGCCAGACCCACAGTCACTCCTCAGAGACCAAATACCCACTTTAGAAAACATACATGAAGAAACAGCAAAAATAAGTAAGATAGATAATAATCCATCTAAGCACTTTAACTTTGTACTATAAGGCATCATCAATTTCTTTAAGGCTGTTTTAAAACAATCCGTATTTTGGAAAGCATTCATAAATTCCGTCCGAAAATTATCTATTTTTCACAACATTAATCTTTGGGGCTATTTCTCTCTTGTTTTAACTTACTTGTCACATTATTCCTCTATCAAATAGTTAGTCTGCATATGCACCATATGATCATTATTGTTTTAGTACCATTTATCTCTACTGCTCTGCAGAAACCCAGAATATTATATTACTCATATCTCAATCCCAGTCACACAGAAAGCCTTACAGTCTTGCTTTTTTAACAATAATTGTAGTTCTCTATATAAATCAAATGTCATGACTATTTCAATGGATAAAAATAAAACTTTTCCTTTTAGAAGTTATCTTTTTGGTCGCCCTCCTGCCTTTCATAAATATGAGGGAGTCTCTGGATAGTTTAAATAGTGACTTCAGCCAATTTGTTACTTTGTCTCTGCCGTCAAGTCTATAACATTTACGTTTACCATTTTAACACAAATACACTAATCCAGAGAATAATTCAAATCAGCATCATGAATGACAAAAGTAGTCATAATTACCAGTAACAGACAGAGCTGGATACCAATCCACTTAAAGCTCGTCCCATGCTCTGGATAATCTTTTCATCAGTTTCCTTCAGAAGTATAAGCTTCTTTAAAGTTTGTCGTTTCACTTAACCCATCTGTAATGATAAACACTCATTCCAGAGGTTAATAACTCCATACACTCAATCAGGACAGAATAGTTCCACAAACCAACACATACAAAACATAAAGTGCAGTCATCAACGTACACACGCACACTAAACACATAAATATTAATTGCTTATTCTCAAAATTTGCTTTTCGTGGTAACTCTAAAAATTATTTAAACTCAGCTCTTACAAAATCTCTTAACCAATTTCAAATCACGTCTGTTCATTATTAATTTGTCTCTACAAAAGTCAGCTGGTTTGCTTTGGTTCTGATATCATTGCTTTGTTTTGTTTCAGCTTTAGCAAGGTGATAACCGACAGAGTACAATCCCTGCTTCCACTCAAGCAGTCTCTCTCTCTCTCTCTCTTACACAAATAATCTTTTCAACAGCCTCCTAAGACTGTAACTTAGACAACCTATAATATTAAATTCATTGACCTTTAATTCTTCACAAAGTTTAGAAATTTAAATGTTTAACTTTCAAATTAGAACTATTATATTCATCTCAAATACGTTATGCTAGAAGCATTTTTAAATTATCTTTAATTTAATTACCTTTGTTATCCTTCTCTTTAAACTTCAAAAGCTGTCCTCATCTTTAGTCGCCACCATGCCTTGGAATTATCCTATGCCATATCTAATGACCTGCAGGAGTGAAAACTATGATAGAGACATTAATTCCTAATCACACAGTTTTACTGATACAAATTAATACATTTTGTTCTGGTCTCCACAAAAGTTAACGACAATCCCCTCAGTCTCGGCCGGCTCTTGAAAGCCCTTTCCCATCATAACTCTTTTCCTCAGGGTGTTCCCTGGTATTCAAAAACAAGCTATTCAATGAATGCGGTTTTTATTTTTTGGGGTGAGTGGTATAGAGGAACATTTCTTGGGTAGACTGCTGGATATCTCACAGCTCTCCCCTGATGATGCTGCTAGCCTCACAGACATCTGCTTCACACACACACACACCTCACATAAAACACCCCCCTTTAGGAGGTGCCCAATGGTGGTGGTGACCCCCTGCCTTAGGTTGCCCCCCATCTGGCCAAAGGAGGATCTTACCCGTCTCTGGGAAATCACCTCATGCACACTGGTAACCGCTCTTGCAATTACGAGATCTTTGACCATTTTCTTCAACAGGATCAGATGTTTTCTGGAGCTTTTGGGAAAGTGCGTTCAAGAGTCACCAGAGCCATTTGGTGTGAATCCTATTGGTAAAACATGGAGACAGGTTAACTACAGCACAATTTAATCACTAAAATCCATCATACCTCTTCAGAGCCGCAACATATCAGTGCGTAGATTATACTCAGTGAATTTAGCCATAACAACTGTCCATTCAATTTAATGTTCGACCTCTATAACCAAAGCCATCGGTTCTGTACATGGTGGAGGCTAAGATCAGACAAAGATGTTACTGGTCATGGAATAAATTAGTCAAAAAATTTCAGTTCATTTAAAGTTTATATTTTAAAAACATCACATTTTGTTTTACCTGAAATATTTATCATTGCCCTCTTAATGGCAATCCTTTCTTTTAACAAATCATTGTCTAGTATGTTCAACTGATGCCCTGTGCTTTTACTTCAAATATCTTATCACCTATGACACAGGCTCAGATATCAGCTTTGAGCTGGTTTCAAATGAGAGAGAGACTCTGAGGCATTCCGGACTTGTACACTGCATTTTCATAAACTTTTCACCCCTCACTCTAGCTCAGCGTAAGACTTGGCTAGAAATTAAATTTGTTTTCAAATCAACATCAGACATTATCCTTTTAACTCTATCCTTAACCAGAAATGACGTTTTCAAATAACATGACGTGGTGGGGCCGGATTCAGATAAGCGAATTGTTTTATTACAGTTCAGCACAACTTATATTTTTAAACCAAAACATCATCTTAGAAGGTTTTTCAACATATTGTCGCTAATTATCTTACCAACAGTGTTTTTACCAACATTCAGTCCAATAAACATTATCAGAATTTTCCCAGAGTTAGAGGAACAGGAACAACTTTCTCATAAATTTGTAATTTAAACCCTCTACGTAACTATTCGTATATCTTTTGCAACTCACATGTTTTATCGTCATTGTCTTTAATTTTACCCTCATAATTTAAATTAAAATTATCATAGATCTTTCCTTCAAAAAGAATTATTTAAGACTTCAATTTATTGCCAATTGTTATCTCATTAGTTTCTTAGACAGAGTGTAAGTCTCTTCTTTGTTTCTTGGTTTTTACTTGGTTTCGTCTACAAAATCTAGCTAAGTGGCCCGATCTGACACAATTTCTACACCTTATGGGTGAGCGGACACAGTTACGTGCAAAGTGGCCCTGCTGACCACAATTGAAACACTCTGTTATTCAGCAACCGTCATGTTTCAGTCTGGTTCCCAGTCCGTAAGGCGTTGCCTAAAGCGGCAGACACTTGGACAGTCTGAGAAGAGAGCTCGGGGTCCAATAAAAAAAGACAATGGCTCGCAATTCATGGCTCTATCTGCTGTTTCAAAAACATCACTTTTAGTTACCCAATTGTATATCTCAGTTACTCAGATTTTTCCGTCGGGGGTTAATGGCACACCACCCATTTTACAAAAAAAATGAATAAACACAAACAGCTAGAAATTTGAATTTCTCTGGGTCTCTCTTTGTTTGTAGCCAGTCAAGTTGCTGATTAACTTTACAATTAGAATTAAAACCTTTTCTGCCCATTTCCTTAATAAGTCCTGCAAATTTCTTTGAAGTGAGGGCTTCAGAGCAGAGCTGCTTACAGCGTTTGCTCTCATTCGTCTCAAAATCTTTATCCGGACTGATCAAGTTACTGATCATGTCACTCAAATTGTTAGCCATAATTTAGTCAAAGTTCATACTCACCTGAAATTATACCAGCAGAGATGGAGGCGGCGATCTTTAAACAACACAGCTGTGGCTTCTGCGTGATGACACTACATTTTCCTTTCCCTGTTATCTGCCTCTTCCACCCAACATTTCACTGTTCGTTCGCATTTCTCACACACGTTTCCCACAACAGGCCTTCGATTTATCTCCCTTCTTCAACTGACTCTTTCACCACTTTCAGTCTGGTGACACTCAGCGTTCCCTCTTTTGGGAAATCACGATATTTAATTAACTTCTCTTTACCTTGCATGCATTTTTGGCCATATAATTTTCTCATTTGACAAAATACCGGTGTATCATATTCAGCTAGCTTGCTTTGGGACTTCCCCATACTGGCAGTCTGTCGCTGTGGCTATTCGCGCGCGCTAATAATCTGTCGGACGTCTCCCTTTAGATCTGATCCTTCACCCAGGACCAATAGGTTGGGCACTCGCAGTAGCGCCCTATTTCTACTCTTTTTAACCCAAGATAGACGGGCGGACGCTCGCAATAGCCATGTGATTTAAGCCTTTTTTTCTACCTCGTAAAAAGCATCAATTCATGCCGCTTAGCACACAGGATTTCAGTCTTTTTTTTTACCTTGTAAAAAACCAATCACGCTGCTTTCGCCACAGAGCCAGGCTCCAATATGGTTTATCCCCCCAATTTTCAAATTTCAATTTAACCAAATTCTATTTCTCAAAATTCTTCCCCGAATTTTAAGTTTGTCTCTTACCAGAAGTGTCCCGTTGCCACCTCGGGTTCGTTTTCTCTGATTCCAGTGGTCGTACCCTCCGGACCCCCCTGAGCGGTCGGCCCCTCTCCCTCAATTTGTCGGGGTAGGGCTGTGACTCTAACGTCCAGGATGATCAGTCACCGTCCGCTCCCGGGGTCCAGAAGGCACATCCAAGGAATCCCACTCTTCTGACACCAAATTGTTGTGGCAGTTTTTTGATCAACTCTGAATAAGAGACAGATCTTAGTAAATTTAATAAATGGTTTATTTCCTTTGCAAAGGGAGCCAACAGTCGGCAGCCATCTCAATGTCTGCAGAGTGTTCACTAACACACAAAACAATCCTTTCCATTCTTATACCTCCCCTGACCTTCAAGGTCAGCACTAGCTTCTTCTGTAGTTTTCCACACACATGGTAAAAGTCGGAGCACATACACAAATAACCCCATGTTTCATCCATCTTAACACCAAGGCCCTCAGATTTAGACAGTGACCCCTAGGGTCATGGACGGGCCATTATGCTTCTCTGTATGCATAATATTTTTTCTTATATGGAAATATGTGTACAATAAATTCTCATGCATAATAATAAAATGCATTTTCTTCTATGATTAAATTTTTCCACCACACTGAGCAGAAATACATAATCAGTTTTGCTTGGTCCCCTCAAAGTTGCGTTGGATTTTCTTTTGCGTGAAGGTTGAGGTCCATCTATCACTGTTTTCCATGTTCGTAGAGTTAGTTTCTGGAGTAAATATATATGCTATAATCTTTGTGTTTACACAGCTTTTTTAAAAATGGCAGGTGCTGGCGTTTCACGTGCGTTCGGCCAATCAGCGTACATTAATGTCACTGGTAGTTCCTATAGAGTGGTGCAGGTATGACATCACTTTGTAGGCCAAAACGCGGAAGCGAGTTAGCATTTTAGCACTTCCAGTTCCCTCGTTCCAAAGTCAATGGGTTTTCTGAATGGGATTTTGTTTAAATGGCTGAAATAAGGTCTGTGGTGAACACAAGCTCAAGACACTTTCACGTTTTATTCTACGACATAAAATACATCAGTATTACCCCACGCGTGATTTTTTTAAAGCTGTTACGTGTCTTGAAAAAGGCGGTTGCTAACAAGTGGCTAAATGGGACTACAGAGGCTGTCGGGGAGATTAAACGTCATCACGCCGAACAGGTAACCTCAGCCTGCTTTTACAGCCTCATTATGCTCATAATTGTGCTCTTATAAACTATTCTAACTCAAGCGTTCTGGGAAAATGTTTTGAGATAAAAACTGAAAGAGTTGTCGGAAGCTTAGTGATGACGTTGAAATCACGGGACCGTGGTGTAGTTCATTTATAGCCTACCTTTAGCTTTTTACTTCTGGAGACTGCATTTAGGCTTCAAAATCAATAAAAGTTGTGTTCATCTGTGATAATTATCTTGATGGACAAAACGTGTAAGTATCATAAACTTTTGTTGATCACAGAGCTTGTTTTTTGCGATAATTCAAAAGCCTATTGAAAAATCCTGTTGGATTTTTCTCGAGGGAACCAGTGCGATGCGAACTGCCGGTTGGCCTACAAAGTGATGTCATACCTGCACCACTCTATTATGCTAGGTTAGACCCTACTCCAGGGATCCTCAAATCTGGCCCACGAGATCCACTTTCCTGCAGAGTTTAGCTCTAACCCTAATCAAACACACCTGAACATGCTAATCAATGTCTTCAGGCTCATTAGAACCACAGGTAGGTGAGTTTGATCAGGGTTGGAGCTAAACTCTGCAGCGCATTGGCCCTCCAGGGCAAGATTTGAGGAACCCTGCCCTACTCTGAAGTAGGAGCTAATTTAGTTCCCCCAAAAGGAGTTCCTAGAACTGAAATCGTTCCTAGTTCATGCGGTGCGAACACGCCAAAATCCGGGTACTTCCGCCAATAGTTCTAGGAACTATGAAAAGGTTCCTCCAGTGCGAAAGCCCATATAATCACTATTTTTGTTCTCTGTTGTTTTGCTTCAGTTGCAGGTTCCGTCTTATGTCGTATTCCGGTTCTAGAGCACATTCGCACATGCAAACTCTTCAAAAATGCTGCTTTTATTCTATTTCATTTTCTAAAACAGATTAAATGAAATTTGTATATATATAAATATATGGAATGAAATATGCTAGCATGCATGTCAGCCTGCTTAGTTTGCTCCAGAGCATGATCTAAGTCCACAAGTCATACTAACAAGGAACTATGCTTCAGGTCAAGAGCTGTGGTTCCGACCACGGAAGTTTGCAATTCTGTTTGTGAATGTTCTTTGGAACTATGGTTCCGGGAAACACCAAGGGCCAGATTTACTAAACAAGGCAAATCAGCTTTAGAGCGCATTTCCAGAAAAGTGCAGATTGGAGTGGACAGTTCTGCGCGTGATCTACTGACGACACGCAAATTAATGAACACAGACGCAGCCGGACCGTTTCCATAATGAACAGCGCAATCTACCCGTTAGCGTCTGTTTTTTTTTGGGAGGTAAATAATGGTGCAAACACCAGTAAATTGACGAGCACACACCTTTGTAAATCACCTCGAATGATTCATTTAAATACTCTCCTCCCATGAATTTTGCGCCTGAAAGGGAAACTCCTACAAATGCATATGCAATAAGGTCAGCTGCAAAAATAACCGTCCACACCTTTTCAGCGCAAATTTATCACTGCGCGTCTTTAGTAAATCCTGACAGTAGTTTTTTAACGCCAAAAGAGGGTTTGCGCTGGCGCAAGCTGTTAGTAAATCTGGCCCCAAATCATTAAACTATGTTGCCAACAACGAAACCTGCAACCATAGTTAGGAAATGCACCCCTGGTTATCTAGCCTAATCAGTGGCCAAATATTGGCAGATTAAATGACTTGACAGATATATCAGCCTTTATTTTATAAGAAAAGACCATATACATTTCTTTTTTGTATTGTGTTTTCTCGTTTTCTGACCTGTATAGTTTGTCGCCCAGTCCAATTGTCAACAGTTCCTGAATACGGTGTGGTTCGGAGAGATGGCGAGCTACCGCCGCAAACACACATGCTTAAAGATCCTGTATGTTTTGAGTGTTGCTCTGCTGTGGCCACTGCTGTCCGTCTGCTACCTGCTGGGACCTCGTTCTCGTGTGGGCCAGGTCATCCACACACCTTTCATCAAGTTTATCATTCACAGTGCATCTTACTTCACCTTCCTACTGCTTCTAAACTTGTATTCAATGGTCTACAATGAGGGTAAGAAGAACATCATGGGTCCCCCTTTGGCGTCGATAGACTACCTTCTCATTATCTGGATCATAGGTGAGGATGGGCGGCATTTGTGTACATACATGAACTCTTTTATCCATTATTTTCTTGGCATGTGCTTTCTATCCAACAAACAAGAATGCTGTGCTGTGGTCGTTGTTTCAACAGGAAGCAAAAGTCAAGTAAAATCAAGTACTATAAGAAATCATAAAGTGCCATAAATTCATCCCTAAGGCCTTTTGGTCCACTTCTGAGTCCACACTTTGGTGATGTAATGCTGCATAGACTGTAGAGCAGAAGTACGCTGTGCATAAAATGGTACAAAAGAACAATTTGTAACATTTAGATTTTAGAAATTCATTTAAATGTTAGGGTGTGTTCACACTTTGGTTGGTCCGGACCAAAAAAAGAAATAATAATACATTTAGCCTTGGTTCGCTTAGTGCACACACTGTCATTTTTTAACACCAAACCTAAAGATACAAAACAAAAAAAAGGCTTTTATGACGTTTTTCTGGGCTAAATGCGCTCATTGTATGTGCGTACATATGATGGTATATGATGGTGCTGAACTCGTGAAGAGCTTATATAATATGTAAAGGAGTCAAAACAGCAGCAGGAATCCTGGACCTGAAACCTCACCAACACAATCGCTCTGAGACCGTCTGAAAGAGGTGGTATCGGCCCGATTGCAAACGAACTCTGGGACCGTTCGCTTGAGGTGTGAAAGCAATCCGACCCAATGAACCAACAAACCAAATTAGATTATAATTAATTTCAAATGTGCTATATAAATAGCAGTAGTGTCTGATTCTGTGAGTCAGCACATCACAGTTGAAAACCAAAAGAGCACCTCTTCATCTTAAAATGTTGTGTAATTGCACTTCTCCGTGCAAGAATGCTGTCCTGATGAAGCCTTGATTCCTGCTCTAGCTGCATTATAACATTTGTATAGTGTTTGCGTGTGTCTTGACACTGTTAACTCTAGACAGCGCTGGGAGATCCAGAGAGAGCGCGTTTGAATTTGCTGCAGCGTTAACTTGTCAATCATCTTGATGGATGACGCAGAGGAAACTCTGACCAATAAGAGGACAGTTGTACTCGCCTGTGACTTGCATTTAAACACATTTTGATATGTTTTGAAAAGTTGCCTTGTGAAAGCGAACCGAATCGAGAAGAAAATGCAACATTGGAACAAAGTCCGTGTTTCGGAATAAAACCAACGATTTACAGGTGTGAAAACACCCGACTAGCTTTTTGCTCTGCACATGCTCTGGGTTTCTTACAGGGGTGGCATACTACAGCAAATTACTCACAGTTTAATTGCTCTTCTACCTAAATGCTCTTATAAAAATGCCAAGATAAGGTATAGCCTGATAGTCTGTATTTTTTCTGCACAATAGTGGATGAATTTTGTGTGGCTGTACACTATTGTTCAAAAGTTTGGAGGTTGTAAGACTTTTTCTTTGTAAAAAGTTTCTTATGCTCACCAAGGGTGTGTATTTGATCAAAAACACTAATATTATTACAATTTAAAATAACTGTTTTCTATTGTGATATATTTTAAAATGTCATTTAAAATGCCATATTCCTGTGATCAAAGCTGAATTTTCAGCATCATTACTCCAGTCTTCAGTGTCACATGATCTTTCAGAAATCATTCTAATATGCTGATTTGCTGCTCAAAAAAATCTTATTATCATCATTGTTGAAAACAGTTGTGCTGCTTAATATTTTCATGGAAACTATGATACATTTGATTCTTTGATAAATATAAAGTTCAAGAACAGCATGGAGTTGAAATATTTTTCTGTATTACTGTAAAAGTCTCACTTTTACTGTCACTTTTGATCAATTTAATGTGTCCTTGATGAATAAAAGTATTAATTTACAAAAAAAGTCTTACTGACCCCAAACTTTTGAACAATAGTGTATGCGTTTATTTATTTATTTTTTTAGTGAAAATCATTCACAGTGATTTCAGTGAATAATTTTAGGTGCAAATATCCGACTACATTTTTCTCTGCTGTGATGATACAGTGCATCCGGAAAGTATTCACAGCGCTTCACTTTTTCCACATTTTGTTATGTTACAGCCTATTTAAAAATGGATTAAATTTATTATTTTTTTCCTCAATTCTACAAACAATACCCCATAATGACAACGTGAAAAAAGTTTGTTTGAAATCTTTGCAAATTTATTAAAAGTAAAAACGAAAAAATCACATGTACATAAGTATTCACAGCCTTTGCCATGACACTCAAAATTGAGCTCAGGTGCATCCTGTTTCCACTGATCATCCTTGAGATGTTTCTACAACTTGATTGGAGTCCACCTGTGGTAAATTCAGTTGATTGGACATGATTAGGAAAGGCACACACCTGTCTATATAAGGCCCCACAGTTAACAGTGCATGTCAGAGCACAAACCAAGCCATGAAGTCCAAGGAATTGTCTGTAGACCTCTGAGAAAGGATTGTATCGAGGCACAGATCTGGGGAAGGGTACAGAAACATTTCTGCAGCATTGAAGGTCCAAATGAGCACAGTGGCCTCCATCATCCGTAAATGAAAGAAGTTTGGAATCACCAGGACTCTTCCCAGCCAAACTGAGCGATCGGGGGAGAAGGGCCTTAGTCAGGGAGGTGACCAAGAACCTGATGGTCACTCTGACAGAGCTCTAGCGTTTTTCTGTGGAGAAAGGAGAACCTTCCAGAAGAACAACCATCTCTGCAGCACTCCACCAATCAGGCCTGTATGGTAGAGTGGCCAGACAGAAGCCACTCCTCAGTAAAAGGCCGCCTGGAGTTTGCCAAAAGGCACCTGAAGGACTCTCAGACCACGAGAAACTAAATTCTCTGGTCTGATGAAACAAAGATTGAACTTTATGGCCTGAATGGCAAGCGTCATGTCTGGAGGAAACCAGGCACCACTCATCACCTGGCCGATACCATCCCTACAGTGAAGCATGGTGGTGGCAGCATCATGCTGTGGGGATGTTTTTCAGCGGCAGGAACTGGGAGACTAGTCAGGATCGAGACACAGAGACATCCTTGATGAAATCCTGCTCCAGAGCGCTCTGGACCTCAGACTGGGGTGAAGGTTCATCTTCCAACAGGACAACGACCCTAAGCACACAGCCAAGATATCAAAGGAGTGGCTACGGGACAACTCTGTGAATGTCCTTGAGTGGCCCAGCCAGAGCCCAGACTTGGGAAAATAGCTGTGCACCGACGCTCCCCATCCAACCCGATGGAGCTTGAGAGGTCCTGCAAAGAAGAATGGGAGAAACTGCCCAAAAATAGGTGTGCCAGGCTTGTAGCATCATATTAAAAAAGACTTGAGGCTGTAATTGGTGCCAAAGGTGCTTCAACAAAGTATTGAGCAAAGGCTGTGAATACTTATGTACATGTGATTTTTTTTGTTTTGTTTTGTTTTGTTTTTTTTTATAAATTGGCAAAGATTTCAAACAAACTTTTCACATTGTCATTATGAGGTATTGTTTGCAGAATTGAGGAAAAAAATAATGAATTTAATCCATTTTGGAATAAGGCTGTAACAACAAAATGTGGAAAAAGTGAAGTGCTGTGAATACTTTCTGGATGCACTGTATATGTTCTAGGTGGTTTCCAGGGCAGTATGGTTACTAAGATGTTCTAAATGGTTTTAGCATATTGCTATGTGGTTGCCAGGTGACTGAAATTACTGTAGATATGATATTGACCCCTCACTATACCCCACCTTAAACCTTTAAAAAAAACCTTTACTGACCAAAAATACAAAATAATAGGAACTGTTGACAAGTTGTTCTTTTCTACTTTAAGTTTATTAGGGTTAAGGAAAATGAAACTATCAAATATGCAGTTATTACTGGGGCATTTGTAATGTCAAGTCAAGTCACCTTTATTTATATAGCGCTTTTTACAATGCTGATTGTTTCAAAACAGCTTCACAGTGTTAACAGGAAAATAATGCAACAGAATTTGATTCGGCTGTACAGAAAACGTTGGAGAAAACGTTGATGTTATCCAGCTCATTTCAATGATCATATAGTGACCTTGCGGGCAGATCAGTAATTTAGTTGAAAATTTATTTGAATATTTAGTTTAAAATTTTTGTGTCCCCAACTGAGCAAGCCAAGCCAAAGGCGACAGTGGCAAGGAACCAAAACTCCATCAGGTGGCATAATGGAGAAAAATAAACCTTGGGAGAAACCAGGCTCAGGGTGCCAGTTCTCCTCTGGCCATCATGCCGTGTCGGTGAGGCAATTATTAGATAGGAATATTCGAAAGATCGGAGTCATCACGCCGGAGACGGGTTTATTGAGGATGGCGTTTCGGTGAGGCAATTATTAGATAGGAATATTCGAAAGATCAGAGTCATCACGCCAGAGATGGGTTTATTGAGGATGTCGTGTCGATGAGCCAATTATTAGATAGGAATATTCGAAAGATCGGAGTCATTATGCCGGAGGCGGTATACTGGGATGCCGTGTCGATGAGGCAATTTCAGTCTAATTGACACTGTCTCTGCAGACACTTCAGGGATGCGTTGGTAATGTCTGGGCGCAGGTCCACCATCTGATCTGGATACGGCCCGGATCCGGCTGACTGCAGTAAACCTCAGGATAAACAGAGACTAACATTAGCGTAGATGCCATTCTTTTTATGATGTAACGAGTACATCAGGTGTTATGGTAAGTGTTCCCAGTTCCGGCTGACCTAGTTAATGCAGCCTAAAAATCATTTAACTGATTTGAATAGTATAAATTAAAAATGTTTTATGTGTATGCCATAGTAAAGAGATGTGTTTTTAGTCTAGATTTAAACTGACAGAGTGTGTCTGCTTCCCGAACAATGCTAGGAAGACTGTTCCAGAGTTTAGGTGCTAAATAGGAAAAGGATCGACCGCCTGCAGTTGATTTTGATATTCTAGGTGATTATCAACTGGCCAGAATTTTGAGACCGCAATAGACGTGATGGAGTATAATGTGTTAAGAGCTCGGTCAAGTACTGGGGAGCTAAACCATTTAGTGCTTTGTAAGTAATAAGCAAGATTTTAAAATGTATGCAATGTTTAATAGGGAGCCAGTGCAGTGTTGACAGAACCGGCTAATATGGTCATACTTCCTGGTTCTAGTAAGAACTCGAGCTGTTGCGTTTTGGACCAGCTGCAGTTTATTTATTAAGCGAGCAGGGCAACCACCCAGTAGAGCATTACAATAATCTAGCCTTGAGGTCATGAACGCATGAACTAACTGTTCAGCATTTTGCATTGAAAGCATGTGCCGTAATTTAGATATATTTTTAAGATGGTAGAATGCATTTTTACGCGTTTGCGCATTTTTATGCATTTTGAAACGTGGCTTTCAAATGAAAGATTGGTATCAAAGAGCACACCCAGGTTCCTAACTGATGACGAGGACTTGACAGAGCAGCCATCAAGTGTTAGACAGTATTCTAGGTTACTACTTGTGGAGTTTTTTTGTCCAATAATTAAAAAAAAATTCTGAATTAAGTTGCAGGAAATTACTAGTCATCCAATTTTTTATATCAGCTATGCATTCCATTAATCTTGTGAGTTGGTAAGTTTCGTCAGGGCGTGAAGAAATATAGAGCTGAGTATCTTCAGCATAACAATAAAAACTAACGCCATGCTTCCTAATGATATCTCCCAGTGGTAGCATGTACAGGGTGAAAAGCAACGGTCCTAGCACTGAGCCCTGCGGTACTCCATACTGAACTTGTGATCGGTGTGACATCTCTTCATTTACTGCTACAAACTGATAACGGTCAGATAAGTATGATTTAAACCATGCCAATGCAATTCCACTAATGCCAACATAATTTTCGAGTCTATTCAAAAGAATGTTGTGGTCGATAGTATCGAATGCAGCGCTAAGATCGAGTAACACTAATAGAGAGATACAACCACGATCGGATGATAAGAGTAAATCATTTGTAACTCTAATGAGAGCAGTCTCAGTACTATGATACGGTCTAAATCCTGACTGGAAATCCTCACAGATACCATTTCTTTCTAAAAAGGAGCGCAGTTGTGAAGACACTGCCTTTTCTAGTATTTTTGACAGAAAGGGTAGATTTGAGATTGGCCTGTAATTGACTAACAAAAGATACTCAGAGAAAACACACACTGTAGTATTTTTCCCATCTCTGTGTTAAGAGGTTCATGTTGTGGATTCAGTTTGTGGCAGCCTACATTCTCACATTCAATGTTGCTCAATGTCACAATTCTTTCAAATCCACCACTGTAAAAATTATATTTATGAAGTCAAATAAGTGATCACAATGGACCCACCAGCCTTAGACTTATTTACAGTATCGTGCATCTGTTCTTCATAATTTTACAGCACCATTAGTACGTAATAAATTAATAGTAATAAATTACATAGATGATGTTCCTTGATGCGGAAGTGAGAAAACAGCTATTGGTTAGAATCTCTCTAGAGCGCATTACCATGATAGCACTGGGTAATTTGTTGCTAATGGCACTTGTTTTAGTTTTTGTCTTATTTGCTTCTATTAAGACCTAACCTTCATGAATTATGTAAAAAGTATATTGTGATTATGGCCTCAAATGGCTGTGAATTTAAGATTTGTATGGTTTACTGTGCACCCTGACTAAAAGAATGTCATATGATCAAGTATGAAGGAAATTTAGGGCTTGTCCAAATACCCACACTTCCGATCTTTGCCACTCAAGGGCGCGTGCATGCGACAGGAAGTAAGTAAGAGAAATTCATACAGGTTTGGAACACCCTGAGGGTGAGTAAATGATGACAGAATTTTAATTTTTGGGTGAAGCCCTACAGTGTACTTTCATACATCAAAATGTCAACACTGTCACATACTATCATATTCAACTATGTCTTCAAAACCAGTTCAGCAAGTTTTGTGCTTTTTTGTGGTATGTCTCTGAAGTGAGTATTTCAAAATCTGCAAAAGTGTTATCATAATAATTATTTTAGCTGGAAATTGAAAAAAATATTTCTTTGGATAATGAAATGAATGAAATACTTTATAAATGAAAGATTCTCATTAAGCCCCATTCAAAGCCATTTGACCCAAAAATTATGTCATTTACTCAACCACATGTTGTACCAAACCTGTATGACTTTCTTTGTTCTGCGAAACACAAAAGATATTTTGAAAAATGTCCATACAAAAGTCAAATGTTGTTTGGACGTCAGCATTCTTGAAAATGAATAATGACAGAATTTTCATTTTTGAGTCAACTATTCCTTTAACGTAAGTTGTGTCAGTAATTGTAAACACCATTTAACATTATGTCTTAAAGTCACTATGAAATCAAAATCGACTATTCTTATGTTTTATGGAATATTGCAGTATTTATTATAAATGATTTATTCGTCCACATCATTGTTTTTTTATAAGTAATGTACCCTTGTAATTTTTAATCAAAATAACTCCCCCTCCCTCTTGCAGCAACATCTCTTTCTAATGACGTTTACTGGCACGAGGGCAGGACAACCTGTCACTCACATGAGATCAACCAATAGCAAACCACATCCACCCAATCAATTCCCAGTGGACAAAATCAAGTCCCGCCCTACATTTTTTTCTTATTCGAGAAGCTTCCACTCGGATATACGTTACATAGGGAAGAAAAAACTATCACAACTTCTGTTTAATGACAACTCTCTGATAATGACAATAGAAACGGTATAGCAAAAAAAAAAAACGGTATGGTGCAAAACATATACCCTCATACCGTCCTGCCCTAATATATTCATGAATGTCCATTTACACTAAATCCCAACAGCCTGTCTTGTTGACAAAGGGTTTTTACACTAACTCAAATTGTCATTGTCTGGTGGAGCCAAACAAAGTGACAAAAGAAAATCATTCAATAACAGGAGTAGTGTCGTGGTGAGTAAGCATAGTGAATAAAGCCTTTTTCCAATCCCATTCTTCACCCTACTCCCATTGAATACCAGCTCAGAGACGCATTCATCTTAAACAAAACTGTTCGTAAAGTGTAATTCAACCACTTCGTAAAGTTGATTGGACAGCCTGGCATGTCGACCGTGACGCATATAGCTCATATTGTTACCAAACCCAAAACTGTGGTTCCCTTCCTGGACCTTCGAGGATACCTTTACTGATCAGCAGATTCAATAGGGTTAGGGTTAAGAGTAGGTGTAGGGGAGGGTTTTTGGGATAGCGACAAGTAATGTCCCAATAAGTCAGCATTCATTTATCATTTTAATAAATGAAAATATATGTTGTTGTAAACAATATGTTGTTATTATTAATACACTGAGCATCTGCCACTCTGCACTAAGTATGACTAGCATCTAAGACTATTTTACACTTTTTTATATACTTACACTTAGTGGAAATTTAATTGATCGCTATTTGCACTTAGTGTAAAAAGCATCCATAAATCTTTTCTGTCAGGCATGGTTATTTGAGTTACATTGGCCCTGCAGGGATTATCATAGAATCTTGTAGTTATTCAAAACGAAAGAATTTCTGATTTGCTGCTTGGACGCTTCTTTGTGCTGATGGCAAATTCCTATCTCTGCAGGCATGGTGTGGTCTGATGTGAAGCGTCTATGGTATGAGGGATTGGAAGATTTCCTGGAAGAGTCACGGAACCAGCTAAGTTTCGTCATGAACTCACTTTATTTGGCCACCTTTGCCTTAAGAGTGGTGGCGCACAGCAAGGTATAAACCCAGTCCAGAACATTACATTCTGAGCACTTTACCAAGTCATTAGTCACTAGTTTACTCAAGAATGAAAATTATGTCATCATTTACTCGTAATCTTTTCTTTCCAGGCTTTGACTTTCTTTCTTCCATGGTGCATAAAATAAGTACTTTACTGTTGAACATCTCCTTTTGTGTTCCACGGAAGCAGAAAGTTATAGTTTGGAATGACACAAGGATGTGTAAATTACAGAATTTTTTTTTTTTTTTTAAATCGTATTTTTAAATAACAGTATATGTACAGCATGTTAGGGCTGTCAAATCGATTAATCGCGATTAATCACATCTAACATAAAAGTTTGTGTTTATATAATATATATGTGTGTGTATATATATATATATGTGTGTGCGTGTATTATATGTATTAGTGCTGTCAATAGATTAAAAAATTAACTAATTAATTGCACATTTTTCTTTAATTAATCGCGATTAATCGCAACTTTTTATATATTTTTATATTGTAACAATTTCACCTTTAAATTTCCAAATTAATGTAGAAATAACATAAAGAAGCCTATATTAAAGCCTATATTTTAAATATTTGTTTAATGACATAACCGACACCAATTCTGCTACTGATGTCTCTATGAAATTGATTTTTTTCCTCAATTTTAGCCATTAATTGAAATCAGCATTGAAAGCTATAATTTTTAGCATTTATTAGGCTTTAAAAATACTATAACAACTTTTAATTTAAGTGAACTTAAAACAATCTTCAAATAAACCCATTATAATACAATAAATGTCATATTTACCTGTGCCCTTCAATATATCAAGGCTTCAAGTCTGAAGCGGCTTTCTGTGCGCACGAGTGTCACACAGACGCGTGCGTCAGTAACACACTGCGTTCTCTTTTGTGTCTTGTCACGCTTGAATGGTTTAAAAGCATTTGCATGATGTAACGCTAGCCAAAGTATGATGGGAAAAACAGATGCTGCGTTATGTTAAATATTTTTTACGCTTTAAACTGAAAACAATTATTGTGTGCATTAACGTGTTAATTTTGACAGCACTAATATGTATGCATATATACAGTATACATATAGTTTGCGTGCCGCGTGCTTTGCCTGCTTGCTGTGTTGTGACTGAAAGAGCACGCGCGAGAGAGCAAGCACATGCGCAGATTAATGCATGCATATACACACACACACAGACAGAGCACAGGCACAGGCATAGGCTATATATATATATATATATATATATATATATATATAAACCCGATTCCAAAAAAGTTGGGACACTGTACAAATTGTGAATAAAAACAGAATGCAATGATGTGGAAGTTTCAAATTTCAATATTTTATTCAGAATACAACATAGATGACATATCAAATGTTTAAACTGAGAAAATGTATCATTTTAAGGGAAAAATAAGTTGATTTTAAATTTCATGGCATCAACACATCTCAAAAAAGTTGGGACAAGGCCATGTTTACCACTGTGTGGCATCCCCTCTTCTTTTTATAACAGTCTGCAAACATCTGGGGACTGAGGAGACAAGTTGCTCAAGTTTAGGAACAGGAATGTTGTCCCATTCTTGTCTAATACAGGCTTCTAGTTGCTCAACTGTCTTAGGTCTTCTTTGTCGCATCTTCCTCTTTATGATGCGCCAAATGTTTTCTATGGGTGAAAGATCTGGACTGCAGGCTGGCCATTTCAGTACCCGGATCCTTCTTCTACGCAGCCATGATGTTGTAATTGATGCAGTATGTGGTCTGGCATTGTCATGTTGGAAAATGCAAGGTCTTCCCTGAAAGAGACGACGTCTGGATGGGAGCATATGTTGTTCTAGAACTTGGATATACCTTTCAGCATTGATGGTGCCTTTCCAGATGTGTAAGCTGCCCATGCCACACGCACTCATGCAACCCCATACCATCAGAGATGCAGGCTTCTGAACTGAGCGCTGATAACAACTTGGGTTGTCCATGTCCTCTTTAGTCCGGATGACATGGCGTCCCAGTTTTCCAAAAAGAACTTCAAATTTTGATTCGTCTGACCACAGAACAGTTTTCCACTTTGCCACAGTCCATTTTAAATGAGCCTTGGCCCAGAGAAAACGCCTGCGCTTCTGGATCATGTTTAGATATGGCTTCTTTTTTGACCTATAGAGTTTTAGCCGACAATGTTTTCTGGAAGTATCCTGAGCCCATGTTGTGATTTCCATTACAGTAGCATTCCTGTATGTGATGCAGTGCCGTCTAAGGGCCCGAAGATCACTGGCATCCAGTATGGTTTTCCGGCCTTGACCCTTACGCACAGAGATTGTTCCAGATTCTCTGAATCTTTGGATGATATTATGCACTGTAGATGATGATAACTTCAAACTCTTTGCAATTTTTCTCTGAGAAACTCCTTTCTGATATTGCTCCACTATTTTTCGCCGCAGCATTGGGGGAATTAGTGATCCTCTGCCCATCTTGACTTCTGAGAGACACTGCCACTCTGAGAGGCTCTTTTTATACCCAATCATGTTGCCAATTGACCTAATAAGTTGCAAATTGGTCCTCCAGCTGTTCCTTATATGTACATTTAACTTTTCCGGCCTCTTATTGCTACCTGTCCCAACTTTTTTGGAATGTGTAGCTCTCATGAAATCCAAAATGAGCCAATATTTGACATGACATTTCAAAATGTCTCACTTTCAACATTTGATATGTTATCTATATTCTATTGTGAATAAAATATAAGTTTATGAGATTTGTAAATTATTGCATTCCCTTTTTATTCACAATTTGTACAGTGTCCCAACTTTTTTGGAATCGGGTTTGTATGTATATATAGGCTATATTTATTTTATCATTATAATAGGCTATATCATTTATATCACAAAACTGTTTTGCGCATGAGATTTCAGTCACTAAATTTCAGACGACAGTAAGCAAACATTAACCATAACATTAAACATTAACCAATTATTGAGGGAAAACTTATCACAGTTCCAAATGATGCAGGACTGCAGCTGCACTCTGGAAGAATTATTATCAACTGTCGATGCCGTTCTTTTGCTTCATAACTCGTACTGAGAAGGATATATTTGTGTAAATAGTTTAGCAACACTGCGTGAACTTTTTGAAGTTTAAAGTTTGACTGTTTACACCTGTGACTGTTACACCTGTTCGACCACAGCAAAGTTACGTAATTGGTAAGTCTTACTGCTGTGTTGATGAGGACGCTGTGCCTGTGTTTGTACATGTATTTGTTTACCGTTGCAAGCAATCTTTAAATACAACATATTGCAAAAATGGTATTTGCTGTGAGAAACGGACCTCGGGTTCGGGTTCGGGTCCGGGTCCGGTTCAGGCTTAACATGTAAATGTAATGGTCGGGTCGTGTCGGGTTAAATGATCTCGGGTACGGGCTGGGTTCGGGCTTCAGTTTAAAGCCCGTGCAGACCTCTAGTCTGTACCAAGGCAGTGAAGCAGTACAGCTCGCCATCTTTCATCTGGCATAGCAATCCCTGTAACGTCAATAACGTAAAAATAATTTTGATAATTTTCAAAACTCTGAAGCTATGTGCTGAATGGCATAGCAGGCTAACCGGGGTAAGGTAGGAGGGAAAAAAGTTAGCAACAGCCGTCTTCGTTACCAACGAAAGCGGAAAAAATGCCTAATCCTCGTCGCCAATTTGTGGTATCTGTCAGGAGTTATTAAACAATATAGCACACGAGATAAGATGGTTGAAGTTTGCTAAAACCTGTTTACTTATCACTTACCTTCTCACACACAGTTCAGAATTCCTTTTCAAAATAGCAGTCCACAATATAATTTACTTATGAACAGAACATAATTTGAAAGATGTAGTCATTAAAAGTATTTTGTGCCAAAGCTATGATAAATGATCCACAGTTTAGCCCACATAGATTGAGTTTTGAAAAAGTGAACTAAGTATTGAGAAACTGGTCCTAGCGATTGTAAAAATAAATAAATAAATGAGAGAGAGAGAGAGAGAGAGAGAGAGAGAGAGAGAGAGAGAGAGAGAGAGAGAGAGAGAGAGAGAAAGAAAACCCTGTAAATATCTGCTTTAAATTTGAGGACCGCACTGTTGTGTTCTGTAGTGTTGCTTTCGTCAACGAAAATTATGACTAAATATCGTCGTCAACGAACCTTTATCACGTGACGAAAACGAGACGAGACGCAACGTAAATGCTGGTCATGTGACGATGACTATAATTAAATGTATAATGCAATATTGTTGACGAATAAAAACGAGACTAAATGTGGTTTACAAAATAAAAACTATGCTAAAATGTCTCTTCGTTTTCGTTGACCAAAACGAGACGAGACGAAATGTTATAACGTAATTTCGTCTCGTTTAGTCGCGTTATTATTATCATTTTGCAGTATTTCTGTGTGTCTCACTTCAGGGGCTGCATCAGGTCGCACTGCGCAGACGCAGGCGACGTCACTCTCTTCAAGCCCCACTCGCGGCATTATTTAGAAGATGCAGCTGCGGTGAGTTAGCGTAAACGACAACAAACAAAGTTAAGTCTGACACGGAGAAAGGGACCGATGGCCGTCCAGCCGGGGTTCGTCTTTAGCCCTATTCGGACGGTAATTGTTTCTCGTGGGGTCATAAGGTATTTTCATCATTGACAGGGGCTGTCTGTGATTTAATTGCCATCCGAATCCAGAATATCAGTGTTTTTCTCCCACCACCCGCGTAAAAATCCCCGGCCGAATTACCGACTGTTTTTTTGACAAATACCAAGGTCGTGTGGTGATTTAATTGCCATCCGAATCCACATCTCTGAGTTTTCAAGAATATATCACTTCAAAATGCACTGTTTATATCCTTTTTGATCACTGCAGAGCACCGTACGGTTGCGCTTCGCTGTAATTCGGATGCATTTTAAAGATCTAGACATTTATTACTGAAATGCTGGCAAGTATTTACAAGAGCAATATATTTCACACCGTTCAGAAACTAAAAAGAAGAAAAGCACATAAACATTTGAAATGGGCCGTTATTACGGCAGCAATTATATATGTTAAAATAACCAAGCAGCATTATGTTTACCTCATGTAAATAAGAGGCTGTATTAACTTATTTCCGCTCATTTCCATGTGGAATAAAATGACATCCTTTATTTTGAGAGAAAATACAAGACAGAAAACCATTTTAAATATAATGCGCATCTATATATCTTCCTATTTTTAAAGATTTAAATAATTAAATAATAATTAGGATATTATTTTCCTATTATTAAATTTAAATATGCATTTATTCTTATTATACCAAGCATATGACATCATCACAAAACTCGCTCCTCCACCGTGAATAAATCACCATCCGAATGCACGAGTTTTATCACTGAGGTGGCATGCAAATTTATTTTTACGGACTTCCACGTGAGAAACAATTACCGTCTGAATAGGGCTTTTGGGAGAAAAAGAAGAAACGACATTTGGAAAAACTTTAATTACATAGAAGTGGAAAAGAAAATGGAATGTGTTGTGAGAAAGATGGGGAGAAATGCGGCCACAAAAATCACAGGAAAAAACACCACGAACCTTAAGAGACATCTCAATGTTTTTATTTATTTTATTTAAATTTATGTGTGTGTACTTCTAACATGTTTGGTTGGTAAAATAAATAAGTTGTAAATTCAAATCAGACCGTCTTCCGTATTTGGAATGGATGTATTCTTGAGTCTATAACGTAACAATAATATAATAAGATAACCTTGTCTGAAATGGGTTTGGGTAAAAGATTTTGGTTTCGCCTATACTACTATGTACTTATACTACAAACCCGATTCCAAAAAAGTTGGGACACTGTACAAATTGTGAATAAAAAAGGAATGCAATAATTTACAAATCTCATAAACTTATATTTTATTCACAATAGAATATAGATATATCAAATGTTGAAAGTGAGACATTTTGAAATGTCATGCCAAATATTGGCTCATTTTGGATTTCATGAGAGCTACACATTCCAAAAAAGTTGGGACAGGTAGCAATAAGAGGCCGGAAAAGTTAAATGTACATATAAGGAACAGCTGGAGGACCAATTTGCAACTTATTAGGTCAATTGGCAACATGATTGGGTATAAAAAGAGCCTCTCAGAGTGGCAGTGTCTCTCAGAAGTCAAGATGGGCAGAGGATCACCAATTCCCCCAATGCTGCGGCGAAAAAAATGGTGGAGCAATATCAGAAAGGAGTTTCTCAGAGAAAAATTGCAAAGAGTTTGAAGTTATCATCATCTACAGTGCATAATATCATCCAAAGATTCAGAGAATCTGGAACAATCTCTGTGCGTAAGGGGCAAGGCCGGAAAACCATACTGGATGCCCGTGATCTTCGGGCCCTTAGACGGCACTGCATCACATACAGGAATGCTACTGTAATGGAAATCACAACATGGGCTCAGGATACTTCCAGAAAACATTGTCGGTGAACACAATCCACCGTGCCATTCGCCGTTGCCGGCTAAAACTCTATAGGTCAAAAAAGAAGCCATATCTAAACATGATCCAGAAGCGCAGGCATTTTCTCTGGGCCAAGGCTCATTTAAAATGGACTGTGGCAAAGTGGAAAACTGTTCTGTGGTCAGACGAATCAAAATTTGAAGTTCTTTTTGGAAAACTGGGACGCCATGTCATCCGGACTAAAGAGGACAAGGACAACCCAAGTTGTTATCAGCGCTCAGTTCAGAAGCCTGCATCTCTGATGGTATGGGGTTGCATGAGTGCGTGTGGCATGGGCAGCTTACACATCTGGAAAGGCACCATCAATGCTGAAAGGTATATCCAAGTTCTAGAACAACATATGCTCCATCCAGACGTCGTCTCTTTCAGGGAAGACCTTGCATTTTCCAACATGACAATGTCAGACCACATACTGCATCAATTACAACATCATGGCTGTGTAGAAGAAGGATCCGGGTACTGAAATGGCCAGCCTGCAGTCCAGATCTTTCACCCATAGAAAACATTTGGTGCATCATAAAGAGGAAGATGCGACAAAGAAGACCTAAGACAGTTGAGCAACTAGAAGCCTGTATTAGACAAGAATGGGACAACATTCCTATTCCTAAACTTGAGCAACTTGTCTCCTCAGTCCCCAGACGTTTGCAGACTGTTATAAAAAGAAGAGGGGATGCCACACAGTGGTAAACATGGCCTTGTCCCAACTTTTTTGAGATGTGTTGATGCCATGAAATTTAAAATCAACTTATTTTTCCCTTAAAATTATACATTTTCTCAGTTTAAACATTTGATATGTCATTTATGATGTATTCTGAATAAAATATAGAAATTTGAAACTTCCACATCATTGCATTCTGTTTTTATTCACAATTTGTATAGTGTCCTAACTTTTTTGGAATCGGGTTTGTATATTGACTGGGTTAAATATAATTGCATTACTAAAAAGAGACTAAAATACAATTTTCATTGACTAAAACGTCATCAGTTTTCGTCGACTAAAACTAGACGAAAATATTCATGGATAATTCTGACTAAAATAAGACTAAAATGCTCAGACTTTTAGTCGACTGAAACTTGACTAGACTAAAAAGAGTATGAACGTGACTAAAACTAAAATGACAGCTTGACACAAAGACTAGACTAAAACTAAAATTAAAACAGGCCGCCAAAAACAACACTAGTGTTCTGGTGATTAAATCAAATGTTTTTATTAAATGTTGAGGTCCGGTTTTAAAAGAATGACCAGCTGTGTTACAAGGGTGATCAGTCTAGTTGTTTTGAAAATGTAACGCTTGAAAATATGGAAAAAAATGTAATTGTGAATGTACACACAGCAGGTTTGTCATTCTGGAAACATCCCACCCTCAGAACAACGCTGCAAGTTTCACCATGATACTTGTTACTGTACAGTATCTTATAGGAAACCATTGGATGTGACCATGTTCATTCCACCCACAGCTGATTCTAAAGGTAAATAGTAGTTTATAGGGAGCTTTTTATGATAAAGAATATAAATACGATTAGAATATAAATCAAAACACTGTTTTTTTGTTTTTGTTTTTTTACTTTTTAAATGTAATTCAATGTGTGCTTGTACAACTATCTTTGTGAGGACCAGTTTGACCAGCTGAGTGAGGACAAAGTGAGTAAAGTGAGGACATTTTGGCTGGTCCTCACTTTCTGAGACCCCTTTAAAGGCCTGTTTGAGTGTCAAGACTTGGTTTTAGGGATAAAGTTAAAATGAGGTTAAAGGGATAGTTCACCCAAAAATGAAAATTACCCCATGATTTACTCACCCTCAAGCCATCCAAGGTGTATATGACATTCTTCTTTCAGACGAATACAATCTGAGTTATATTAAAAAAAAAATGTCCTGGCTAATCCAAGCTTTAAAATGGCAGTGAATGGGAGCCCAAAATTTGAAAATTATAAAAGTACTCCACACGGCTCCAGGGGGTTAATAAAGGCCTTCTGAAGCGAATCGATGTGTTCCATATTTAAAACTTTATAAAGTAAAATATCTAGCTTCTGCCAGAACACCTTCCGTATTCAACTTACAAAGAAAGTTTAACACCTCTCGCAGTTCAAAACACTTACGCTACGTCCGACGTCATCGTTGCGCCAGTTACGCTTTTTCTGTAAGTTGAATACGGAATGCGGTCCGGCGGAAGCTAGATATTTTACTTTATAACGTGTTAAATATGGATATTTTTCTTACAAAAATCCATCAATTCGCTTCAGAAGGCCTTTATTAACCCCCTGGAGCCATGTGGATTACTTTTATAATGGATGGATGCACTTTTTTGGGCTTCAGATTTTGGGCTGCCATTCACTGCCATTATAAAGATTGGAAAAGCCAGTACATTTTTTAATATATCTCAGATTGTGTTCATCAGAAAGAAGAAAGTCATATACACCTAGGATGGCTTGAGGGTGAGTAAATCATGGGGTAATTTTCATTTTTTGGTGAACTATACCTTTAAGGGTATGTTTAGGGTAAGGGTTTGGGTTAGGCTTCTAGTTGTAATGGGTAAGGTAAGGGTAAGGAGCTAGAGATTGCATTATCAATTAATGTCCTCACAAAGATAGATGTACAAGAATGTGTGTATTATAGGTCACATTTGCAAATTTTCACTCATTACAGTGTCTTATTAGTTCACAGAATAACACATTGTAGCATTTTCTTTTTGCTGCTATGTCTTTGGACATCCACCTGTATGGTAAGTTTATGTAAAACATTAAATCATATATAATATTAAATAATATGTCATGTTTATACCCTTTTATGTCATATATATATATATATATGCAAATGAAGCTTTGTTGAGGGTAATGCACAGAACTGGCATAGAGTCAAAACCACAGGGCAAGCAATACAGATAACAGAGTCCAAAATACATTCAAACAAGGAAACCCAGGGAGATAGGCAGAAGATAAAACCACAAATAAGCGCTCACAACTCAAACAAGACTTCACAAAGAGTGAATGAACACACAGGACTTATATAAGCAAGCATAATGGAGTTAATCACACACAGGTTTAAGTAATCAGACCATAATGAGTCCAGGCAATGGGCTATGGGAAATGTAGTTCATGATGAGATAGCAAAGGAGACAGGAGGAGTGCCCTCTGGTGGAGATCATGGGCACTCCAGCTGGCGGATGTAACACATTATGTTAATTTGGCCGATGTGTAAAATCAAACTTTTAATTGGCATCTCTTCTCGTTCAGTTTAATACATTTGTCTATTATTTAATCCAACTGATCCTGTGTCATATCTTCATCATACCTTTTCTGATAACACACTGGACATACACTATTACATACTTTATAGATTTTATGTCAATTACATAAGATAGGTGTTGCCTGTATACAACAAGGCTGATTTTAAATATGTATATTGCATTATTTGCTACTGAATTAAATTATTTAAATGTTTTGTTCTGATGACAAACCAAATGTTACATTGTTTATTACATATTACAATGATATTTTGATTTGAAACAATGATTATGTGGAAAGAAAATACACTGTATTGCCAAAAGTTTTGGGACGCCTGCCTTTACATGCACATGAACTTTAATGACATCCCATTCTTAATCCGTAGGGTTTAATATGGAGTTGGCCCACCCTTTGCAGCTATAACAGCTTCAACTCTTCTGGGAAGGCTTTCCACAAGGTTTAGGAGTGTGTTTATGGGAATTTTTGACCATTCTTCTAGAAGTGCATTTGTGAGGTCAGGCTCGCAGTCTCCACTCTAATTCATCCCATAAGGTGTTCTATCGGTTTGAGGTCAGGACTCTGTGCAGGCCAGTTAAGTTCCTCCACACCAAACTCTCTCATCCATGTATTTATGGACCTTGCTTTGTGCACTGGTGCGCAGTCATGTTGGAACAGGAAGGGGCCATCCCCAAACTGTCCCCACAAAGTTGGGAGCATGAAATTGTCCAAAATATCTTGGTATGCTGAAGCATTAAGAGTTCCTTTCACTGGAACTAAGGGGCCAAGCCCAACCCCTGAAAAACAACCCCACACCATAATCCCCCCTCCACCAAACTTTACACTTGGCACAAAGCAGTCAGGCAAGTACCGTTCTCCTGGCAACCACTAAACCCAGACTCATCCATCGGATTGCCAGACAGAGAAGCGTGATTGGTCACTCCAGAGAACACGTCTCCACTGCTCTAGAGTCCAGTGGCGGTGTGCTTTACACCACTGCATCCGACGCTTTGCATTGCACTTGGTGATGTAAGGCTTGGATGCAGCTGCTCGGCCATGGAAACCCATTCCATGAAGCTCTCTACGCACTGTCCTTAAGCTAATCTGAAGGCCAAACAAAGTTTAGAAGTCTGTAGCTATTGACTCTGCAGAAAGCTGGCGAACTCTGCACACTGTGCGCCTCAGCATGCGCTGACCCCGCTCTGTGATTTTACGTGGCCTAACACTTCATGGCTTAGTTACTGTTGTTCCCAATTGCTTCCACTTTGTTATAATACCACTAACAGTTGACCGTGGAATATTTAGTAGTGAGGAAATTTCACAAATGGACTCATTGCACAGGTGGCAACCTATCACGGTACCACGCTTGAATTCACTGAGCTCCTCAGAGCGACCCGTTCTTTCACAAATGTTTGTAGAAGCAGTCTGCATGCCTAGGTGCTTGATTTTAAACACATTTGGTCATGGAAGTGATTGGAACACCTGGATTCAATGATTTGGAGGGATGTCCCAATACTTTTGGCAATATAGTGAATGTACTACTTTAATGGAAGCATGGGATCAGGTTTTGAAAGAATGACTAGCTGTGTTACAAGGGTGATCAGTTTAGATTTTTGTGCTAAAAGTTTTTGAAAATGTACACTTTACTTCTAAAAATAGTACCAAATCGAAAAAAAGAAAAAAAAACTAAGCACAAAACCATGTGCTTAAGTGAGGTAAGAGAGAACACTGCCGATTTTGCAGGTTTGTCCACTTACAAAGCATGTAGAAGTCTGTAATTTTTATCATAGGTACTCTTCAACTGTGAGAGACGGAATCTAAAACAAAAATCCAGAAAATCACATTGTATGATTTTCTAAGTAATTAATTTGCATTTTATTGCATGACATAAGTATTTGATACATCAGAAAAGCAGAACTTAATCTTTGGTACAGAAACCTTTGTTTGCAATTACAGAGATCATACGTTTCCTGTAGTTCTTGACCAGGTTTGCACACACTGCAGCAGGGATTTTGGCCCACTCCTCCATACAGACCTTCTCCAGATCCTTCAGGTTTCGGGGCTGTCGCTGGGAAATACGGACTTTCAGCTCCCTCCAAAGATTTTCTATTGGGTTCAGGTCTGGAGACTGGCTAGGCCACTCCAGGACCTTGAGATGCTTCTTACGGAGCCACTCCTTCGTTGCCCTGACTGTGTGTTTCAGGTCGTTGTCATGCTGGAAGACCCAGCCACGACCCATCTTCAATGCTCTTACTGAGGGAAGGAGGTTGTTGGCCAAGATTTCGCAATACATGGTCCCATCCATCCTCCCCTCAATACGGTGCAGTCGTCCTGTCCCCTTTGCAGAAAAGCATCCCCAAAGAATGTTTCCACCTCCATGCTTCACGGTTGGGATGGTGTTCTTGGGGTTGTACTCATCCTTCTTCTTCCTCCAAACACGGCGAGTGGAGTTTAGACCAAAAAGCTCTATTTTTGTCTCATCAGACCACATGACCTTCTCCCATTCCTCCTCTGGATCATCCAGATGGTCATTGGCAAACTTCAGACGGGCCTGGACATGCGCTGGCTTGAGCAGGGGGACCTTGCGTGTGCTGCAGGATTTTAATCCATGACGGCGTAGTGTGTTATTAATGGTTTTCTTTGAGACTGTGGTCCCAGCTCTCTTCAGGTCATTGACCAGGTCCTGCCGTGTAGTTCTGGGCTGATCCCTCACCTTCCTCATGATCACTGATGCCCCACGAGGTGAGATCTTGCATGGTGCCCCAGACCGAGGGAGATTGACCGTCATCTTGAACTTCTTCCATTTTCTAATAATTGCGCCAACAGTTGTTGCCTTCTCACCAAGCTGCTTGCCTATTGTCCTGTAGCCCATCCCAGCCTTGTGCAGGGATTCTATAGATAAATTGTAGATCAAATAGAAATCCTTCTACAATTTTATCCCTGATGTCCTTACACAGCTCTCTGGTCTTGGCCATTGTGGAGAGGTTGGAGTCTGTTTGATTGAGTGTGTGGACAGGTGTCTTTTATACAGGTAACGAGTTCAAACAGGTGCAGTTAATACAGGTAATGAGTGGAGAACAGGAGGGCTTCTTTAAGAAAAACTAACAGGTCTGTGAGAGCTGGAATTCTTACTGGTTGGTAGGTGATCAAATAATTATGTCATGCAATAAAATGCAAATTAATTATTTAAAAATACAATGTGATTTTCTGGATTTTTGTTTTAGATTCCGTCTCTCACAGTTGAAGTGTACCTATGATAAAAATTACAGACCTCTACATGCTTTTTAAGTAGGAAAACCTGCAAAATCGGCAGTGTATCAAATACTTGTTCTCCCCACTTTGTGGCAATGAATATTTATATATTGATCAAAATATATTACTTTGTATTGCATATTGATTTGTGTAAACATAAATAATAAAATTGAAGATTTGATTGAGCTAGAGGTGCACTACTCCTGTTTTATTCTGCTTCAAATAAAGAAAAGTCTATCTTTAACTTCAGTGTTAGTAATATTAACAGTCTCGTATAGTTAGACCTTTGACTGACAGCAAAAGGTCAGGACCTTTTCGCAGTTTATTCCAGCCAAGAACCCACTTAACAGGCAGAGCCGCCTGACTGACATGCAAAGTAATGTCACAATTAGTTTTGTTCATATGTGCAGTTTAAGAAAGGGGATATCAGAGATATATTATATTACTGTAGAAAAAGCTCATTTAAATAATTGAAGCAATCTCAAAGAATGCTCAGAAAATCCTTTCAAATATTTGATGCCCCTAACCTTGCAAACTTGGGCCCACCATGCACATACCACATCACAACAACTATACTCCAAATTATAGAAATACTGTATATTAGTTGCACAACACTGCTCCACAGAGGCCAAACACAGTAATTACACCAACACTGGAACTGAGAAAGATGTCTTCAAAGTTTCTTGATTATAGGGTGAATTCAGGTGGATTGGGATTATATCTAACCAAAACTATCAATTGGTTTGACAGTCAAACCTTTCTGCAACAAATCAAATCATAAACTTAGATACCTGATTTCACAGGGGCCCTGCTATCTGTAAAAATTAACTTGAGGAGACTTCATCTTTACAAAATGCCTAAGACACAATACATAGAAGGCTACACACAATTTTGTAATACACAAAACACGGCAGGGTCTCCAGCTCAACAGATGAAAGACGATATCATGGTTAGCCACCACTGAGGAAATTAACTTGCAGTGTTGGGGGTAACTATAATTATATAATTAAATAAGATTTTTTTAATGTACCGGGTAAAGTAACACATTAACACATACATATTTACAAAGTTGGCGACTTCTGCGCACTGTGCGCCTCAGCATGCGTTGACCTCGCTCTGTAATTTTACGTGGCCTACCACTTCGTGGCTGAGTTGCTGTTGTTCCCAATTGCTTCCACTTTGTTATAATACCACTAACAGTTGACCGTGGAATATTTAGTAGTGAGGAAATTTCACGAATGGACTTACTGCACAGTTGGCAACTTATCACGGTACCACACTTGAATTCACTGAGCTCCTGAGCGCCTAGGTGCTTGATTTTATACACCTGTGGCCATGGAAGTGATTGGAACACCTGAATTCAATGATTTGGAGGGGTGTCCCAATACTTTTTACAGTACAGTGTATTTAAAATTGAAGTTGATGTAATTCATTTGTGTTAAAACTACATGAATAATTTTTTTGTGGGGCAGTGGATCTGTAGTTCCCAACATGCTTTGCAAGGGAGAGTAAACTTAGGGATTAAAGTGTTATTTTATTAGTTTTTCAGTAAAGGGAAAGATATTGTTAGTTAATGTTCAGTTATGTTGGACATTTAGAGGAGTTTCTGTAATGTTTGTGAATTTTGTGGTTCCCATTGTTTAGAAGAGTGTCACCTGTGTTTAGGCTGTGGGCACTCAGTGATTTATGCTAATGTCAGGAGTGACGCCACTCTTTTTTATTTGTTCATTATATACATTGTGTATTATGATGAATGAAACTGCTTATAATTGATTTTCCAATTAAATGTTTTAATTTAAGTTTGACAAGCATAAAAAGTCACTTTATAAATGTATCAATTTCATTTAAACTGTATCTGATCAAATTGAGTTGGACCACCTCAATTCCATTTCATTAATTCGTTTTTCATGAGTTATTGGATTGAAATCTTGCCCTCAATTAAACTGAGTTTGTCCAGTTAGTTATTTTTTGAGTGAACTTTCAATAAAAAGAGTTGTACAGTAAGTAATATAACCAGTAATGTCAAGGGATCTCGTTGTATGACATGCGTAGCTCTAGGGGTCAGAATATAATAATATTATAAATGTGTTTTTTAAAAGAAAATGAAGGTGTATGTTATATAGGCTATGTTGTTGAGTGCAATACTGTTAAACACTTGCAAAAAAAGAGATCGCGCCTCAGCCAGGTGAGAAAAAAGTAAAGCAACACATTACTTTCCATAAAAAGTAACTAAGTAACATAATTAATATTGTAATGCATTACTTAAAAGTAACTTTCCCCAACACTGTTGGCTTGTGATCATACAACACTAACATTTAAATATAAATAGATTTCTTGTTCATCTTTCAGACTTTATGGAGATTCCTGGAGAGTGGTCATCAGATACAACGATTCCAGCCCCCTATTCCTAGACATGATAAAGGAAAACAGATACAAACAAATTCCTCATCTGTAATTTCCATTCATGACATGGGAATCAGTCAAGATGAGTGGGAAAGGCTACAGAAGGCTCTGGACTGGGCTGGTCCAGATCAAGAAATCACTCAGCTGGATCAGAGCACAAGTCCAGTCCACTCAACATTCTCTATTGTGGGACTCAAGGAGAGTTACAAAGTGGGAGAAAAGATCTCCGTTACCATCACAGCCAGAGACCACAACAAGAACCTGAAAAGATATGGAGGAGATTTTTTCAAAGCAAAGCTTTTCAATTCAAAGCTAAAGGTGTGTTTGTTTTATATTATTTTTTAAATAAATATTTGTCATATTTGTCACGTGACGGTATGGGTGAAAGGAGCGATATGGGCTTTATCAATGACAATAAAGGGGGAAAACTAGAACATACCAAACACAAGGAACCAGGAAACATGAAGCAGGAACGTGAAATAATGACAACGAACCAACACAGGACTGCAAAGTTTAAATAGGGAGCAAACAAGGCAATAAATGAGGGAAGACAGTTGGGGCAAATGAAACAATTATCAGGTAACAAGAGGGGCGGGGTCAAGACAATAGATATGAGAGCACATGGCACAAAGAAACACATGACAAGCCATGTAAGCCAAATATGACAATATAGCAGTGTCAGAGATCTGTCACAAACCCAAGAGCAAAACTAAACCGAAGTGACAGAACCATGACAATATTGAGTTACATTTGCCGGTGACACTTTATAATAGGCTTTACTTTACAATTATAATGTGAAAAGTACTTACAATAGTAAATACATTAATAGACTATATACAAATAGTGAGTTCTTCATTCATTGTTACTGTAATTAACAAATTATTATTGTTTAACCTCATTAGCTCTGGGACCATTTTTGGGGATTTCCGCCTGGATTTGGCCTACCCAAATTGAAAAGCTTCCCATACCCACATACAGTGGTCTAAATACCCAATTTTGGTATCACTTTACAGGAAACCCTTTGAAGTTACATAAAACACTGCTAAAAGTTTATTACAGCTGTTTTATGTAACTTCAAAGGGTTTCCTGTAAAATGATACCAAAATTGGGTATTTAGACCACTGTATGAATGGGAAGCTTTTGGGTTTGGGTAGGCCAAATCCAGGCGGAAATGGTCCCAGAGTAATTTAGTGTAAATAAGTTACTTTTTGTAAAACAAATTCCAAAGTGATGCATATCTCCAAAAAGTAGACATTCTAAGCTTTCAAATGGTACCACATATGAGGTCAGAGCTCCTCCACAGACATTTAAAATATATATACTTGATTACGTCATTCCTTATCAGGGTCCTTGGAGTTTAAGAGTTTAATTAGCTCATATGTAAAGAGTTAGATAGTGCTTTGTTAACAACTTATTAACAGTAAATTGTTCTCACTTTAGATTTAGGTCATGGAAAATGGGAAAATGACATTAATTAAACCTTTATTGAGCATTAATTGCGTTAATATTCAGTGTTCCTTAAAATGTTTACGTTTCAATAGTTTAACAACGTGATCTTATGAGTATTTGTCTGTAATTCATATTAACAGCATTTATTTATTTATTTTAAGTGGTTAAGTTTAGCTTTGGGGATAGGCTTAATTTATTTGTAAACATTTTAATGAACTCTTAATAATAATGCAATTAATTTCCAATGAATGTTGGTTTAAAGCTCATCCTTCCCTTGGGTCATTTTGACCCAAAATGAATTTTTAAATTTTAAAAAAAAAATTGTGTTCATCAGAGTGGTCCAAGACCTAAGAAATTTTGTCACAGTTGAACCACGAATACACATAAAAAATATTAATGATTTATGTGGTTGAAATTAAAAAATCCTTTCCTCACACACAACAACACACACAAATGAAGGCATGAGACTATAGAACATCCCCAATGCAGAACACATTCACATGCATACACACACACATAGGAATTTCCATTAAAATGAATGAGAGGTCATATAACGGGGGCAGTGTTTGCTTTTTTGCACACAGATATTAAGTGGTTAGATTTGAACACATTTATAATGCAATACAACCCCAGCCCTACCCCACCACCCCACACAAATACAAAATTAAACAATAACACCTTGTTAACAGTGACAATGAATGAAAAACTTACTATTTGTATATAGTCTATTAATGTATTAACTACAGTTTATAAACTATTAATTAACTATTTGCAAATGATTTGTAAATACTTTATTGCACTATACTTATTATAAAGTGTTACCCATTTGCCTGAAAATTGTTGATTTATTTACAAAATGTTATATATTATAGTTTTACATGCTTTAAAATTGGATTTACCAACAGAACAACAGTTTTCTGCATTACACTTTAACCTTCTCCATTTTTCTTGAAGGCGAGTGTGTACGGGGAGGTTGTGGATCACCGCAATGGGACTTACTCTGTTGCTCTTCTTCTGCCCTGGGAAGGTCAGGCACAAGTTTATGTACGTCTAGAGCACTCCAGTGAGGTTGTGCAGATTCTTAAAAAATACAGGGAGTCCTCATTCCCACGCAGCCACTATAATGGCCACTATGAAGGGCCAGGACCCCAAAAAAACAGGATCAGTGAAGTAGTACAATGTAATCTGAAGTGGGGTGCAGATGGAAGTTGGAGGAAAGGCGACTGCTGCTGTGAGTATAAGGATGTGAAAACAGGGACGGTGTGGCAGTGTGAGAGACCGAAGAAACTTTCTTGTGACAACCTGGTTTATCACTCAAGCGGAGGGTTTGAAAACCCATTAAATCCTTTTGAGAAGCAACTTTTCACAAAGTAAGTGGGAAAGAACTAAAAATGAATTACAGAGGTATTGTAAAACTAGAAAAACTTAAGAGAACGTATTATATATTTTTTCTCTACAGGACATTAACAAATGTTGCTATTACTGGAGACACACAAACCATAAATGTCCATCCCAACGCTGCAGGCATTGGTATGGTCATATATCAGGACCGATATAATCTAAAATCAAATGTAGTTAATTACAAGAGAATTAAGAATTTGCATAATTTTGGCACAGTCTCTTCAGGTAAATGTTTCTTTGCTTTAGGCACAGTGGAGAGATGCAGATCTGGTATGACGACACCCGTTCCTGCAGGGTTTTATCTGAAAGATGTCTGGAATTCTTTTGTATGCAACACTAGTCAGTTCAGTTCTGCACAAATGGGAAATTGTCTTAAAAACAAGATAATCTACTTGATGGGAGACTCTACCACAAGGCAGTGGTTTGAGTATTTAGAAAGAAAAGTTCCAGGCAAGTTATTCAACTGCATAAATGCCATTAATTAGATTATTGAAAAATATTCTCATGTTATTTAAGACTTGATGTCATAAAAGTGATATAACTGAAATATATACACCGATCAGGCATAACATTATGACCACTGACAAGTGAAGCGAATAACACTGATTATCTCTTCAGGCAACAAGTGAACATTTTGTCCTCAAAGTCGATGTGTTAGAAGCAGAAAAAATGGGCAAGCGTAAGGATTTGAGCGAGTTTGACAAGGGCCAAATTGTGATAGCTAGACAACTGGGTCAGAGCATTTCCAAAACAGCAGCTCTTGTGGGGTGTTCCCGGTCTGCAGTGGTCAATATCTATCAAAAGTGGTCCAAGGAAGGAACAGTGGTAAACCGGCAACAGGGTCATTGATGCACGTGGGAACAAAGGCTGGCCCGTGTGGTCCGATCAAACAGACGAGCTACTGTAGCTCAAATTGCTCAAGAAGTTAATGCTGGTTCTGATAGAAAGGTGTCAGAATACACAGTGCATTGCAGTTTGTTGCGACCAGTCAGGGTGTCCACCGCCGAAAGCGTCAACAGTGGGCACGTGAGCATTTAGAGCTTCATACATAGCTGCTGTCTCTGGATCAGCAGCAGCGCGAACGCAGGTTTGAATGTTGCAGTGTGATGATCGTACTTTCAAAGGCTAACCAAAGTCGTTCGTTTTAAACAGTTTCACATCACAAGCGTTAGCGGAGTGCGAGAAGCACGTGTTTTCGTTCACATCGGAAGCGTGGCGGCCAACCCTCTCACGGTGCGTGTCCTCAAGCGCAGAACAGAGTGAGTGTTTTCAATCCAGGATGCACTATAGGAAGAAGGCAAGCTGGCAGAGGCAGTGTGATGCTTTGGGCAATGTTATGCTGAGAAACTTTGGGTCCTGCCATCCATGTGGATGTTACTTTGACACGTACCACCTACCTCAGCATTGTTGCAGACCATGTACACCCTTTCATGGAAATGGTATTCCCTGGTGGCTGTGGCCTCTTTCAGCAGGATAATGCGCCCCGCTACAAAGCAAAAATTGTTCAGGAATGGCTTGAGGAGCACAACAACGAGTTTGAGGTGTTGACTTGGCCTCCAAATTCCCTAGATCTCAATCCAATCGAGCATCTGTGGGATGTGCTGAATAAACAAGCCCGATCCATGGAGGCCCCACCTCGCAACTTACAGGACTTAAAGGATCTGCTGCTAACATCTTGGTGCCAGATACCACAGCACACCTTCAGGGGTGTAGTGGAGTCCATGCCTCGACGGGTCAGGGCTGTTTTGGCAGCAAAAGGGGGACCAACAAAATATTAGGAAATAATGTTATGCCTGATCCGTGTATATGTAAATAATGTATAATGAATTAACATACAGAGGATGCAAAAAGTATTTGAACACTTAACAAATGCATGAATGTCTTGCCATTACACCAAAATATATTAAACCAAGTGGCAAAATATTTCTTTAAAAAAAGACTTTAAATACTTAAATGTCACACTTTAAAATTACACAGTAATTTTTTCCTCACTGCAAAATGTAATGGCAGAATCTAAAGCAATGACATTCAGACATGCAAATAAGTCAGTGCATCTTAAAGGGATGGTTCACCCAAAAATGTAAATTCTGTCATCATTTACTCACCCTCATGTCATTGCAAACTTGTATGACTGGCTTTCTTTTGTGGAACACAAAAGGAGTTTTCATGCATTTGGATCCCATTGAGGGTATGTTTACACAACAACAATGCACTAAAAACGTTCACACGGATCTGCGACAATGACTAAAAAGGCATGCCAAGTCAGTAATTGGTGATGTCACTTTGTTAAGAAACACCCCGCGAACATGTAATACGCATGCGAATAACGTCACCGTTTTCACAAATACACGTTTTTGTTGTTTACATGGAGACTGTAAAGGCATCGTTTTCAAAAGCTTGCACTTTGAAACTCATTTTCAAAAGATTGCGTTTTCAAAAGATTGTGTTTTCAGGCCACCGAAATGCAGTTGTCGTGTAAATGTACAGCCAAAACACATAAAAAGTTTTAGTTTTCAGTTGAAAACGGTGTTGTAAACATACCCTGACTTTCATTCTATAGACAAAGACTGTTCAAACATTCAATATCATCTTTTGTGTTCCACAGAAGAAAGAAAGTCATACATGTTTGGAACAACATGAGGGTAAGTAAATGATGACAGAATTTACATTTTTGGGTGAACTATCCCTTAAGTGCCCATATACTTTAGGGGACTGCTGTGTACAATAAACTTTGCAAAGCTGTTTAAGAAATGAATAAAGGAATGATTCTAATGTTAGCTTCACTTATCTTGTTTAGGCATAAAAAGAATGGACCTCCACACTCGTCGTTTGGGTGGACCCCTAATGGCTGTAGAGTTGAAAAATAATATCATTGTTCACTGGAGGCCACACGGTGTTCCTTTGCGATTTTATAAAGTGCTCATTACCAACCTGCATTATATCAGCAATGATATTGATGAAATAGCTGGTGGTCCTCATGCAGTCGTTGTCTTCACAATCTTTGCCCATTTGGTTTTTCACCCAATAACATTTTACGTGCATGAAGTGGCCAAAATCCGTCAGTCTGTTGTTGCACTGCTGAGTCGTGCACCAGAGACCACCGTCATCATCAAGTCTGGAAACACTGCAGGAGTGAAGGTACAATTGTTCATTTTCCAATCCTACTTTGTTTTAAATAGTTTGGTAACACTTTAGAATACTGTTCCATCATTAATGAATAACTACACAGGAACAAATGAGTAACGCAATATTAACACTATTAACTAACAAGAAACTTCACTGCATGATTCTGTCTCGTCCTACGTAGCCTAGAATCACTGAGTGAGATCAGATGGTAAACTGTCAAATTAGAGATGTCTTTGCGTTCGACAAAGAAGTAGAAGTATGGTCATCAAAACCGAAAAGAGAGGTTATAGAGGGGAGAGAGAATACGGGCCGACAATAGCTCACTCAGTTCTTTGAAAAGAAAGGGTATATGTTTATTCGCGGAGCTTCCTTTGTTGTAATGTTAGCGCTAGTTGCATAGCCAACCACTACCTGATAGTCTATTCAATAGGTTACATTTTTCACCACTGAAAATAAAAAGAATGCAATTTTGGCTTTTGTAAATGTGACTCATATAATGCATTTAACGTCAAATAATCTAAAAAAAAAAAAAAAAAAGAAGTAGGCACTTAAAGGTTTCTATTGATAGATCTATTTCTAATGTCAGTCTGTGCATCAAGTATTCGCTGTGTTTTGGTTCATTTTTGTGCATGTGAGCCAGAAAGATGTTCAAGCAGACGGAGACAGAAAAGCGCATCCTGTTGTTTTCTTTAATTTTCAAAGGCTTGACATTTTGTAGTCATTTTTAACGTACACAAATAAAATGACTATAAATAACAGAGTATTAAGTTGTTTCCACTGCTGAGGGAAAAATCCAAGTGTTCGCGCCGGCGCCTCGCACGCGTGCATAATATGTCAGTTCTAGCACTGCCAATTTGACATCGCAGCCTGTTCATTATCAAAATAAAATACAGTCAACCGAACATATACAAAGTTCTGCGGGCTTTATGTTCACGGCTGCTGAGCGCGAATTCCAGCGTGACACTTTAGTTAACGGTCATGAAGTGCAAGATGAGATGTGTAGCTAAACTAAACAGCTGTGTTACGATAGAAGTTTTAAATGAGCGACAGAAACAATCAGTTTGCAAAGTATGTATCAACCAATGCTCAGCTTTGGGAAGGGAAATATGCAGGTCAGGAAGGAGAAGGTGATGGAGATGAGAAGCAGGTATTGTGCTATTTAACACAGATATAGCCTACATATAATTAAATTGCTGACAACGATTTTGGATCACTATAGGTTGGCCTGTATGTTTGGTACGGTAGGGGGCCCAACCTCATATTCTTTCATAGGGCCCAAAATCTTTACTTTAGAATTAACTATACATTATGCATTACTCGAGTTAATTATTAACCTGTATATATAGTAGTTCTTAGTAGTCCTCTGGGAGTTATGAAAAAAATAGTAGTTATGTATTAGCTAATAGCGAACATTCGACTAAGCACTATTACTTACTAATTCATTAATTAGAGTTTCCTGTTAGTTAATAGTGTTAATATAGCGTTACTCATTTGCTCCTGTGTAGTTATTCATTAATGATGGAACAGTATTCTAAAGTGTTACCAATAGTTTTCTGTCTTTTATTCGTAATATGGTACATTTGTCCTGCTGTCTTTATATTTAAAGTCTAGAAACACAAATATGCATCTCAGTGTGTGTTGAGGTGAGACTCCATTTACTAATTCATGCAAAATTCCTTTCCTTGAAGGTGTAATTAAATCATGACAGGTCAAACCTATATGTCTGCTCATTTCTTTACTATGAAAGTGGATTGGTACCAGAGTATAAGCAAAGTAGTCCATATGACTCGAGCACCAGAATATGATAGTTCTGTGGGAGAAACAGAATGAAACGTAATTATTTTTGCCATGAAAAAATGGTCACCCACTGGACATTCTGCTATAAATACTTTTTTATTCAATAAAGCCCCATTCACACCGCCAGTGACACGCAGCGACAAAGCGACATGATCCCATTCATTTCAATGGAGCGCTGGCAACTTCCGGCGACAGTGGGAAGCGACGGGAGATACGCGACAAAAGTTCAGAAATTTCAACTTCGAATTTCGTGAGCGACAACCAATAGAGTGGTGCAGGTATGACGTCACTTTGTAGGCCAACCGGCAGTTCGCATCGCACTGGTTCCCTTGAGAAAAACCCAATAGGATTTTTCAATAGGCTTTTGAATTAGCGTAAAAAACAAGCTCTGGTCTTGATCAACAAAAGTTTATGATACTTACACGTTTTGTCCATCAAGATAATTATCACAAATGAACACAACTTTTATTGATTTTGAAGCCTAAATGCAGTCGCCAGAAGTAAAAAGCTAAAGGTAGGCTATAAATGAACTACACCACGGTCCCACAAATTCAACTTCATCATCACTAAGCTTCCGACAACTCTTTCAGTTTTTATCTAAAAACATTTTCCCAGAACGTTTGAGTTAGCATAGTTTATAAGAGCACAATTATGAGCATAATGAGGCTGTAAAAGCGGACTGAGGTTACCTGTTCGGCGTGATGACGTTTAATCTCCCCGACAGCCTCTGTAGTCCCATTTAGCCATTTCTTAGAAACTGCCTTTTTCAAGACACATAACAGCTTAAAAAAATCCTGAGTGGGGTATTACTGATGTAGTTTATGTCGTAGAATAAAACGTGAAAGTGTCTTGAGCTTGTGTTCACCACAAACCTTATTTCAGCCATTTAACCAAAACCCCATTTAAAAAAACCCACTGACTTCGGGACAATGGAACCGGAAGTGCTAAAATGCTAACTCGCTTCTGCGTTTTGGCCTACAAAATGACGTCATACCTGCACAACTCTATGGGAGTGATGGTGCGTTCCAGACGAGGTTGGACGTGGGAATATCCCAAATTAAATGTCCCACTTTAGACCTCAGTGTGTTCCAGTCAATCACACGTCATGTTGACAATGTGATGTCTCCATGACACAAGGAGGCTTATTGTTTTTTGGGGTCAATTATGGCAAAAACAGAATAAAACTAACATAATCGCTTTGAAGATAGCTGAAGAAAAGCAAAAACGAAGGTATCATTACATAAACTTAATGTCTAATGTTAAAGTTAGTTTTTACGCTTATGCTCATTAGAAGCAGGACTTGCCGATATCTTGGAAGTGACGTCAAATGACGTGTCTCGCTGAGGTCGGGGTTGATCGATGTACCCCGAGTTCAGAAGTCGAATGTCCCACTTTAAGTGGCGTTCCAGACGTTATTTCCAAGAAGGAGGTAGGAAAAATCCTAATTCCCATCTGTCTGGAATGCAGCATAAAGACTATCAGTTGAGCTCACGTCACTGTCTCGAGTGCAGGCAAGACAGACAGGACAGAGTTCCGGAGCGATTTCTCTGTATTATATGATTTGACTGTAGCCACATAAATGGATATAATAAAATGATGCGTGGAAAAGAAACTGTCGGCAGTCTTAGTGAGTTTGATTCATACATTGATAGTTCGTGCTGTTAATTATATGATGCAGTGAGCAGTTTAGCACTGCTGCAGTTCATATTACAGTTTCCCCTGCATTATGTTTATTATTAGGGACAAGAAAATTGATTATTTGTCAAATTCAAATGACGTTTTAGTAATTTTTGACAGTATGAGTGAGTTTAATTTGTTGATAGATTGATCGTTAATCTAGTTAATGATTTAATGGGACCCACTTTATATTAGGTGGCCTTGTACTAACATTTAAATTAATCATTTGATACAATGCACTTATTGTGTACATACATGTTTTTACATTGTACTTACATTTTTAAAAATACCTGCATGTAATTACATCTGTAATTAATTTCTGTAATAAAATTTGTAATTACACTTCCCTTAAACCTAACCCTACCCTTAAACCTACCCATACCACCACACCTGTCCCTAACTTTACCCGGATCCCACCGCAATATCAGCAAAAGTGCCTGAAAGCCTACCAAAATATAAAGTGGGACCATTTAAGGCACTGAGCACTGCTGTGGTTTATATAACAACACTCTCCAACAGCAGAATGTTACTTTTAATTCTTTTAAGTCTAATTCCTAGTCAAATTAGAATGATATTTAAGTTTTGTATATCACCCGAGATTGCATTTTGTGCAATATGGCAAGATGTGCAGTCTACCAATAATAACATTAGAGCAAAAGCACTGGGAACGCCCACAAGCAACTTCACAGTACAGAGACTAGCGACATAAAGTTGCTGGCGGTGTGAATGGGGATTAAAAGAGACAAATATAGAGCACAGCAGAAAACATGAGGAAAGGTAGATTAATTAATAATTTCTATTAGAGAGGCCTACAAAGTCAAAATTCAATGTCAGGTATAGCAGGTGCACTATACAGCACTATTTCTGGTAGACAATACAAACAATGTAGTTTGTCTAAACCAAGTTAATATTAAAGCTTATAGTATTGTTTGTTTCTGATCTGTGTTGTTACAGAACATTTTTCAAAGTGATTGGTATGCAATGCAGCTGAACACTGTGATGCAGGAGATGTTCAGAGATATTGATGGAGTAATCTACTTCGATGTCTGGCAGATGACTTCCTGTCACTATCTACGTGAAAATGTTCACCCAGGACCTGTTGTTGTTGCTAATGAAGTCGACATATTGCTCTCATATATCTGTCCTGCCTGACACAATAGAATAAGATTTACCTTGCTTTGTTATTATATGCCATGGAATGTACATACAAAAATGAGCATCTGTGAGAAACTTCTGGTATACATATTGTCAAAACCTGTATAATCTCAAAATTAATTAAAGGGGTCAACTGGCTTTTTGTTATTTTTTTATACTGTTGTCTGAGGTCAACTTATGACGTTCGCGTGGTTTTTACATTCAAAAACATCATAATGAATAAGTAATAGGCTATTTTCTATCCTGGTTTTGAGCCTCTCTCATGGAACGCTCGGTTTTCATGGGCGTGCTGCATTGAAGACTTGGGCTGCGTCCGAAACCTGGAAAATGCTGCCTTCAGAGGACACATTCCAAGGTAGGAAGGCATCAAGGCACGTCCGAATCTAATGTTAGCTTCACTTCCTGCCTCCTGAGAGACCTTCATCTGATGGATTTTTGAAACCAGCATAAATGTATCCTTCGCTGTCTTTGATATCCCACAATCCTGTGCGTTCCATTCTGTGACAGTTGAGCTAGAAAAAAAAGATGGCGTCCAAAAGTTGCGTTTGCTGGTCAGTTTGTTTGTAAATGTATGTTTTTGACCAACATTTTCCACTTCTGATGTCATTTCTAGCGAGAAATTACTACTGTAGTAATTAAATATTTGTTTAGTTCTCACCAAAGCTCGCTCTATTTTGCTGTAGATCATTAAACTGCTACACTGCCTTAGAAGTCTGTCCGAAATCAGTTTCGTGAGGTGCCTTCATGCACAAACGCTGCCTTACAAGTCATTGTCTAATAAGGCAGCGAGGCAACAAGTCAGCTGCCTAGGTTTTCAGACGCAGCCTTGGAAGTAAACGTCCACTGCTATGATTAGATAACAGTTTTGCATATTATAATGAGCTTCGGCTCCCCCGTCAGTACATGTGGGGAATTGTTTTGAAAACGTGGAAAAACGGCAACCAGAATGAGTCGCCCACAGGGCTCGCAAAATGTCTTTCAAACAAACACAATGATTTATCTCTCATCCACCCGCAATTACAAACCCGATTCCAAAAAAGTTGGGACACTGTACAAATTGTGAATAAAAACAGAATGCAATGATGTGGAAGTTTCAAATTTCAATATTTTATTCAGAATACAACATAGATGACATATCAAATGTTTAAACTGAGAAAATGTATCATTTTAAGGGAAAAATAAGTTGATTTTAAATTTCATGGCATCAACACATCTCAAAAAAGTTGGGACAAGGCCATGTTTACCACTGTGTGGCATCCCCTCTTCTTTTTATAACAGTCTGCAAACGTCTGGGGACTGAGGAGACAAGTTGCTCAAGTTTAGGAACAGGAATGTTGTCCCATTCTTGTCTAATACAGGCTTCTAGTTGCTCAACTGTCTTAGGTCTTCTTTGTCGCATCTTCCTCTTTATGATGCGCCAAATGTTTTCTATGGGTGAAAGATCTGGACTGCAGGCTGGCCATTTCAGTACCCGGATCCTTCTTCTACACAGCCATGATGTTGTAATTGATGCAGTATGTGGTCTGGCATTATCATGTTGGAAAATGCAAGGTCTTCCCTGAAAGAGACGACGTCTGGATGGGAGCATATGTTGTTCTAGAACTTGGATATACCTTTCAGCATTGATGGTGCCTTTCCAGATGTGTAAGCTGCCCACGCCACACGCACTCATGCAACCCCATACCATCAGAGATGCAGGCTTCTGAACTGAGCGCTGATAACAACTTGGGTTGTCCTTGTCCTCTTTAGTCCGGATGACATGGCGTCCCAGTTTTCCGAAAAGAACTTCAAATTTTGATTCGTCTGACCACAGAACAGTTTTCCACTTTGCCACAGTCCATTTTAAATTAGCCTTGGCCCAGAGAAAACGCCTGCGCTTCTGGATCATGTTTAGATATGGCTTCTTTTTTGACCTATAGAGTTTTAGCCGGCAACGGCGAATGGCACGGTGGATTGTGTTCACCCACAATGTTTTCTGGAAGTATTCCTGAGCCCATGTTGTGATTTCCATTACAGTAGCATTCCTGTACGTGATGCAGTGCCGTCTAAGGGCCCGAAAATCACTGGCATCCAGTATGGTTTTCCGGCCTTGACCCTTACGCACAGGGATTGTTCCAGATTCTCTGAATCTTTGGATGATATTATGCACTGTAGATGATGATAACTTCAAAGTCTTTGCAATTTTTCTCTGAGAAACTCCTTTCTGATATTGCTCCACTATTTTTCGCCGCAGCATTGGGGGAATTGGTGATCCTCTGCCCATCTTGACTTCTGAGAGACACTGCCACTCTGAGAGGCTCTTTTTATACCCAATCATGTTGCCAATTGACTTGATAAGTTGCAAATTGGTCCTCCAGCTGTTCCTTATATGTACATTTAACTTTTCCGGCCTCTTACTGCTACCTGTCCCAACTTTTTTGGAATGTGTATCTCTCATGAAATCCAAAATGAGCCAATATTTGGCATGACATTTCAAAATGTCTCACTTTCAACATTTGATGTTATCTATATTCTATTGTGAATAAAATATAAGTTTATGAGATTTGTAAATTATTGCATTCCTTTTTTATTCACAATTTGTACAGTGTCCCAACTTTTTTGGAATCGGGTTTGTAATTGGAATGTTATTTTTTATTACTTGGCCCGCCCGATCGGTGGATATAACCGCGAACCGTGTATCACTAACACACATGCACACATACACGCACACAAGCCAAGTACATGCATCAGCAAAACTTCACTGCAGACAAATCAGTATGTTCAAAACTTCCGCGATTGTATTTTTCCTTCAAATATCAAGTCAAGAGAGTGAACAACGCACATCAAGAAAGGAATTTCACTATTAAAGATAGCTCGTCGGTCAGGCCGGTGATACATTTTGGTAGCCCGACTGGAAAACACATTAGCCCCGGGACGTCGGGCTTTGCGAGCCCTGGCTCATACATAATAATAATAATAATAATACATTTTATTTATAATGCGCTTTTCTTAAACCCAAAGCGCTACAGTAAAATAAAACAGAAACAACAAGAGCAATATAAAAATTAATTAAGGAAAAACAGTCTTAAATAAGTGTGTCTTAATCAACTTTTTAAAATGACCCAGCGTTGGTGCATTTCTGATGGAAATGTCCGAGTCTGATCACGAATCGCAGGACAATGAACCAACAACACCTCAAATACAAAGGATACTCCAGCCTGTGACAGCATGGTAAGTTATGTTTAGTTAGACACGTACACATAATCAGTAGATATCAAACGATCTGTAACAATGCAATACTATCACATATAAAAAACATTTTTTACTCACATAAGTGTGTTGCACCATTCCTGTCGGATCCAATATAGAAGGCACAGCATAATTTTTAATCTCATTCTGTCTGCAAATCCAGTCTCTTGTTAACAAACGAATCCGCTGTGAAATGAAGCGAACAAACGCTCAATGTCTTACCCACATGAGCTCGATCTTCATTAAAAATAAAGTTTAACCGCATTCCTAATATTGGAAACCAAAGAAAGCTTATGCAGCGACTGTGTTCTTCCACAAACAGGCACTGCACACTATTTTGTAATCTTCAGCGGCATGTTTATTGCTTGGAAGTTCGATCCGGTTTAGCTCCACGTAGGCCTATGTTATTTATGTAACATGTCATGCGCGAATCAGTGGGCGGGGCTACAGAATTAGGTGTTCTTCTTCTTCTGTTGAGCGTTTCACTGCTCTCTGACGTCACAGGGAAGCAAATTTGCAGATTGATCGTTTGCAGAGCCAGCTGTCAATAAAATCTTTTCTTTGACTAGCAAGGAAGTTTTCAGCTCTGAAACTTAGAGGATATTCTTATATTACGATGACCTTTTATATATCAAAAGCTCAAGGGAAAGTAGATTTCTCAATTCATGACCCCTTTAAATTAAATCCATATTTTTTATTTATGTTTTCTTTGTCATTGTATTTTTCTTTTTCATTTATTTCTGATGAACACATTTTAGCCTCTGAATTTTAATGGCTAAGCTGCACTCAAAAAACATTGATAAATACAATAGGCAGTATTCCAGAAATAACCTCAACCTGAGGTAACCAAAAACTGAGGTAACTTTCAGGGTATGTAAATAGCCATTAGTGTTACGTTCCGTGGTTATTTAATTGTATGTTATTATGGTAGTGTATATTGTGTTAGATGTTGTGTGCTGATATGCTTTTCTTTCCCTCTTTCTGTGTCTCTGCGTGTGTTATCTGCCACTCTACCAGGTGCAGAGGAGAGAGAGAGAGAAGTGACTTGATGGGAGAAACGAAGTTTTTCGAAGCTTTGAATCAATTGAACCAATTGCTTCGCAAAATGATTCACTGTTTCGAAGCAATAAAAACTCCAATAACTCCAATCATCCAATAAGATTAAGTATCAAGTGTCTGTATAATATGTGTTCTTTTATCAATTTTTAGGGCTTGTTTTGATTGTTCCATGGATGGCTCAGCTAAACAGGCCAATACGAAACTACTATTATTCCTTTTAACTGTACTAATGTCTAATTAAAACGTCTACAAATGTATAAAACTGATCAGATATCAGGTAAAACCTATAGAAAACTTATTTAATGGTTTGCCGCAGCATAACATTTTAATGATCTACAGCAAGAGCGAGCTTTGGTGAGAACAAATATTTAATTACTACAGTAGTCATTTCTCGCTTGACATCAGAAGTGGAAAACGTTGGTCAAAAACTTACATTTACACACAAACTGACCAGCAAACGCAACTTTCAGACGCCATCTTTCTTTTTCTAGCTCAACTGTCACCGAATGGAACGCATAGGATTGTGGGATATCAAAGGCAGCAAAGGATACATCTATGCTGCCTTCAAAAATACATCAGATGAAGGTCTCTCAGAAGGCAGGAAGTGAAGCTAACATTAGATTTGGATGTGCCTTGATGCCTTCCTACCTTGAAATGTGTCCTCCGAAGGCAGCAACAGTTATGACATAACGAAGCCTTGTTTACTGAAATCACGTGACTTTGGCTGTTCGATACACACTCCGAACCACTGATTCAAAACAAAATATTTGTAAAGGTTTCAAATCTTCATGAAGCAGTTTCAAAATCGCCCATCACTACTAAAATTAACACTTGACAAGCACCAAATGCGAGTATATGAAACGGTGTTACTCTCCAATGGACCTTTTTCACGGACTGTCATGATGCGTTTTAAAGGTGCAGTGTGTAGTATTTATGAGGATCTATTGTCAGAAATGCAATATAATATACATAACTATGTTTTCAGTGGTGTATAAAGACCTTACATAATGAACCGTTATGTTTTTATTACCTTAGAATGAGCCATTTCTATCTACATACACCGCCGGTCCCCTTACAGTGAAATCGTCATTTTGCGCCGTCATGTTTGTACAGTAGCCCTAAACGGACAAACTTCTCTACAGAGCGCTAGTCACTCTCTGCTCTCTCTCCGACGACAACATTATTTGTCCTGTGTCGGCCCCCGTAGATTCTCTATGTGCTGCGAAAGGGAGGGGTGAGGGTTGCAATAGAGGGTATGCACGTGACGTCACCATCAGCTGGAGTGACTGCAGTTACACCCCACTGAGTGGCAAAAAAACTGAGAGGCAGCATTGGTTTTCAGCGTGAATGCAGCGAAAAACACACAAAACCAGGCCCGGCGCCAGGAGGGGGTTTGGGGGAGGCTTGGCCACGGACCCCATGGACATCGCTGTGCCTCACTCCGGACCGAGGGAGACATACTTGATAATAGCAAGTAATTTTCTCACTCAAACCACTGCCGCCTGCTGCTTCTGCTACTGATTGCTTTTAGAGGGAAAAGCTGCCCATAACTGCTGGTCTAGGATCTGTTTTCTTCGTAATAATAGCATATTATTAGCGAAAAGGCGTTGGCAAAAGATCCAGTGCGTATCTGTATTTGCACTCGTCAAATTATTCAATTTCCAACACGTTGTCACTTCGGTGAGTAATGTAGCCAATCACAGACATGTTTGTTGATTTCTACAACGCAATTGGCCAATCACAGGTGTTGAAGTTAGAATCCACTCACCGCTCGAGTGTTTGTCCAGTGCTGAGTTCTGCATGTGCGCTAATCTTCTCTAAGTGTGGATATTATGTAAATAAGAGATTCATTGTGTAGTCGCTTCACTGATTAATATAACAGAACTTTGTGAGATCACGTTCATTGAATGAGTGACAGCTTTTAGAGATTATAAAGGGAGGGCTCTTGCGCGCTGTCTAGGCGATATAAAAAAAATAATTAATAGGCCTATAATATATTCAGAATTTGAATAAAACTTTTATTTTCCATTCTTGACAAGCAGCCACATACACGCTTAAATACATAGACCCATCAGCATGTACATGTTGGATTCACTCTCAAAACTGTGATGACTGACAGGGATAAATATTTATGTCGAAATCAGACTGTCAGGAAAACACGATTCCTGGCTGCATGTCAATATCCATGGATCACTGGATCTTTGGTAAACTGTAAGGAACTCTATATCGAGTCAAACCTTTAGTTTAAACTGATAATCGTTTGCTTTACTCGCGTTTTCCCCTATTAACTCCAGCCACGCAGCAGCTCTTCTGCCACTCAGCCCTGAGGGGGGCGTGTTCCGGCGGGAAAGTGACTTTGATGCATACCCTCTATTCACAACCTCACCACTAGATGCCGCTAAAATGTACACACTGCACCTTTAACGGTCATCAGCATTGTAAATCCTAAAAAATATTTTATATATATATATATATATATTTTTTTTTTTTAAATGTATGTACATTTATAACACTATATTTTGTATTATATTACCTTTGCATCAAGTTACAAAAAACAAGTTACTGCTGCTGTGAGTGTGTTTCTAATACAGCTGCTGTGGGAGTGACTGTAAAATTGACATATTTCTCTCTTCTGACTGCCATTATCAATCTCTATCTAATTTTTTCCTTTTTTGAAAGTTGTGAAAAAACTCTGTGGAGTTTTTCTTTTGCTATTTGAGCGAATGGGAACATTTTTATGAATTCTAACAACGCATGAATGTGAACAAATGTGAATGCCTCTCGGGACAGTTGACGGGCCAGCGATTCATCTTAACAAAAGTTTAAGCCTTGACAAGAAGACAAGCGCATTGTTTACGTAGTGTTTAGGCATTAAAGTTTAATGCATAATCAACGCAAAAACAATGCGTTGCCACTTATGTCCAGTTTGAACGTGTGAGTGTGATGAGTTCCCATTGGCTGCTGAGCACTAGGGTTAAACTATAGAGTGGTGCAGGTATGACATCACTTTGTAGGCCAAAACGCAGAAGCGAGTTAGCATTTTAGCACTTCCGGTTCCATCGTCCTGAAGTCAATGGGTTTTTTAAATGGGATTTTGTTTAAATGGCTGAAATAAGGTCTGTGGTGAACACAAGCTCAAGACACTTTCACGTTTTATTCTACGACATAAAATACATCAGTATTACCCCACGCGTGATTTTTTTTTTTTAAGCTGTTACGTGTCTTGAAAAAGGCGGTTGCTAACAAGTGGCTAAATGGAACTACAGAGGCTGTTGGGAAGATTAAACGTCATCACACCGAAAAGGTAACCTCAGTCCGCTTTTACAGCCTCATTATGCTCATAATTGTTCTCTTATAAACTAGTCTAACTCAAACGTTCTGGGAAAATGTTTTTAGATAAAAGCTAAAAACAGATGTTGGACGCTTAGTGATGGTGACGCTGAATTTGTGGGACCGTAGTTTAGTTTGTTTATAGCCTACCTAACTTTAGCTTTTTACTCATGGCGACTGCACGTTGATCTGCAGTCGTGGGTCTTTCATGCGGAGACTCTCCTAATATTAATGCATAACGATGCATTCAAAAGTTAATGGCCAAACAAATGTTTATAAAAGTCCACATTGTTATTGCAGATTAAATCTAACACGGATAACATTAAATAAATATTTTTTATAAGGTTAAACTTTGATTATTACTCAAGCCTTTATCTAAACCTCTCACCGTCAGTCGCGCATATCTGCCATGTTTTGTAGTTTTTTAACACTTTTTACTTGTGTTTGTAGTTCTGAAGAGAATCCTCCTCCAAACTGCAATGGGTTGTGGGCAATATTAGCCTTTAAGCCTTGTTTAAGCTTGGTTTATACTTGGTTTATACTATGTAGCCTACATACATTTTGTTCTAATGTCATAAGTAATAATATCAAGGTTTGCTGAGTTTTACACGATTCTTTTGTAGTGTGGTTTTTGGTGAAGTGTACTAAAATAAATATCGTCACCTGTGTACATTACTTCTTCTCACCGCTGTTTCCTGATGGTTTATAGAACAATTACTCCGAGTCGCCCTCTGTCGTTTCAAAGATAGTACAACGGCGAGCGCGTCAAGGCCAAAAGGGTCAGAATTGCGCTATAGATTAATCGCGTTTACAGTCAAACACCGTAACGCAGTTGTGATTACAAACGCCGTAAAAAATGCGCGAAATACGTCAATGATGCCGCTTTTATGCTGTTTATCTTGCCATATGACGGCGTAAAAAACGTTGTTTTGGTTGCACAGAGCGTGCGTTATTTACGGCGTTTTGCTTATAGTATAATGAGCCACACCCACTGATTTCCACAGCCAGTAAATTTGAACTGTTCTCACCCAATCAATGATGACCTGAGTCAGACCAGACAAATTCAGCACGGATTATTTTAGCCAAAGGAGTGCCTATGAATTGATAGGGTATATTTATCTACAATAGCCTATAACCTTTTGGATATATTCATCTCTACTAACATTAAACATATTAATTAAAGATCACACCTCTTTATCATACTTTAATGTAATTGCAAAGATTTAATGTTCAGCAATTATCCTACCTACCCCATGTATTCAATTTATTACACTGAATATGGGAGGAGCTAAATATGATCTAGGCTATTTTAGTTGACCCTCACTCTAGAACAAATCCTTTAAAATGAATGGTATTCAGAACAGAACAAGAATGAGAAAATTTAGCCTATATATGAAGCCAAAACGAATTCGTTTAAAGCTGAACTGAAACAGAAACGCGCATTATAGCCTACCTCTCTCATTTGTCACAATGTGTGTGGGGGTGTGTGTGTGGGGGTGGGGGTGTGGATGATATGGTATGTTATGTTATGTTATGTTATGTTCTGGTTTTCCCCCTCATGGGTAGTTTTTGTTTGTTTTATTTGTTTTTGTTATTAATAAAACCCAAATTCTCTTGCACTTGAGTCCTCGCTCCTTTCACCCATACCTGACCATGACAGTTATTAGGCTACTTTCCCAACATTTGTGTCATTTATTCTTAAAAGTAATGTAAGTTATGTTTGCAACAATAGCTGTTTATTGACCTATATGAGTGTGAGGCTCCCTGTCTGAGTCAGACACCCGGTCATTAAATAATTCGTGAATATTTGTAAATATTCGTGGCTTAAAACAGCTGGAAAATTGAACAGTGCATGCAGTTCTGTGGATGTTTTGCATGCAGTGTTATTATGGTTAACCAAAACAAAAATTATTAAAAACATGTATGCTAATCGAAATAAAAGAAAATATAAATATTAGCCTAGTTGAAAACTAGAAATGTTTCCTTTTGTCAATAAACTGTATTCATTTCGGGATTTTTTTTTTTTTTTTTTTCCTGCGACCTTCAACCGACGCGATCATTCTCCATTCATTAACCAACAAGATTATGTTAAATTAAAATGGATAAGTGCCTATGACCCATTAAAATACCCAAACATTTTTTCCAGGGGTTAATTTTAGCCTACATGCACAAATAGCAGCATAAACAACAGAACATAAGGATTCATCATCACGCACCTGTAGCGCTTCTGAGAACGGAGAAAAAACAGGATAAAATCATATAAAAGGAGTAAAAAAGCCTATGTCTATACGTGAAATTTATTTCACTTAAATAATTAACAGATTAACAAAATGAAAGAAACTAAGACAAGTAATAGGCTAAATGCTGAGTGTCGGTTCATTTTTGAGAAGCAAGTTTGGAAAGGAAAGCAGCAGCTGTTTGTTTTCTTTATACAAGTAATATTTTGTTTTTATTGTGAGTGTACACAAATAATAGTTTACCCTTCACAGTTTCTAATGATACTCTTATGGCCATAAATTACGGAGTATTTAACATTTTTTCCGCTGTTTTAAGAAAATTAAAGTGATCGCGGCGGCGCCTCACTCGCACACACAACATCTATCAGTTAACTTGACATCGCAGCCTGTTCGTTATCAAAATAAAATAGTCAACTTAATGTATAAGAAGTTACACTGCTCATTTGAAATAGCCCGTGTGTACAATCTGTGCCGTTTTGCGCATGTTTGTTGTCGTCGGTATTGTATGGTGACCGCGCGCAGTCAGCGGAGGCTCGCGCTGCGGAGCCAGGCTAAAGTATAAACAAGGCTTAGAGTGTGCACAGATCCACATTTCGAAAATCTACCGGAAACAGTAGATCATCCAGATACTTTTGACATACTCTTTTCAACATACTATGCTTTGGGACACACTTACTCTAATCTCACATACTATTTAGGATGGATAGTACGGACATCGGGACGCAGGGCTAGTCATAGACAAGACCAGACAATGATCGTGTGTGTGGTGCATGCTTATGTAGAGCGGTGCTGATGACGGTGATAGCAGGCAGGTGTTGTTGATTGTGAAACTTGTGCAGGTGGTAGACCAGGAAGGATTCTGGGAGAGGTAGTGCTGAGGTGACAGGCATGCTGACTGGAGATTGTCACACATCAAGACAAGGCAATGTACACAATGCACTTTTGATATGTCTGTCAGTTTTGTTTTGTTTTTTGTTGATGTAGGGTTTTTTTTTTTTTTTTGTAAGATTTATTTATTTATGTATCGTATCTTGATAAAGAGACGTTTGCTTTTCCAAATGAAAAGAAATCCATAGAAGGAGGGATATAGCTATACAAATCTACACACCTCTGTTAAAATTGCTGTGATTTGAGATGTATAAAATGAATCCAAGACAAATCATGTCAGATCTTTTTCCAACTTTAATGTGGTTTATTGAAACCAACAAAATAGAAACTTTTAAAGTTAGTATGAAATGTAAGTTGCCCTAGTCTTTTCTTACCTATTGTGATGTATGAGTGAAATGGCATCTCACTCAAGAAATAATTTAGGGCGAGACTTGACTTTTTACATCAGGAATTTATTGAATCAATGGATTGTTGTGGTTTGCTACTGCTGTGATCTCATGTGACGTGAGTGACAGGTTGTCCCACCCTCACCCAGACAAAGAAAAGACTTAAAATAACCTGGTTGCATATGTGTTCATGACAGGGCATGTTACATTCACAATCTATAATTCCTCAAGTTCTTTCTTATTTTTTTCATACAGAATGTCAAATATTTACTTGTATTTGTAGATTATATTTTAATGACATTAAAAAATACTGTCTTTTGCTAAATAAGTTGTGAATTTCATGGTTGCAATTGTGAATACAGGTATGGATTTCTTTATTCAATCAGTATTTGTAGGTTAATTATACTTTGTAGATTCAAATAGAGTATTATGAGGCCTGCATTTCAATTTTCTACCAAAAAGAAAATAAAAATAAATGAGAAATTAGAATTTCATTCAGTATTCAGCAACACTTGCTGTGCAATTCCACATACATCTGCAAGAGACCATAGTCGGCTCGATAAATGTTACATGCGTTCTGAAGAGAACACGTCTTTTCACCTTTATTGCAATACAGTACGTAACACAAATGCAATAGCATGTCATAAAAGCAAGATGACAACATTATAACCATAATTAACACTACGTCGTATACCTAAAACCGCCAGCGGGTAAAATTTACCCATGCACGACTACTGTTTTGATATGGCTAAAAAACGTATTATGTCACTGTATTATGCCACTGTCTTCACAAAGTAATGTGTAGTGTCATGAAATAATTATTTTGAGTCATCGACTATGTTTTTGTCCTGTTGTTTTATGTTCAAGGCTATTTTAAGCAGGCTACACTGATCACTAATCATAGGCTAAACCAGCCTGCAATGACAAGAATGACAAGAGAATTAGAAGGAAATAAATACATATTTGGGTGGTTTAATATTATCCATTGTGACTAAAACTGATTACCACTATCTCAGTGAGTGAAAGGTGCTGCCTAGTAACATAGAACGTTAAAACATAAGCGGCGCGAAAATGACAGCACGAAAATAAAGGCGTTATATAGGTAAATTTGACCTGCTGGCAATATAAATGCCTCGTTTTTAATCTGGTTTTATCTTGTAAATAACACAATTTTAGTAAAAGTCAATGACTGGGAGACTTGGATATTTTATTGAAAATCTGTTATGTACATTTGAAAAACAGCCATGGGTACATTTTACCCCGTGGCGGTTCTAGTGTTAAACAAAACTATACCTGTTCTATCTTCATGCAGCATATATTCTCTGGCTCTGTAGGCATCTTACAACAGTTCCTACACGAGCACCTGTACAGGGCAAAAATGTCCTGTTGCATTCTACATGTTGTAATTCTTCTTGAGTCTCTCCATCATTGTCTGAGTCCGGTTCAAACATATAAGGCTGAAAACCGCTATAGTTTCCGACATTTTCAGTGCGTGAGATTGTCCTGTTTTGTTGTTGTCGGTGTGGTGACGAAGCTCCGCACTCTTCTTGAAAGGGGGCTGGAACAAAGCCACTGGAAGGCAAGCCTTCAACTTTTAGCCAAAAAAGCACAACGGCTAATGCTAACGCTGGTACACAGGGAAGGAGACCAGAGGCCGTTTTTTTTTTTTAATGGATCACAATAATTTTAATTTATACTTTAGCTTTGCAGTTAAAATAAACCATATATTACACATATTTCAACAGGGGATCTTGCTTTATTATTATTATTTATTTATTTAATAACCAAGCTTCAACAACATAAGGGAAGATCCCTTAAACGCAGCTGATGATGCTTTGAGGTGATGCTCGAGTGATCAAGAATATTCCAATATACAAATAAGCTTTCCTTCAATTCCTCCATCCTCATTTTCTTTCCTTGCATCCTTCCCTCACATCCTACGAGGGGTGGAGCTGAGATGCGAGGAAAGGAAATTAGAAATTAGAAGCACCCCATCAGCATTTCAAGACGCTTTTAAATCGGGCAGCCTTCGAATGCAGCCTTAGCTAAGTTCTCTATAGCTCCTTACTACCCCTTGCAAGAACTTACTTTTCTATAAATGTTTTTATCTTTATGTAAATGCATTAAGCTTGGTTTATACTCGCCGCGTCCGCACAAGCGCGGGACCCCATTTCGCGTGGCGGTGTGCAGCGCGTTTTTTTTTACTTTCTGCGCGGCTCCGAAGATGCACGAGTTCGAGGCGAATCTAGCCGAGCATGACGTCTCATCACACCGGCACCCAGTTTGCACGTACAAATTAGTTGCTTATATTTACAAAATGAGCCTACAAAAGCAGAAATAAGCCCTTTTATTGAAAATAAAGATCCATGTTTAATAAAAAAAATTTCACAAATCTAAATGAAAATGTTTAATGAAATTAGGAGATCTTTAAGATCAAAAATTAAATAAATTGTACTTAATTTGTCTTCCAGGAAACATGTATCTTCTGTTGCTTCAGAAGGGCAGTACTAAATGAAAAAAACTGATATTTAAACAAAATAAGAAAAATTTGGACATCTTCATCCTGTTCAAATGTTTTCACCCCCCCGGCTCTTAATGCATCGTGTTTTCTTCTGGAGCATCAGTGAACGTTTAAACCTTTTTTTAATAGTTGTGTTTGAGTTCCTCAATTGTCCTCGGTGTGAAAAGATGGATCTCAAACTCATACAGTCACTGCTGGAAAGGGTTCAAATACGCAAAAGATGCTGGAAAACTGAAGAATCTGCAGGACCTGAAGGATTTTTCTGAAGAACATTGGGCAGTTTAACTGCAGGACAAACAAGGGACTCAAGAACAACCATAACAAAACAAAAAAATATAACAATACAATAGCCTATAGCCTACACTACTGTTCAAAAGTTTGGTATTAGTAAGGTACTTTGTTTATTTTCACCAAGACTGCATTTATCTGATTAAAAAAAACTGTAGTATTGTAAAATATCTTTACCAATGTTTTCTATTTTAAAGCTGCAGTCCGTAACTTTTTTTGGTTAAAAATGATCCAAAATCAATTTTTGAGCAAGTACACAACAAGCAAGTATTCAAAACTATCTCCTTACCTTAGCCCAATTCACAATGGTAAGCTTGTAATAATGTGTTATAATTAGAGTGGTATGGTGGATTTCCGCGGGAAATTCAAGCATGTCTTTGCGTCATTACGTCACGTCTGTATACATAAAGAAAGAGTCCGGCTAGTAGTAACGCACGTGAGGAGCATGTTCTTCAGCGGATCATTTATAGCCTTTTCTCACAGCAGCTGGAGTAATTAAATTTACCATTTTGATGGCGGATTGTAATCCAGAAAGGCCCAAATGACAATCATCAGTGACAACTTGAGATTCACCCGTTGTCAAAAGCAAAAGATTAGACTGTACAGAAATTGAAATCTACAGGTAACGCTAATAAACATTTAAATACATGTAGTCACGCAATGCTAATGCTGTTAACATTAACAATTTGAGAACAAAGTAACAATAATAATAATTTGCACGGTTTGATGTTATACAAGCGATCGTTAGATTTAATCACTGTTGGTAGCGCGATTTATTGTAATGTTTTGTTCCCAAAAGTGGCAAACATGTTACTTACTTGTTCAGATGACATTTTCCGGTGAAAATTCTTATTTAGGTTATACTCCAAGACGTAGAATCTGTGATTCTGAAGCACAGTATCCACACCGGTGCGGAGACTGACAGCAAGCCGCACATACTCATCAAAACATTCATTCATCCGCGCTGAGGAGCCGCGCCAACGCACAACTCACGTACAGATGATAACTTCACAAATAACTGCAATTGCAGGTTTCAAACGGAGATGGCGACACGGAGGCAAAACTTACGGACTGCGGCTTTAATTTATTTTAAAATGTTTTTCTTGTGATGGCAGAGCTCATTATTCCAGTCTTCAGTGTCACATGATCCTTCAGAAATCATTCTAATATGATGATTTGCTGCTCAAGAAACATTTCTGATTGTTATCAATGTTGAAAACAGTTGTGCCTCTTAATGAAGTGTGGACAGCGTCTGTTTTCATGATTCTTTATGAATAGCAAGTTCAGAAGAACAGCATTTATTTGAAATAGAAATCATTTGTTATATAAATGTCTTTACTGTCACTTTTGATCAATTTAATGCATCCTTGCAGTGTAACACATGGTCAAAGAAAGAACGGATGACAGAGAGTAACATCATTGTTGTAAAATTAGGCCACTGATATGGATGCGGACATTATTCAGTAGGGGTTCAGGAAAAAAATCGGCAGCTGGCAGCAGGAAGTACCTGCCAATGGCAGCCGGAAGACAGTTGCTGGCAGCCAGACAACCTGCCAAAGTAGGCGGCACCTGCCGCTTCGCGATCTCCAATCACTAGCATCCAAAGAGTGACAGCAACCAATCAGATGATGAGCGGGCGACAGCAGCATATAAACAGTGTTGATGCGGGCAGAGCTCAAATGTATGGAAGCCCGTTTCCGCCACAATTGAGTAAAAAAATATAATTCTTTAAGTCATAATAATGAGAAACTTTTTCGTAATAATGACTTAACATCTCATAATAATGAGAAACTTTTTCGTAATAATGACTTAGTTTCTCATTATTACGAGATAAGTCATTATTATGAGAAAGTTTCTAATTATTACGAGATGTTAAGTCATTATTACGAGAAAGTTTCTCATTATTATGAGATGTTTTCTCATAATAATGACTTAACATCTCGTAATAATGAGAAACTTTCTCGTAATAATGACTTAACATCTCGTAATAATGAGAAACTTTCTCGTAATAATGACTTAACATCTCGTAATAATGAGAAACTTTCTCATAATAATGACTTAACATCTCGTAATAATGAGAAACTTTCTCATAATAATGACTTAACATCTCGTAATAATGAGAAACTTTCTCGTAATAATGACTTAACATCTCGTAATAATGAGAAACTTTCTCGTAATAATGACTTAACATCTCGTAATAATGAGAAATAATGAGAAACTTTCTCATAATAATGACTTAACATCTCATAATTTCTCGTAATAATGACTTAACATCTCGTAATAATGCGCAACTTTCTCGTAATAATGACTTAACATCTCGTAATAATGAGAAACTTTCTCATAATAATGACTTAACATCTCATAATAATGAGAAACTGTCATTACGACGCATTGTGCGCTTGCGCCGCGCTATCTACTGAGGTGCCGGTGTTGCTGATGCTGATTCATGCAAACAGTGGGCTTCCGTCGACGCCCATTTCCGGCACATAAGAAAAACATACTTAAGTCATAATTTCAAAATCGAGCCTTGCTGCTCATTGATCTGCCGCTACCCGACAGGATGAATTGTGAACACATTAAGGGGTAGGCCTATTTTAACTGTGGTTTTAGCTACTAATGATTAAATTATTGCCTTATTATCTTATTATCTGAACGGCATTGAATAGCCTATCTCTGAGCAAACACGCTCTTGAGAGGATTTTAAGCAAGAACAAGCTTTGGCGCAGAAAGAACAGAACAGAGGTGGCTGCATGAGGTGGCAACATTCATTGAACAACTTCAAACCTCTGGTCATGATTATTGATGCGCGCGCGCGCACACACACACACACACACACACACATATGTTGGTTGGATGGTGTTGTAACCGCCAGAGAATCAGTGAGTTCTGCTGCCGAACAGTTGCAACAGAAATATGAGGTTGTGATCGGGCAGCAGTTTTCATTCAACAGTAAATATAGCTTATACTCCTGTAAAAATGATATTGTATGTTTCAATAAATAGTGCACGTAACAAATTCACCCAGGGTAGCCTATTTAATCAATATCAGAATCAAAAGGAGCTTTATTGCCAAGTAGGCTATGTTTGCACACACAAGGAATTTGTTTTGGTGACAGAGGAAGCTACACAGAGACAACAGTACACAGATAGTAAAATAAAAAATAAATAATAAAAATAAATTAATAAGATAGCACATATAATGCTTGCTGCCCGCCTCGCTTGATGTGCTGGAAGTCGCTGCCCGCATGTGCAAATTGCGCATGCGTGGATGAAGTCATAATTACGAGAAAGTTTCTCATTATTACGAGATGTTAAGTCATTATTACGAGAAAGATTCTCATTATTACGAGATGTTAAGTCATTGTTATGAGAAAGTTTCTCATTATTACGAGATGTTAAGTCATTATTACGAGAAAGTTTCTCATTATTATGACTTAAAGAATTATATTTTTTTACTCAATTGTGGCGGAAACGGGCTTCCATACAAATGAGTAAATTGATAGACATTATGAGTAAATAAAACCTGGCATTCGATAAGAATCGGTAGGTTTGTTAGTAACTTTAATATCAGCGAACGACAGTATCGCTACCTACTGTAGTTAATTGTTTAAAGAGCCACGTCTTGTGTACCGTATTTTACATTTATAATTAGCACCATCGGCCCCAGTATTGTCTGTCAAACATTAACTTATCAAAGCAGAAGAGTCGAGACTAGAGACTGTGGATTATTTATGTTTATGGTAAGTAGTAAATGACCAGGGTTCTCTAACACAACATTAATGATGGACATAAGTTTAATCAGTTGTAAAACACCGGGATAGGCCTTTTTTAGGTGTTGTCAAATCTATTTGACAACAGTACTATACTGTATATTGCGCTTTGACTTTACTCAGGTAAGCATAATACATTTTTTATTTATTTATCAAAAGTATTTTGGGACGTTTTAAATGTCATTTTGAATGTATCTACTGTGCTTCAGCATGACTCCTATCAGTGAATCTGCTGGTGTCAGAAATAAAGAAGGGAAGGAATACTTGTAGACTATGTGAATTCAAGCAATTTTTGACTTTAACTTTTGAATATTAGTAATCACTAATTAATATTTTCTAGGAAGATACAGTGCACATTTGTTGCAGAAGGATGCAGGCTAAACAACATTCAGTGTGACAGAAGCTAATTTCAAGTGTTAGCCTCTCATACTGTATCTACAGTATCTTTCTGATTAAAATACAGAATAAATGTATTTCTCAAGTACTAACTGCACCCTTCTGTATTAAGGGAAGTTACTGTAAGTCGTGATGTTTAGAAAATAGTGTTTAATGACAATGTCAGTCATTTTTGTTAGTTTTTTTGTATGCCACATTGTTGCCAGAGAAATGCTTCTTCATGTGGTCATTGAGGTGGGTGATCCTGCTTTTGTAAACTTGGTTTGGTTGGAACAGACTCATTCTGTGTGAAAGCACACTTTCGCTGGTTAGACCAGTGTTTCCCAACCCTGTTCCTGGAGGCACACCAACAGTACACATTTTGAATGTCTCTCTTATATGACCCATCCATTTCAGGCCTTGGAGCAGGGATGTGCGGTTTCAGACACAGTCCTGCAGAGTTCAGCTCCAACCCTGATCAAACACACCTGAACCAGCTGATCAATGTCTTCAGGGTTACTAAGTCTACAGGCAGGTGAGTTTTTAAATCAGGAGCTGCATCTCATTTCGGAGGCTACATTTGTCGGACGCATACATCATTGAGGCTGCCTCATTTCAGTAAAGTAGCCATCACATTCCAAAGTCATAAAGAAATTACAACAATTTATGCTTTACAAGGATAACGGTCAATTTTATAATGTTTTTTTTTTTTTTTTTTTAAATGAGACATCCTTGATGATGTATGCGGCTGACAAATGCGACCTTTGGACCTTTGGAACGCAACCTCCAAATTGAGACAGTAGTGACTAGTACCAGTAATATCAGTAGTGACGTTATACAAACCCGATTCCAAAAAAGTTGGGACACTGTACAAATTGTGAATAAAAAAGGAATGTAATAATTTACAAATCTCATAAACTTATATTTTATTCACAATAGAATATAGATAACATATCAAATGTTGAAAGTGAGACATTTTGAAATGTCATGCCAAATATTAGCTCATTTTGGATTTCATGAGAGCTACACATTCCAAAAAAGTTGGGACAGGTAGCAATAAGAGGCCGGAAAAGTTAAATGTACATATAAGGAACAGCTGGAGGACCAGTTTGCAACTTATTAGGTCAACTGGCAACATGATTGGGTATAAAAAGAGCCTCTCAGAGTGGCAGTGTCTCTCAGAAGTCAAGATGGGCAGAGGATCACCAATTCCCCCAATGCTGCAGCGAAAAATAGTGGAGCAATATCAGAAAGGAGTTTCTCAGAGAAAAATTGCAAAGAGTTTGAGGTTATCATCATCTACAGTGCATAATATCATCCAAAGATTCAGAGAATCTGGAACAATCTCTGTGCGTAAGGGTCAAGGCCGGAAAACCATACTGGATGCCTGTGATCTTCGGGCCCTTAGACGGCACTGCATCACATACAGGAATGCTACTGTAATGGAAATCACAACATGGGCTCAGGAATACTTCCAGAAAACATTGTCGGTGAACACAATCCACCGTGCCATTCGCCGTTGCCGGCTAAAGCTCTATAGGTCAAAAAAGAAGCCATATCTAAACATGATCCAGAAGCGCAGGCGTTTTCTCTGTGCCAAGGCTCATTTAAAATGGACTGTGGCAAAGTGGAAAACTGTTCTGTGGTCAGACGAATCAAAATTTGAAGTTCTTTTTGGAAAACTGGGACGCCATGTCATCCGGACTAAAGAGGACAAGGACAACCCAAGTTGTTATCAGCGCTCAGTTCAGAAGCCTGCATCTCTGATGGTATGGGGTTGCATGAGTGCGTGTGGCATGGGCAGCTTACACATCTGGAAAGGCACCATCAATGCTGAAAGGTATATCCAAGTTCTAGAACAACATATGCTCCCATCCAGACGTCGTCTCTTTCAGGGAAGACCTTGCATTTTCCAACATGACGATGCCAGACCACATACTGCATCAATTACAACATCATGGCTGCGTAGAAGAAGGATCCGGGTACTGAGATGGCCAGCCTGCAGTCCAGATCTTTCACCCATAGAAAACATTTGGCGCATCATAAAGAGGAAGATGCGACAAAGAAGACCTAAGACAGTTGAGCAACTAGAAGCCTGTATTAGACAAGAATGGGACAACATTCCTATTCCTAAACTTGAGCAACTTGTCTCCTCAGTCCCCAGACGTTTGCAGACTGTTATAAAAAGAAGAGGGGATGCCACACAGTGGTAAACATGGCCTTGTGCCAACTTTTTTGAGATGTGTTGATGCCATGAAATTTAAAATCAACTTATTTTTCCCTTAAAATGATACATTTTCTCAGTTTAAACATTTGATATGTCATCTATGTTGTATTCTGAATAAAATATTGAAATTTGAAACTTCCACATCATTACATTCTGTTTTTATTCACAATTTGTACAGTGTCCCAACTTTTTTGGAATCGGGTTTGTACATCGAGGATGTTGCCATGTTGCTGGAAATAGAGCCGTCAGTGTCCCAGTGTGTAGTAAGTCAGGGTCCTTACCATTGCTTGAATTTGTGTACATGATATACTGATTCACGAGCTAGGAAGCTGAGTGAGACTCACCCTTGGTGTGCCTCCAGGAACAGGGCTGACACTGGGCTAGACAGTGTGTATTTATTTTCTTTTACGTATTTGATAAAAATAGTTAAAATGGCAAATTTATAGGCCTGGCATATGTCTGAATATTTCTCTCTGTAATCATGTTCCGCTATACAGGTAACAAAATTAAGTATAAAGTCTGTATCGTGCCAAAAAGAATTGGAGACCTGTAGACACTGCCATGAAACCTTTAAACACTGCTTATCAGGTGATAACTGTTTAATAGGTATTTGATGGCAAAATGCAACAAGAGTAGTATTCACATGGCTGTGCATGTATGTATACTGTTAATAAGGTAATGTACATCTTGTGTATGTAACAGTTTTCTTATGAATCCTCTAGGCTACACTGGAAGAGGAAAATGGAGAGAGATGCTTCAAGAAACACACTGGTGTCAGGAGAACCACCTTTCACTCAACATCAACAACACTAAGCAGCTGGTGGTGGATTTCAGGGGAAAGGACAGAGAACACACCCCGTCACCATCGATGGGACACCTGTGGGGAGTGGGTCAACAGCTTTAAGTTCCTTGGTGTTCACATCACTAAAGATCTCACATGGTCTGCTCACACAGATGCAGAGCTGAAGAAGGCACGTCAGCACCTCTTTATACCTCAGGTGCCTGAGGAAGTTTGGAATGAGCCCCAACATCCTCAGATCATTCTGCACCTGCACTGTGGAGAGCATCGAAGAGCACTTGGTACAGAAACTGCACTGCTGGCGACCTACAAGCAACATTTTAGGAGGTGAGCTTCCTTCCCTCCAGGCGGTGTATAAGGAAAGCCCAGAGAATCATCAGTGACTCCAGCCACCCGAGCCACGGACTGCTCTCTCTGCAGTCTCTGCAGCACCCGGCCCCACACGAGCCGACTGAGGGACAGCTTCTCTCAGGCTATCAGGCTGCTGAACACCCAGAACTGATGTGCCTTACACAGCCCACTCTATCCTATCCTATGCCATGCACTGCACTTTACACTCCATCACCACAATTTCAACCAAACTGGAATCTAATGTATTATGCACTGCACTCTGCCATCACCTACTTATCAACCCACTGTACATCTGCAACTGTATAATGTGTATAATTGGATGCCAAGGATGCTGCACACTGGTGGTGGTTGAGGAGAGACCCCTGACATGGTTGTAAAGCGCTTTGGGTGTACAATAGTACATATGAAAGCGCTATATAAATTCATTCATTCATTCATATAATTGTGTATTGTGTGTATAATATGTACATTATTTATTGTGTATAATGTGTATTGTTATCTGCAAAGTATGTCCAATTGTATTCTGCACTGCTCGCAGACTTTCACTCACCACGGCACATGTGCTGATGCTGATGTGACAATAAAAGTGATCTGATTTGAAAACACCCATCTAGGTTTTTGCAGTGATTGGTGCCAGTTTCTGGAGGAATGATTTTTATTTATTCTGTCTTGATAGTTCACTCTTAAATTCACTCTCAATAAAACGTTTTAATAAAACTCAGCATTTAGAATAGCTCAGCATTTCAGCATTAATCTATTTGTGGGATGTGTTTGATACTTATCACACTGTACGTTGTTGTTCAACAACTACCAAATACAACCTACATCAAGAAGAATATTATTGTATTATTGTTTTTTTTGTTTTTTTTAAATCACTACAGTGTAAAACTGAACTTGAAATGTTTGTATGATACAGCAATATATATATATATATATATATATATATATACACTCACCTAAAGGATTATTAGGAACACCTGTTCAATTTCTCATTAATGCAATTATCTAATCAACCAATCACATGGCAGTTGCTTCAATGCATTTAGGGGTGTGGTCCTGGTCAAGACAATCTCCTGAACTCCAAACTGAATGTCAGAATGGGAAAGAAAGGTGATTTAAACAATTTTGAGCGTGGCATGGTTGTTGGTGCCAGACGGGCCGGTCTGAGTATTTCACAATCTGCTCAGTTACTGGGATTTTCACGCACAACCATTTCTAGAGTTTACAAAGAATGGTGTGAAAAGGGAAAAACATCCAGTATGCGGCAGTCCTGTGGGCCAAAATGCCTTGTTGATGCTAGAGGTCAGAGGAGAATGGGCCGACTGATTCAAGCTGATAGAAGAGCAACTTTGACTGAAATAACCACTCGTTACAACCAAGGTATGCAGCAAAGCATTTGTGAAGCCACAACACGCACAACCTTGAGGCGGATGGGCTACAACAGCAGAAGACCCCACCGGGTACCACTCATCTCCACTACAAATAGGAAAAAGAGGATACAATTTGCACAAGCTCACCAAAATTGGACAGTTGAAGACTGGAAAAATGTTGCCTGGTCTGATGAGTCTCGATTTCTGTTGAGACATTCAGATGGTAGAGTCAGAATTTGGCGTAAACAGAATGAGAACATGGATCCATCATGCCTTGTTACCACTGTGCAGGCTGGTGGTGGTGGTGTAATGGTGTGGGGGATGTTTTTTTGGCACACTTTAGGCCCCTTAGTGCCAATTGGGCATCGTTTAAATGCCACGGCCTACCTGAACATTGTTTCTGACCATGTCCATCCCTTTATGACCACCATGTACCCATCCTCTGATGGCTACTTCCAGCAGGATAATGCACCATGTCACAAAGCTCGAATCATTTCAAATTGGTTTCTTGAACATGACAATGAGTTCACTGTACTAAAATGGCCCCCACAGTCACCAGATCTCAACCCAATAGAGCATCTTTGGGAGGTGGTGGAACGGGAGCTTCGTGCCCTGGATGTGCATCCCACAAATCTCCATCAACTGCAAGATGCTATCCTATCAATATGGGCCAACATTTCTAAAGAATGCTTTCAGCACCTTGTTGAATCAATGCCACGTAGAATTAAGGCAGTTCTGAAGGCGAAAGGGGGTCAAACACAGTATTAGTATGGTGTTCCTAATAATCCTTTAGGTGAGTGTATATAATACGTAATAATGAACGATATACATATATTTTGTATATAAAAAGTAGGCTAGCCTATCTACTATAGTAAGATTTAATTTAATCATTTAAAATCTAAATCACAATTATGATTAGGCTATTATTCATACTATCACTCTCGTTGTTATTTGCCTGGCTACAAGCTACAGGTACCGCCTACTTCTGGTTGTAAACGGCAGCCGACATCCGGTTTTAGTGGCAGGTACTGTCGGCTGCAGTAGTGTTCCTGCTGCCAGCTGCCGATTTTTCGCTGAACCCCACATTATTTCAGTCATTGCCCGTGGGATAACACAGTTTTAAAGCTTCATAAGCTAACAGAAGAGCATAGCAATAAATAAATAAATAAATAAATAAATAAAGTGGTTCATGTATTAAGAATATTCTATTAATCGGCCTATTAATTCTTTTAATTAATTATAATCTATCTGCTATTCTGTTGGAAGTCAGTGTAGCTGGAATCATTCAGGTGTTCTGTAATTTTGTTTCACTGTGCAAGTGGAACTTAAATTATACTTAAATTTAATTTGTACATTTATATTTGTTTGTAAAAAAAAAATTTTTTTTATTGGAAACATGAAAAAACAATGAAATTTCAGCAACATTTTTCAGTACTGTATGACTTTTACAACCAGACAGTTCATAACCAGAGAACATGGAGAATGTTGAATAGTCTGGCTCGGAACAGGGTAGGTTAACACACATCATATGGATCATCACACCAGTATAGGTTACAAAAATAAAAATGTCCACAAATACATTTATACAGGTTTGTTTAAGTTGTTACGGGCAGTGGCATATTTTAACATATGAAAACAACTAATAAAATACAGTTTTAAAGCATCGCAAGGTACAAAGGAAAAGCAAAACGAAATGAAATCGATGTATACAACTAGTTGAAGTTTGCTGTGCTTTATCCTAACATTACACGAAGTGAATGCCTGCATTCAGTCAGGGACGACTGCACAAAATGTGCAAACTAATAAAAACATTATAAACTGTTATGAAACGATAAACATTTGTAGCCTAGTTTAGGCATAAGTTCGTGCTGAAACGATATTTACATTTTTTTAAATAATCCATTAAAAGCACAATATGATTAAAATATCCAAAAACCACTAGAACAATGTTATATATTTTGTTGACTTGTATACTTACATTATCCCAAATGTTTCCAAGGATGTTTAAATCCAGAGAAATCAGCTATTTTAACCAGGACACGGATCGTGTCCGTGCGTCGCCTATCAATGACATCATACCCACGTTACCCTCGATTTCTATTTTGTAGAAACCATGGAAACATCAAAGACGGTTTAATATATTTTGTGTTTTATTAGACAAGGAAACAACTGTTTAGATACATTCATCGACAGAAAACTAATTATTCTACAGTAAAACAGCATTTTCTCCATCATACAATATGTTTTAAAATTAATTGCATGCCATTTAGCAACATAAGCCATCCAGCTTTTATTAATATGATATTCTAATATCAATCTAGTTTACTGCAGTGTGCAACAAGTGTCTCATAGCAGCTGCGGAGCGAACGCAGAGTAACGTTATAATATATCTAATATGATAAAAGAGCGCTGCATTACCCCAGGTACATGAGCGGAAGAAGCGGAAGCGGCGACTGTGGCATAATAAAAGCTCCGCTCACGTGTGTCACGCTCGTCTCTCATTAGCAATCACTCCAGCGGCCTCGTTCAGCTCTCACAGCACTCGGCCTTGCTCTGCTTCATAGTACAGTAGCTTTAATAATCTCATCCATGAAGATTTCTGCCCGTGTCCCATCCCGATTCTTTTCTACCGGCTGTGAGGTGAAGACGACATCTCCCAAGATTCCGCGCTCAATCTCAGCATCATCAAGCTACACCTTTGTTTTGAATAGGCGACCTCTAGCAGCGAAAAACTACATAGTGTGCCTTTAAACCTGCTGAGAAAGGAGCATGAGCTAAAATTCTCAGTTCCATGCACATGCCCGGGAAACTCATGAATATAAATTTATGCTCCTAACACCAGGAGCATCATTTGCATTTAAAGGGACACACACAAAACGGCATGGTTTTTTCTTACCCCCCCAAAAATGGCCATTTTAACATGCTAAAAAAATAGTCTGTGGGGTATTTTGAGCTAAAACTTCACGTAGAGAGTGAAGTAAGATGAGCCATTTTTACTTATGTGATCCTCAAGATAAGAGAAAATAAGACAGAAGTACAATGAAAGTATCTAAAGTAATTTTCTAAAGTAAATTTAAAAATGTTTGCTATCATTTTAAGTGATCAGAATACATCTATGACAAAGGGTTCTAAAAATATGGCTTCTTATAAAAAAGTGTTCCTGTGGCTCAATTTCCCCCAGGTTAGGGGTAAGTTGATCCGAGTCAGTGGGTAAGTTGCACCATCTGGGTGTAAACGGACCATCTAATTAAATCTGAATCAAACCCATGTGAAACTGTAAAGATAATTTACCTCTTTTAAAAACACCTTCAATAATCAAATTTCCTTTTACAAATAGTCATATTTCTTTTCTTAAAGCTAATTTAAACAACATAAAACCAACCAAATGAAGTTGAAATTTCAATATCTTTAATTGTTTGCATTTCTGAAACAATATGTTGAACACCGAAGTTGTAACCTTCCCAAAAAACAGCCTAAACAGAGAAATTAAATTAAATAAAAACTGAATTAGAATAAGTGAATGAATGTCATTGAAACTAATAAACATTTTAGTCAAAAGGTTCTTGGCATGGTAGTTTTTCTGCATTGTCGACCATGTTAGGCCATTAGGGACTACAGGTGGAAATATATATATATATATATATATATATATATGATCAAGCATCTTCTGGGTCTTATCAGAGAAGGATTTGGTGTACTTGTACATTTTTCCTATCAAATAAACTCAAACTAACACATATTTTAAGAAAATGATAAACTAAACCAGTTGTGTAATATTACATTGAAATTATACCAGTTTATACTTAAATGATTTAACTTAACTACAGTGCATTAAGGTGGGGTAATATAGCTGCCGTTTTGGATAAAACTAGCTAGCTTACCAATTCAGGCTAATATTTAGGCTAACATACCCCCACTCCCCCCTACACACTCTGGGGACATCAGATACTTATTGTACATCTTGTAAAAAGAGGCATAGGTCCCCTTTAAAATAATTTCATATTTCCCAACGGGCTAACAGGTTCCACATATTTTCTTAACTGTAAGTTCATACCACCACTCCTTCCCTGGTACCCTCTTGCTCCATGTATTTTTCATCAGTGTTCCTTCTTGTATATTTTTCTTGCAATAAAGGGAGAAAATAATGTTGTGAAAGTGCCACAGTGTTTATACTCTTGTGGGATTTTTTTTCTTTTGCTAAACAGGAAAAAAATATTTGCTGAATTTTGTTGTTCCCACAACAAGAATATCTTCACTATTTGAAAAACAGTTAGCATCTAATTTTGATCCAGTCAAACAAGCCAAACTGCCTAAACTTTTATGTACTTTCAACTGAGTGTCACTTTGGGAATGTCTCATTTTCAGAGCAGTGTTTAACAGGACATTGGTTTAAAGTCATGTAAATGTACTTCCCTCACAAGTGGACGTAAAATTATTCCAAGAGAACAACAGACTTAGCCATGGTCATACCATCCACAAAGAAATCAAATCCACCAGGTAATCAGTAGTTTATGAACATAACTACATTTGTCATATTATGGGTCAAAATGGCTTCATGTTTTGAAGGATTTGGAAATTGATAATTGTTGTGTATCTTCAGTCTGCAGGTCAAGACAACATGTACTAGTGACATGTTTTCTTTTGACATCATGCTGTCTGGTAAGTTCAGAACAAAATCTATAAAAAAAATTTAAAAAGCAGACTGTAAAGATAAACAAGCATTTTATCCCTGACAAGACAAAAGGTCTGTGTGCGTTCAGCTAAATTGAACTGAGAATGCATTTTAAAAGTCAATTCAAATCATAAATCTGAATTTAGGTAGCATATATGAATTTAGCAAACAAAATGCAGAATTTAAGAAATTTGCGTAACTGCTGTAAGTTAAATGTGGTTTTAGCAGGAATCAATGGATTTTTATCTTGTCAGAACACATTGTGCTTGTTTTGACTGTTGAATTTGGTTTAGAGAAATATGACTAAAAAACAAACATCAAATAATTAAATATAAAATTCCACTTTCTGTCATCCCAACTCAAATTGCAATTCAATATGCATACTTCAATATATTATTATGGTGTAATTCATATAGACTTATCTTCATTCCTGTATGATCTCATAATCGAAAAACTTGTGATTTAGCCTACTGAGAGTCCATTATCTGTTACTAAGTTGAATCAATACGGAAGCCCTAAAAGGCCATGGATTATTCTTTTTTTTTTCTCTTGTTTTCTCGTGATCCCGAGATAACAAAAGTTCTTTATAATTGTTTGATTCTGAAACACTGCACCCGGAGAACAAAACCTTCACGCGAATCTGATCGACGGATAAACCATGCGCTCTTTTATGTTGTGGATATTTCAGCAAAATGTTAGCTTCGCTTAATAAACATTTAATTTGTGTAATTAACGTTTAAATGATCAACAGAGCATTCAACAGCTCAAGCGCAGGCGGAGTACCTTCAGAAGGATGCCAGATTATTCTGTAACTATTCAAAAAAAAAAATCATTTAGAGCTGCTTGGATTCAACCCACTTTATTTTCCTCATTCGTTTGAAATAAAATTATATGACATAATTTGTTTGTTATTTGTATTCGTCATGTAGGATAGCCTATGCTGTGACTGATATCATGTGCGTTACACTGGCTTCCTCCTAGCGTGCTCTTCCATTAAAAAGAGGTGCAATATTCCAGATTTCCAAAGGAAACCCCCAAAGTTATTAATAAATTAGCAATGACAAAAAATTATGATAACCGATGTAACCGATGTATTTTTCTACAAGTCCGATATTTTAGCAATTGTTGTTTTGGTAGCTTGTTCTTGTTGCTATGTGGAAGAAGCAAGATAATTTAAAAAATTATATTACCGCGTGGTGAACCTATGATAACTCATATTTAAACAACTAGCCTATACTTTGTGTTGTTGGCCAGATAAAATGACAGAGAAAAGAAAAACAGACATAAGATAATTTTTCGGTGCACTAAAACGCCACACAAAGGCCTTTCCTTACAAGTACAATTTTGGCTGCATTATTTGTGTTCCCTTCAAAAATTGGCCTTGAGAAATTTTATGTTTATTGTTATGTTTAAATGAAATTTACGCTCATGGGTTACACACTATCACCGAATTAAATTATCTAGGCTGCTACACATCTTTACATAGGCTATAAATCATATTTCTTATCAATAGGCGATACATTGAGTGACACAGGAAGGTAAACTAACAGTTACTTAGACTGATGATTAAAATGGCGTCTTAAATACGCACAATAAGGTGCAAACAGAATACAGTGACATCAAAATTAGTTTTAAAATAATCATATACAAGCATTTAGTTAAGTTAATTTCTTAATGCATACAATACTGCACAAAATATAGTGATCACGAAAGGTCTTCACTCTCTCTGTCCCAAACGCGACTGGGCCAATATGAACTGTCTAAGCAACACAGTAAAGGCTATATACCGCACCCCATATGGCAAGCCGTTTTGACTTTTATTCATTCACAGGATATGAATTCTTGATATCAACAATTGAATTTTCACTAGTTAAAATGCTAATTCTTGATATCAACAATTGAATTTTCACTAGTTAAAATGCTAATTCTTGATAAACAATTGAATTTCAACTAGTTAAAATGCTAATTCTTGATATCAACAATTGAATTTCAACTAGTAAAAACTCTAATTCTTGATATCAGTAATTATATTTTCATTAGTGAAATGTCACCATAGGCTGCCATTCCAATTTAATTGTTGATATCAAGAATTCAATTTCTGATATCAATATAATTTCAGATATCTAAAATGGCTTTCTTACTAGTAACAATCACATTCATGATATCAGAAATTAACATGGTCACTAGTGGCAATTAAATTGTTGATATCAAAAATTAACATTTTTACAAGTAGCAATTCAATTCCTGATATCAACAATTGAATTTGAATGGCAGCCTATGGTGACATTTCACCAGTGAAAATGCAATTAATGATATCAAGAATTAAAGTTTTTAATAGTTGAAATTCAATTTTTGATATCAAGAATTAGCATTTTAACTAGTGAAAATTCAATTGTTGATTTCAAGAATTCAAATCCTGTGAATGAATAAAAGTCAAAACGGCTTGCCATACCCCATCAGTTATATTTGGTTCTATACTGTCACCTGTTGGCGCAGTTGTGTAACTTAGAGAAGATTAAGTCGTGATAACCAGAAAACAACTTTTGTTATGTCGAGATCATGAGAAAATATAAAGTTGTGATCACGAGAAAACAACTTTTGTTATCTCGAGATCAAAGAAAATTAAGTCGTGATCATGAGGAAACAAGACAGAATTTTTTTTTTTTGCCGTGTACACGCACAGTCGAGCGCACAGCCTTGCAAAGTATACTTCTTTTGACTCTAACACATACACAGGCATTCGACGCATGTGTAGTTTTGAGCAATCTCTCGGCACGAGTTACAACCAATGTAAATACTGCAAAAAAAAAATGAAATGCGCATGTGCAACCTGCGCGTACAAAGTAATCCGGCGGTGCGCGTTCAGTATGCGCGTACTCTTCTGATGGTGAAATTCGCGTCGCGCACTGTACGGTGACTCTCACGTACGCGTAAAAAGTTAAGTATACTTTGGCCTTTAGGGCTTCCGTAACTTTTGCGCTCCCTCACAAAGAATTGCGTTTTCTCGCAAAACCATCTGTGAGTAGCTACACTTCCTGTTTAATGTCCCGCTGGCAGTGTTTCAAACAGCTCAGTACGTTAACAATGGAGCGGTTCACAGAGTTGACATATTCACCGATTCGAACTTCCCAGATCAGTAACTTGTGAGCTAAACGTTGTTAAAACACAAATGACACCTCTTTAACGTAGACAACGAGCTACAATCTAATTTTCCTTATAATATGAATAGATCTCTATGAGCAGGCGGCTGAGAGACAAGTCCGAAGGGACCGTAAGTAAAGTGCAAAACCCGAAAAGCGTTACTACAAAAATAGTCATAAAAATTGTCAACTTCAATATTACACACTGTAGTGTCACCTAATCCAGTTTACACATCAGTAGTCTCCTACTGGTCATACTATAACACTTAGTTTGATAAAATATGCTTTTGCATAATTTTTTATGAATTTTTATTATGAAAAAGATTCAATAACTTCACTGTAATGCACTGGACTGTCACCAAATTCAGTTCATATATCACTGCTCTGCTGCTGGCTATACTACAACACTTAGTTTGGCAAGTAATAGCACATAAAAATAATAAAAGTAATGGCAAATAAGTAGGCCTATTCTTTACACAAATGATGTTGGTACCCAGCTAACTTACTAGAGTAGTTGCAACCAAAGCTTTCGCATGATAATTGCTTACTGATTTTGATGGCATTATGCTGTATAAAAGTGAAGTTAATAAATATTTTTTTTTCTATTAACAGTGAAGATGCAAAAGTTTTGCGAGGGAACACAAAAGATTTGGGAAAAAAAATTCCTCCCATCCAAAAAATTTTCCACCACCATGTCCCTTTAGGGGTTCCGTAACTCTATTCATTCCGGTGAAATCACAAAACAAATTGCACAATAAACGTGTCCCTGCTCTTGATATACAGTCACTGATGATGAACATCTTTGGTTTTATATGGATTAATTCTACCACCAGTCCATTAGGACACAAATCATTAATGCGGCTATACGTATTTATTCACTAATGTAAATTAGTGAATAAGACTAACAACATATTGTATTATAGTAGATGAAACTATCACATTAAACTTTACACATGTAAATGAAAGAAATGTAAACCCTCCTTTATTTCTTCATGATTTTGTGAGAATATTTCAAAGTCTCAAATACTTCAAAGTAGAAAGATGGAACATTTCCTCTATCAAAATATTGATATATATTTATTTTAGGTATGTTAGTAGGTGTGGCTTGCAATGTTGGTATGTTCCCTCTCTTGTGTTGTAAAGGTGCAAAAATGTGCAATAAAAAAGGACAGTAAAGACATTTGCAATGTTACTTCAAATTATATCAAATAATTCAAATTCTTTCTTTCTTTTTTTGTCTTTTTACTCATATTTTCTATTTCAAATTTCTACTCCATTCATTCTCTTCATCAAAAAAAAAAAAAATCTGTTAATTAAGAGGCACAATTCAAATTTCAACTATAATAACAATAATATTAAAGGTTTCTCGAACAACAAATCAGCATATTAAAGGGGGATTTCATGCATTCTGACTTATTTACACTGGTAAAGAGATTCTCATGGTAAACATGGCCAAAATTTCAAAAAATGAGAATTAGTACTTCTGTGCCAAATACACTCCTTCAGGATTTGAATAAGTTTCGGAAAGTTTTTGTCGAGTATGACGTCATAAAGGGCGGAATTCCTTGTATGGGCACTTTTCCCGGATGAGTGAGTGCGTGCGCACATCAGCAAGAGAGCAAGAGCATGGCCATCAATGAGCTTCATTCGGGTTACGGAAGCCGTCGGCAGCGCTGTCATTTTGTTTTTAGACCACAAAAAGAAGTGTGTGTTTTTGGATGTGAGGGAAAGCTTCACAAATAACCCAAGGAACAGTGGATGCAGTTTGTTTTTGCAAGTGTGTTTGTTTGTTCCCGGTCATGAGTCAAAACCGCAGGCGGTGAGTGAAACTGCATCAAATGTCTGTGTTTTGTTGGCAATCGGCGCATAAGTGCATATAATGTCAACAACACGAATGTATAGTGAATCGAAAGTTATCTAGGGATAATGCGATGATGTATAGTTAGTGTGTGTGTGTGTGTGTGTGTGTGTGTGTGTGTGTGTGTCTGCCCACTGCACGCCTTCACGAGCTCGGCTGTTTTCGGAAAGAATCAGTTCAGTGTATCTGTCTTTTATAGATATGATAAAACTAAAGACTCTTCGGAGATATGAAGGATGCAATACTACTCTATAGGTACTCAAGATTAACATGAGACTGGCAGAAACTGTGTGTGTTATGTCCCCTTTAATGATTTTTGAATTAAGGATTATGTGACTGAAGAATGGAGTAAAGCTTTTTAAAATATTGAATCAGAAAACGGTTCTTTTAAATTGTAATAATAATTCACAGTATTACTGATTTTACTGTATTTCTGAACAAATACTGAAAATGCAGTCTTGAACATAAGACACTTTTTTCTAAAACATTTAAAGTGCATATTATTATTATTATTATTATTAGTAGTAGTAGTAGTAGTAGTAGTAGTAGTAGCAGCAGCAGCAGTAGTGTATTATATCATCAAAAAGCATGTCATTGAATGCCAAATAACAAATTAAATTGACTGGACAGTTGGAATGTTATAATTGGTTTCAGTAGCAAACAGCCATGTGGCACAGTTCAGTTGTGCTGCGTCCCAATTAGCTTACTTATACTACGCCCTAAAAGTATGTATTATTTTTGTGAAGAAAAAATACATACTTTTGAGTGTGTAGCAGAAGAGTAGGCAAACTTTGGGGCGTACTACTTTGTCATTATTAACGGACAGCTCTGTCGCTTAGTTACATGCATCCTGTCATTGTAAACTCCCCTGTCAATCATCTTGTTACAGTTAAAATCATCCACATTCAATTTAATTTAATTTCCTACCGTTTCGGAGAGAAATGTAGTAGCACGTTGATCTGCCAGTCGTGGGTCTTTCATGTGGAGACTCACCTCATGTGTTTGCAATTTAAATATATTGATGCATTTAAATGTTGATGTCCAAACATATACTATATTGCCAAAAGTTTTGGGACGTCTGCCTTTACATGCACATGAACTTTAATGACATCCCATTCTTAATCCGTAGGGTTTAATATGGAGTTGACTCTTCTGGGAAGGCTTTCCACAAGGTTTAGGAGTGTGTTTATGGGAATTTTTGACCATTCTTCTAGAAGCGCATTTGTGAGGTCAGGCATTGATGTTGGACAAGAAGGCCTGGCTCACAGTCTCCGCTCTAATTCATCCCAAAGGTGTTCTATCGGGTTGAGGTCAGGACTCTGTGCAGGCCAGTCAAGTTCCTCCACACCAAACTCGTTCATCCATGTCTTTATGGACCTTGCTTTGTGCACTGGTGCGCAGTCATGTTGGACAAAGTTGGGAGCATGAAATTGTCCAAAATGTCTTGGTATGCTGAGGCATTAGGAGTTCCTTTCACTGGAACTAAGGGGCCAAGCCCAACCCCTGAAAAACAACCCCACACCATAATCCCCCCTCCACCAAACTTTACACTTGGCACAATGCAGTCAGGCAAGTACCGTTTTCCTGGCAACCACCAAACCCAGACAGAGAAGCGTGATTCGTCACTCCAGAGAACACGTCTCCACTGCTCTAGAGTCCAGTGGCGGCGTGCTTTACACCACTTTACACCGTTGCATTGCACTTGGTGACGTAAGGCTTGGATGCAGCTGCTCGGCCATGGAAACCCATTCCATGAAGCTCTCTATGCACTGTTCTTGAGCTAATCTGAAGGCCACACGAAGTTTGGAGGTCTGTAGCTCTTGACTCTGCAAAAAGTTGCCTACTTCTGCACACTGTGCGTCTCAGCATGCGCTGACCCCGCTCTGTGATTTTACGTGGCCTACCACTTTGTGGCTGAGTTGCTGTTGTTCCCAATTGCTTCCACTTTGTTATAATACCACTAACAGTTGACCGTGGAATATTTAGTAGTGAGGAAATTTCACGAATGGACTCATTGCACAGGTGGCAACCTATCACGGTACCACGCTTGAATTCCCTGAGCTCCTGAGAGCGACCCATTCTTTCACAAATGTTTGTAGAAGCGTCTGCATGCCTAGGTGCTTGATTTTATACACCTGTGGCCATGGAAGTGATTGGAACACCTGAATTCAATGATTTGGAGGGGTGTCCCAATACTTTTGGCAATATAGTGTATCTTTATAAAAGTTCACAATGCTGTTGCAGATGAAATATAATGTGGATAACATTGAATATTTATCTTTTTGTAAGGTTAGATACTGATTTTTAATCACTCAAACCCCTTTATCTAATCATCTAACCATCGGACTTGCATGTCCGCCATGTTTGTAGTTTTTAACACTTTTTATCAGTGTTTGTAGTTCTAATCGAATCCCCGTCCGACTCACAATGGGTTGTGGCCAATATTGAGTGTGAGAGTGTGAGTCGATCTGCACTTCGGATTCTAACCGGAAAAAGTAGACCATCCGGGTATCTTTGGAATACACTTTTCAACATACTACAATTTGGGATGTACTAATTCTATTTTCGAATACTATTTAGGATGGATAGTATGCAAATTGGGACGCACCTTTGGACTTGGTTTTCTGTTTGCACGTTTTCCCTGCCTGAGTTTTTTACCATAGTGACCTAATTAAGTTAATCATTCCTTTCAGCTGTGCATCTCATTATCTCTTGTAGCCTATTTAGTTCTCCCTGTTTCAGTTTGTGTTTGTCTGGCCTTGTGTGTAAGCCATTCTGTGTTCCTGAGTATTATATTGAGACTTTTGATTCCTTCATCTTTGTCCTTGTGCGTGTATTTCCTAAGTTGTGACACCATGTGAATAGAAATTATATTATGTGTGTTAAACACTTTACAAATTTGATTTTCAAACTTTAATCACGCAGCTTATCACAAACTGTAGCCAATGAGCAAACAAGAAACATTCTTATTATTTTTCCCATGGAAAAAAAACAAGAAGAAGAAAAAAAGCAGGATTTCTTAAATGTCTGGTTGGTTTGCAACATAATTTTTCTATTGCTAGTGCTAGACGCTATAAGTTGTTTTCACTGGAAGTTTGGCAGCTGTGTACACTCTCTTGTCTAGTCACATTAGTGTATACTAGGAGGTTAGGAGAGAGAAGAGGGAGACCAACTCGATTATGTCAATCACAGTGCTTCATGGACGGAGCTAAAGAGCTCTTTTAGCACGTTTTTCTTGTCGCGACTCTCTAATTGGTGGACATATTCTCAATTATTTTAATAGTGGCGGGAAAGCGAGTTAAATGTCTGACAGACAGCCATCTAGATGAGAACTCAGTTCACTTTGCTGTTCCATATTGAATTGTTGTGTAAAGGCAACTCTTTACTTGATGCATTTGAATCCATGACCTTGTCGTCTCCTGTTTGAGCTACTGTATATAGTAGGACCTAATCCATTCACACTTTGTGCATGATTTCTCCAACCGCCTACAGATCCACATCTAGTTTTATCCAGAAAGTGTCTTTATCCACAATGAACATTAAAAAGAGAAAAAGTGGAATCTGGTGTAATTGATATCCTCGTCCTTTCCCAGGCTCTATGGGGATTGAATGATGGGATCCAAATAAGAATAATTCAGCCCCCCAGACCTAAACCAGTTCCTCGAAATAATCATTCTTCATCCACAATATCTGCTCTTGACATGGGAATCAGTGAAGAGGAGTGGGAAAGGCTACAGAAGGCTCTGGACTGGCCTGGTCCGGATCAAGAAATCACTCAGCTGGATCAGAGCACAAGTCCAGTCCACTCAACATTCTCTATTGTGGGACTCAAGGAGAGTTACAAAGTGGGAGAAAAGATCTCCGTTACCATCACAGCCAGAGACCACAACAAGAACCTGAAAAGATATGGAGGAGATTTTTTCAAGGTGTGTTTATTTTATAGTATATTTTATTTTATATTCAATACAAAAAAAACAGTATACCAACATTTGTCATATTGTGATTGTCATATTTGCCTGTTAATTGGTTTATTTACAAAATATTACTAATACATATTATGTTTAGATTTATAAGCTTGCTTTACCTACAGACATTAGTTTTGTGCATTACACTTTAACCTTCTCCATTCTTCTTGAAGGCGAGTGTGTACGGGGAGGTTGTGGATTACCGTAATGGGACTTACTCTGTTGCTCTTCTTCTGCCCTGGGAAGGTCAGGCACAAGTTTATGTACGTCTAGAGCACTCCAGTGAGGTTGTGCAGATTCTTAAAAAATACAGGGAGTCCTCATTCCCACGCAGCCACTATAATGGCCACTATGAAGGGCCAGGACCCCAAAAAAACAGGATCAGTGAAGTAGTACAATGTAATCTGAAGTGGGGTGCAGATGGAAGTTGGAGGAAAGGCGACTGCTGCTGTGAGTATAAGGATGTGAAAACAGGGACGGTGTGGCAGTGTGAGAGACCGAAGAAAACTTTCTTGTGACAACCTGGTTCATCACTCAAGAGGAGGGTTTGAAAACCCATTAAATCCTTTTGAGAAGCAACTTTTCACAAAGTAAGTGGGAAAGGATTCCAATTGAATTTCAAAAGAATTGTAGAAATGTAAATTATTATTAAGTATTAAAGTATTATTATTATCATTATTATTTCTAAGGAAAATATTATTATTTGACAGGAAATTAACAAATGTGGCTATTACTGGAGACAAAGAAAAAATAAATGTTCTTCCCAACACTGAAGCCATTGGTATGTTTACATACAATCCGTGTACGTTTTGACCATTTCATTTCCTGTTTGGAAAGTTTTTTCTTTTATACAAGCTACAAATGAGTATTCAGCTTTTTTGTTTATTGTTTAAATTGGTTTGAATATTCAGTGGGCGTCACTGAAATACCCCTTTTCAGCCTGGTCTCTTTGTTAATACTTGGGTATCAATATGTAACATTTTCAGGTGCAAAACACATTTTTGTAAGTTTGGATAGATGCTGAATTGTACAAAATGGATGCATTTTCAACATTTAAACGTAAACATTATTATGTATTTACAGCTAAAGAAGCGTAAAGTATTTACAAATCTTTTATATCATAAATATATTTGTATAATTGCCCTTTTACCATATTATAGATAAATTGTAAATCCCTTCATTCCTAGTCCCAAATCTAAACATAACCCTTTTATAGAGGATATAAAATAATAAAATTTTATGGATAGAAATGTGAAGGAAAATTACACTTTTAGTAACAATATAACATTAAAAAGATATTTTGAGTCGCTAATCCCACTTCTACCTCTAAACCTATATGATGAAGTGTGATGAAACAGGTGAGATCCAATGAGCGTTTGATATCACTGCCGTAAAAAGTGTTGTAAAGCTTGTAGCAAGTGTCAGAACAGAGTGAAATGTTATTGTTTCATATGAAGTAGAAGAGTAAACTGTGTTTAAAGGATTAGTTCACTTCAAAATGAAAATTTCCTGATAATTTACTCACCCCCATCTCATCCAGGGTGTTCGTGTCTTTCTTTCTTCAGTGGAAAAGAAATTAAGTTTTTTGAGGAAAACATTTCAGGATTATTCTCAACACAATGTACTTCAATGGCAACCAAAATGTTGAAGGTCCAAATCAATGCAGTTTCAAAGCGCTTCGAAGGGCTTCAGAGGCTCTGCGCAATCCTAGACGAGGAATAGGGTCTTATCTAAAAAAAAAAAAAAATGTATGTACTTTTTAACCTAAATTGCTCATCTTGCGCTGCTCTGCACCACGGATTACTTAATCACGTTGGAAAGGTCACGCTAGACGTAGGCAGAAGTACCGCCCCCGTGTTTACAAAGTGCACATGCGAAGACTAATACAAATGTCCTTTAGCAAAAAAAAGGTTAAACAACGATATCGGATGGTTTTAAAGTTGGAGATGGAGTTTTTTGTGTAAAGGGCGTTTGTATTAGTCTTCGCACGTTCGCTTGGGGCGGTACTTCCGCCTACGTCTAGAGTGACCTTTCCGAAGTGATTCTGAAGTGATCCAAAATCCTGGAATGTTTTTCTCAAAAACTTAATTTCTTTTCGACTGAAGAAAGAAAGACATGAACATCTTGGATAAGATGGGGGTAGGTAAATTATCAGGAAATTTTCATTTTAAAATTTCATTTTCCCTTGGAGGCAGAAAAAGGTCAAATGGAAGGACCTTGAACTGATGAACCCGATCTTGAAAAGCAAAGCAAAGAAACAGATGATGATCCTGACAGATGGGTATGTGGAAATATGCGTACTTCAAGTCTATGGAAGTGAACCAATCTCCCGGTTCTATGGATTCCAGAATTTGTGCTGTATCTAGAAAAGGCAATATTTTATGAACCTGTTCAGTTGTCGTAAGTCCAGAATGGACTGAAGCCCACAATCTTTCTTTGGTTCTAGGAAATATTTCGAATAGAACCCAGTGAGCTGTTTGTTGGTGTTTATCTGAACAATTGCCTTTTTCTGTAATAGGACTGTAATCTCATTGGCCAAAATTTGTGCCTGGACTGGGTCTCTGACTATGGTCATATGGACCCCTGAAAAGGTAGGAGGGTACCGCCAGAACTGTGTCCTGTCTCGATGGTATCTAGAACCCAAGGATCTGATGTAACTTTCTCCCAACTGTCCAGGTATAGTTGGGAGCATACTCCGGCGACTCTGAGAGGGTTATGCAGGGCCACCACAGGGTTTGGGAGGGCCACCCTGTGAGTATGCCTCTTCAGAGATGCTCCCCTAACTGAAGTGTGAGACTGGTCAGTTTGGGGAGTTTAGTAAGATTGTCTGGTGCCTCTATCATGGGATTGGTAACCCCTAGTTCGTCTTCTGTTATACCCCCAGAATTCAGGGAAAGTGTGGTGGCTGATATGTCCATATCTAGTCCAAAGTGACCAAATTTTTGTTGAACTAATTCCCTTCTACGTCTTGCCTGATCGGCCGTATCCGATAGAGATTGGGAATCAGGGTGAAATACTTTACCTGGAACAACTGGCATATTAGTTATTTCCTAATAGTCTCCAGCAAAGATGTCTGAGCTAACAAGATCTGCCTTTGGGCTAAAATTGCTCAGGACATACAGTGGGGAGAACAAGTATTTGATACACTGCCGATTTTGCAGGTTTGCCCACTTACAAAGCATGTAGAGGTCTGTAATTTTTATCATAGGTACTCTTCAACTGTGAGTGACGGAATCTAAAACAAAAATCCAGAAAATCACATTGTATAATTTTTTAAGTAATTAATTTGCATTTTATTGCATGACATAAGTATTTGATACATCAGAACAGAAACCTTTGTTTGGAATTACAGCGATCATACGTTTCTGTAGTTCTTGACCAGGTTTGCACACAGTGCAGCAGGGATTTTGGCCCACTCCTCCATACAGACCTTCTCCAGATCCTTCAGGTTTCGGGGCTGTCGCTGGGCAATACGGACTTTAAGCTCCCTTCAAAGATTTTCTATTGGGTTCAGGTCTGGAGACTGGCTAGGCCACTCCAGGACCTTGAGATGCTTCTTACGGAGCCACTCCTTAGTTGCCCTGGCTGTGTGTTTTGGGTCGTTGTCATGCTGGAAGACCCAGCCACGACGCATCTTCAATGCTCTTATTGAGGGAAGGAGGTTGTTGGCCAAGATCTCGCGATACATGGCCCCATCCATCCTCCCCTCAATACGGTGCAGTCGTCCTGTCCCCTTTGCAGAAAAGCATCCCCAAAGAATGATGTTTCCACCTCCATGCTTCACGGTTGGGATGGTGTTCTTGGGGTTGTACTCATCCTTCTTCTTCCTCCAAACACGGCGAGTGGAGTTTAGACCAAAAAGCTCTATTTTTGTCTCATCAGACCACATGACCTTCTCCCATTCCTCCTCTGGATCATCCAGATGGTCATTGGCAAACTTCAGACGGGCCTGGACATGCTCTGGCTTGAGCAGGGGGACCTTGCGTGCGCTGCAGGATTTTAATCCATGACGGCGTAGTGTGTTACTAATGGTTTTCTTTGAGACTGTGGTCCCAGCTCTCTTCAGGTCATTGACCAGGTCCTGCCGTGTAGTTCTGGGCTGATCCCTCACCTTCCTCATGATCATTGATGCCCCACGAGGTGAGATCTTGCATGATGCCCCAGACCGAGGGAGACTGACCGTCATCTTGAACTTCTTCCATTTTCTAATAATTGCGCCAACAGTTGTTGCCTTCTCACCAAGCTGCTTGCCTATTGTCCTGTAGCCCATCCCAGCCTTGTCCAGGTCTACAATTTTATCCCTGATGTCCTTACACAGCTCTCTGGTCTTGGCCATTGTGGAGAGGTTGGAGTCTGTTTGATTGAGTGTGTGGACAGGTGTCTTTTATACAGGTAACGAGTTCAAACAGGTGCAGTTAATACAGGTGATGAGTGGAGAACAGGAGGGCTTCTTAAAGAAAAACTAACAGGTCTGTGAGAGCCGGAATTCTTACTGGTTGGTAGGTGATCAAGTACTTATGTCATGCAATAAAATGCAAATTAATTATTTAAAAATCATACAATGTGATTTTCTGGATTTTTAGATTCCGTCTCTCACAGTTGAAGTGTACCTATGATAAAAATTACAGACCTCTACATGCTTTGTAAGTAGGAAAACCTGCAAAATCGGCAGTGTATCAAATACTTGTTCTCCCAACTGTATATGCTCCAATGTCTCTGGTAAGCTATAAGTGCTGTGTCAACCAAATTGTGTCAAAGTATCACAATCTTCTGTACTGACAACCTTTCTTTAAAGCAGCTAAAACTATCCCAAGGCATTTCCTTACTGGGCTGCCCGCATAGCTGCGTTATATGCTTGGCACATTTACCGATCTGTCTTCTGGCACTCTCTACCAGGACAACAAGTATTATTCCTGACCCGATCAAGGCCTAAGGGTAGTTAAGGCTGCGACCTCTCCCTCCACTGAAGGTATCTTCCCCATACCACTCTCAGGGGCATAATTTAATTGAACAAACCACCTACAACCTGCATTAAACTGGGGGCAGCTTTTGGATTATTCCAGGCTTTTCTCAACATCTGAGAATAAACCTCCGCCACAGGAATAGACGCAGGAGACTGAGTAAGAGAAATGCTCGCCCATACACCTTGTGGGGGGGGCTGAGGTTGTAGCTTGCCACACTTAAAATGCAAGAAGGAATGTGAGAATGAGTGAGGGCTTCATCTTCAGCCTTCCCCTCACTAACACAACGGGAATTATTCGCATGCAGTGAGATGACATCCACTGACTCATCCTTCCCTCCTTGGTATGATGTTAACTTATCCCCCAAGGAGGGTGCAGCAAGGAACATAAACGGCTGAGCGCTTACTGCAGAATTACGTGATTCAAGCCTACCAGCCAAGATCTGCATTTGAGTGTCGTCCTTGGGCTCTTGGTTCACTGTTGTCTTTCCCCGTTTATTCTGAGGTATGTCAGGATGCAGGGGCCTGGCAGAATCATGATCCCTCGTGCATATGCCAGAATGTTCCTCCAACAAGGAACTATTGGTAAACACCACTTTGGCACCACCAGATGCCTGGTTCTCTGCTCTCTTTCCTATAAAAATAGCCCCATTGCAGCTGCACAGGGGTTTTCAATATTGTCCAATAAATGCAGTATACCCGGGCATTCTCTGTGTCCATCCCGTGGTCACGCAATATAAATAGTAATCAACGATAAGGAAAAAGAAACAAAAGATTAACTGTAACGAATCTCAGTACATTAAATCATACTTAAAGTTGAACTGCAAGTCTTCAAAATAAACTACTTGTCATTAGTTGAAAAACTCAAGTAACAACAATGCCATTAACATATAGATTGTGACAAATCACCATTCATTAATCATCCTTCAAAATAAGTCTGGAACAGAGCTCTTTAACTCACAGTATATTAATACTTCCTAAAGCTGAACTGTAATTCTTCAAAATAAACTACTTGGCATTAGTTGAAAACACAAATAACAACAATATCATTAACATATAGATTGTGACTAATCACCCTTCATTAATCATCTTTCAAAATTAAGTCAGTGAACTGGGCTCATTGAAAATCAAAATCATATATGAGAAAAATGTTTATATATGTCTACCATTTGTACACGCAGTAAACAAGATGGAAAACTCTCGTCTGCTGCGAACAGCTTACCCACAAACCAACAACAAAAACCTGTAAACAAACTATAGAACTAAAGAAACACTCACCAACGTGCGTTCCAACGAAGATATAAATGAGGAGAAATCCACCGCAATTCTCAGGGACGTAAAGCACCTGCACAAAAATGTGGCGGATTGGAAAGTAAAAAAAAAAATAAAGATATTTTTGATGAAGTCCGAAAGCTCTCAGGCCCCTCCATAGACAGCAATTTAATTAACTGCGTAGGAGACTGACACAGACTAGAACGAAATTGTTGAATAAAGTCGTTATTTTTGTTTGTTTTTGCGCCCAAAAAGTATTCTTGTCGCTTCATAAAATTAAGGTTGAACCACTGTAGTCACATGGATAGTTTTTACTACCTTTCTGGGCCTTGAAAGTGTTAATTAAATAGCTGTCTATGGAGAGGTCTGAGAGCTCTCGGATTTCATCAAAAATATCTTCATTTGTGTTCTGAAGATGAACGAAGGTCTTACAGGTTTGGAACGACATGAGGGTGAGTAATTAATGACAGAATTATCATTTTTGGGTGAACTATCCCATTAAAAGCGATGAGGCAAGAAAGGAAAAGAAGTGGTTGGTTCATCTGGATGTTATATAATAGCAAACCCCTAAGGTCAGTCACCTGATATTTTTGATATTAGGTCTGGAAGATTGGCAGAAGAATGTCATCATTCAGGAAAAGACAGTGGGCACAGTCTAAGTGAGTTCGAAATAGATCTACACTTTACGTAAAAATATGAATACTCATGAGATCACGTTGCCCAGGGTTGCCAAGTCCACGGTTTTCCCACAGAATTGGGCTATTTTTAATTTGTTGCCGCAGGTAAAAAAAAATTCCGCGGGTTGATTTCCACCCCTGTACGTATGATTTCAGCGCTCCAACACTGCCAAAACATCCCCCCAGACGTACAAATTCAGTGGAGAATTCAGCCGCCCGATATGGAGAATCGCATTGGGCTATTTTTGGGCTACTTTTGACTGGCCGTTGGTCTACTTTTGTTGCACAGACATGGCAACCCTGATGTCGCCCTTTTGTCTTATTGGTCAAAGTGCTTCTGTACAGCCTTTGTTGTGTCAGGCAGAGTTGGTAAAGCACTGCCAATGTGTTTACACTTTAATAAAATATTGTTGCGTAGATGTAGACAGCATTTCAGTGAATGAAATATTCAAGCCATAAACCAATTTGTCAAGTCACCTTTATTTATACGAATAGCACTTTATAGATTGTTTCAAAGCAGCTTTGTAGTGATAACAGGAAAATGATGCATTTCGATTCATCATGCTGGTGTGGAGCCAAAGCTGGCCATAGAGCATATTTGTACAGACATAAAAAAAAAAAAACAGACCACATTTTTTTTTTCCTTTTGCCTAAACATAAAAACAAGCCATCTTTTTTTTTTTTTTTCTTTCTTTTTTCCAAATAGGAAATGGTCAAAACATATGCTGATCACAGATATAATCTGAAATCAAATTAATGGAATGAATTGAATTTGCATAATTATGACAGTCTCTTCAGGTAAATGTTTCTTTGCTTTAGGCACAGTGGAGAGATGCAGATCTAGTATGATGACACCCGTTCCTGCAGGGTTTTATCTGAAAGATGTCTGGAATTCTTTTGTATGCAACACTAGTCAGTTCAGTTCTGCACAAATGGGAAATTGTCTTAAAAACAAGATAGTGTACTTGATGGGAGACTCTACCACAAGGCAGTGGTTTGAGTATTTAGAAAGAAATGTGCCAGGCAAGTTATTCAGTGATCTTACTTTGTTGTCAATGTCATTTAATTTAAGACTTGATAGCATGAATGTATAATATTAAATAAGGAATTGACATGGGTCTGTCTACGTCCCGGAGTACTACAAACCACGCCCCTCCAAGTTACACCTACTACAACAAGTTACGCCTCCCAAGAAGAAACAAGCGTGGATGTCATTGACTAAAACAATCTTTTGAAGTAAATTATGTATGAAATGTTTGTAAGACTAACTTATATTGCTTTTGAATCTTATGAAGTATGAAATAACAGCTAGTAGTAAAACATAAAATGAACTATATACAACCAGATTAAAACCTACCCTTCAATAAAATAAAAAAATTTACTGTAGAGTTTCATTTTTTAAATAATTAAAAAACTGAGGATGAAAACAGGATGACTTATGTTATACAATCTATATGCCTTATCACTTGGTGGTGATAGTGAAGCTTAAAAAGCGAGGAAAGTAAAAAAGAGAAAGTAGAAAGCAGAAAAAGAGCAGTACTAGTGACCAAAGTGATGACATCAGCAAATCCAGAGGGAAGGGCTCTGATTACATTGCGCATTGCTGTTTCATTATAGGGGGCGTAACTTGAGGTAGGGGGTGTAATTTGTAAGGGCGTGGTTTGTAGTACTGCGGGACACAGTCGGACACACTTGGACTACAGAGGCCCCACAAGTATTTGGACACTTAATCCAAAGATGTATTAATATCTTGGCATTAGATAAAATACTAATTGACACACCTTTCAAGCAAAACTTGCAAAATGTCATTACCAAAATGTCTTAAAAGTGACGTTAGTTCTGAAAAAACTCATTCCATTTGTATGCATGCTACTTAGTTTGCTATTTTGTATCTAATGCAATGACATTGAGATATGCACATAAATCAGTTATACAGTTCACAAAAAATAAAGATTCTGTCATCACTAACCCTCATGTTGTTCCAAACTTCGATGACTTTCTTTCTTTGGAACACAAAAGAAGATGTTTTGAAAAAAATAAGCTAAGAATTTATTAGGTCAAAAAATACATTAAAAGTCAATGGGGTCCAGTGTTGTTTTGGACCTCACTGACACTTATTATATGGACAAAGACAATTAAAACTCTTTTTGTGTTCTGCAGAAGCAATAAAGTCATGAAGAAGGTGGGAAGCGAGATCATAAAGAGATCATAAAACTAATCCATATGAACTGAGCGGTTTAGTCCAAATTTTCTGAAGTGACATGATCGCTTTATATGATGAACAGATTGAATTTAGGCTTTTATTCACATATAAACATTCATCAACGCACACATAAGTTATGGTAAACGAAAGCTCAAGCATGCTTGCGTGACGTGTGAGAATGAGGTTCATTCTTCTGTGTTACGCATCACGTTTGAGCTTCAGCAAGAACCAATGAGGTTCATTCTTATGTGTTACGCAGCACGTTTGAGCTTCCGCAAGAACCAATGATGTTCATTCTTGTGTTACGCAGCACGTTTGAGCTTCTGCAAGAACCAATGAGGTTCATTCTAATGTGTTATGCAGCACGTTTCAGCTTCTGCAAGAACCAATGAGGTTCATTCTTGTGTGTTACGCAGCACGTCTGAGCTTCCTCAAGAGCCAGTGAGGTTCATTCTTGTGTTACGCATCACGTTTGAGCTTCAGCAAGAACCAATGAGGTTCATTCTTGTGTGTTACGCAGCACGTTTGAGCTTCTGCAAGAACCAATGAGGTTCATTCTAATGTGTTATGCAGCACGTTTGAGCTTCTGCAAGAACCAATGAGGTTCATTCTTGTGTGTTACGCAGGATGTTTGAGCTTCCTCAAGAGTCAATGAGGTTCATTCTTGTGTTACGCATCACGTTTGAGCTTCAGCAAGAACCAGTGAGGTTCATTCTTGTGTGTTACGCAGCACGTTTGAGCTTCCTCAAGAGCCAATGAGGTTCATTCTCGTGTTACACAGCACGTTTGAGCTTCCTCAAGAGCCAATGAGGTTCATTCTTATGTGTTACGCAGAACGTTTGAGCTTCCGCAAGAACCAATGATGTTCATTCTTGTGTTACGCATCAGGTTTGAGCTTCAGCAAGAACCAATGAGGTTCATTCTCGTGTGTTACACAGCACTTTTGAGCTTCAGCAAGAACCAATGAGGTTCATTCTTGTGTGTTACGCAGCACGTTTGAGCTTCCTCAAGAGCCAGTGAGGTTCATTTTCGTGTTACGCAGCACGTTTGAACTTCCTTAAGATCAAATGAGATAAATTTTCATGTTACACAGCACGTTTGAGCTTCTGCAAGAACCAATGAGGTTCATTCTTGTGTGTTACGCATCACGTTTGAGCTTCTGCAAGAACCAATAAGGTTCATTCTTGTGTGATACGCAGCACGTTTGAGCTTTCTCATGAGCCAATGAGGTTCATTCTTATGTGTTTCACAGCACATTTGAGCTTCTGCAAGAACCAATGAGGTTCATTCTCGTGTGTTACACATCACGTTTGAGCGTCCTCAAGAGCCAATGAGGTTCATTCTTGTGTGTTTTACGCAGCACGTTTCAGCTTCTGCAAGAACCAATAAGGTTCATTCTTGTGTTACGCAGCACATTTGAGCTTCCACAAGAACTAATGAGGTTTGTTCTTGTGCGTCAAGCAAGTACAGTTGAACTTTTGTTTATGTTTGCTGAACAATGTTTATATGTGAATAAAAGCCTAAATTCAACATGTTCATCATATAAAGCGATCGTGTCTCTTCAGAAAATTTTGACTAAACCGCTTGATTCATAAGGATTAGTTTTACGATCTCTTTATGAAGTTTTTGAAGTGTCAAAGTGGTAGTAGCATGGACTGTCAATGGAGGGACAGAAAGCTCTCAGGTTTCATTAAAAAGATCTTCATTTGTGTTCTGAAGATGAGCGTAAATCTTACGGGTATGGAATGACATGAGGGTGAGAAAATGATGCCCATATACTTTAGGGGACTGCTGTGTACAATAAAAAGCAACTTTGTAAAGCTATTTGATAAATGAATAAAGCAATGATTCTAATGTTAGCTTTACTTATCTTGTTTAGGCATAAAAAGAATGGACCTCCACACTCCTCGTACCGGTGGACCCCTAATGGCTGTAGAGTTGAAAAATAATATCATTGTTCACTGGAGGCCACACGGTGTTCCTTTGCGATTTACTAAAATGCTCATTACCGATCTGCATTATATCGGCAATGATATTGATGAAATAGCTGGTGGTCCTCATGCAGTCATTGTCTTCACAATCTTTGCCCACTTGGTTTTTCACCCAATAACATTTTACATGCATGAAGTGGCCAAAATCCGTCAGTCTGTTGTTGCACTGCTGAGTCGTGCACCAGAGACCACCGTCATCATCAAGTCTGGAAACACTGCAGGACTGAAGGTACAATTGTTCATTTTAGTTTTCTTGTGATAATATTTTATGTTCAACAAGAAAATATGGTGCATTTGTTCTGCTGCCTTTTTAATGAAAGTCTAGAAGCACTTATCCACTTTGGAAGCTTAAGCAAGATTCTTAATGCATCATTAAATGCCACCTGAAGCATTTTAATTTTAGCCTTACCAAGCCTATATAAAGTGAAGTACAGTATGCTCTAAAAAAGAGTTATTTGTCACAGGGTGCTTCTCAATCAGCTCCCTAGTTCAGTAGTCAGGGCACTGATCAGGGAATCAGTCAATGGGCTGACTCCCTGATCAGTGCCCTGACTACTGAACTAGGGAGCTGATTGAGAAGCACTCACAGCTATGTTTAGTTTCAATGTCTTGGTTTTCCTTGTCACTGCATGTGATCTAGTTCATTATAAGTTGCCGTGGTTTCTGATTAGTCCTCACCTGTTCCATGTTTCTTTAATGATCTTCCTCTGTGTTTTTAAGTCCTCTGTTTTCCTCAGTTCGTTATCTTGCATTAATGTTTATGGAGTTTGTGTAGTGTTCTCGCTCGCTGTCTAATAAATATTCATAAGGAGACAGAATAACTACATCATTAGCATACATCAGATGGTTGATACTTACATTCATTTAAAGGTGCAGTGTGTAATATTAATGAGGATCTTTTGACAGAAATGCAATATAATATACATAACTATGTTTTCAGTAGTGTATAAAGACCTTACATAATGAACCGTTGTGTTTTTATTACCTTAGAATGAGCCATTTCTATCTACATACACCGCCGGTCCCCTTACAGTGAAATCGCCATTTTGCGCCGTCATGTTTCTACAGTAGCCCTAAACGGACAACGGACTTATCTACAGAGCGCTAGCTACTCTCTGCTGTCTCAGACGACAATATTTTTGTCCTGTGTCGGCCACCGTAGCTTCTCTATATGGTTCGAAAGGGAGGGGTGAGCGGTTGCAATTCGCAACCTCACTGCTAGATGTCGCTAAAATTTACAAAGTGCACCTTTAACTTTGTTGAAAGATCATCCATGTACAAATTGTGCATAATTACATGCAACTATCCCTAAACTAAACCCTTGCCCAATAGTAAGTACATGTAGTTAATCATTATTATTCAGTATTGTATAATAAAGTGTAACCCACACAAAAGTACAAAAAAGTACACAGCTCTGTGTCCAATAGACACACAGTAGCAGTAAATTCAAACAATAGAATTAATGTAGTTTTCCCAAACCATCTATTTCTCTATACATGTTTATATTTTTGTCTTTAATTGTATTATTCTGTGTCTTGTTTTATTTGTATGTGTGCACTGGAAGCTTAATTTACCTAGAAAAAAATGGTTGTGCAATGCATGCAGGCTCTTTTTGATGATCGTGTTTCTGATCTGTGTTGTTACAGAACATTTTTCAAAGTGATTGGTATGCAATGCAGCTGAACACTGTGATGCAGGAGATGTTCAGAGATATTGATGGAGTAATCTACTTCGATGTCTGGCAGATGACTTCCTGTCACTATCTACGTGAAAATGTTCACCCAGGACCTGTTGTTGTTGCTAATGAAGTCGACATGTTGCTCTCATATATCTGTCCTGCCTGATTCATCAGACACAACCTTGCTTCGTCGTCATCATCTACAATGTACATACAAACAAACTTGATCGAAATGTTAACAAACACCCTTATGAATAATGCATAATATCTAGAACTTTTAAAAAAAAATGAATTGGGTTACACTTTATTTGAAGGTTTCCATGTTACAGTGTAATTATACATAATAATAGTAATAAAAGTAATAAAATAAAAGTAAATAAGTATAATTAACTAGCCTACACTTCGGGGTTAGGATTTTGTTTAGGGTTAGTTGCATGTTATTATGCACTGTTTATAGTCATTACTATAGTACATGTAACGTGTAACAAGGACACTGTAAAGTAAAGTGTAACCATGAATTGTATTAGAAAAGTAACATCAATTCATAAACATAAAAATATGTAATATAATAATTTGTAAGTAAAGTGATCATTTTATAACTGTTTTGTATCCATTAATTTATGAAGTCTGTACAGTAAATACCCACCAAAATTATATGTTTTTCATCATCTTTTCATTACTGCTGTCACTGTGATACTGTGTTCAATTTAATGAACTAGTAGAAAAGTTAACCACAATACTATAATAAGCTGTCCATTCACATTTTATTTGGATAGGGGTTGTTGACATGGCATTTTCACTGTCACACAAGATAAAAAATGAACATAATTAGTATTGTCATCATTTAAAATGCAGTAAATGGTTAAACATTTCTTTGTCTTACATGGACCTGTTGATATAAAAACTGCTTTGTTTTTAGATTTTTTTAAATTTTAGAGCCAAATCTCAAAATTGTCCTATGGTGTGACTGTCTCAAGCATGGTTCAATAAATTACAACTTTTTTAAATTAAAAAGAAAATCATACAAATGTTAATAAATACCTCAGGCATTACACGTATCTATTTTAGTAAATGGCAATAATGTTTTTCATCCATATATTTCTAAAAGCGTAGGAACTTGATACATTTTGTCACTGAAAACCATGTCCTCCGTTGTGACACAATATCCTGATTTTAAAATCGGGCAATTCCACTGACAAGTTTAATTAGTTGAAGGACCCCATTCAAAGTCATGTTACTGAAGCCCCCTGAGAAGCCCATGACATGTGCACATGGTTAGTTTTTGTCTCAGAATTGTTCAAATATTTAACTTTTTTGGAACCACTATAAAAGTGTTAAAGGGTACATAACACACACAGTTTCTGCCAGTCTCATGTTAATCTTGAGTACCTATACTGTAAAAAAAAAAGTTGCTGCCTTAAAGGGTTAGTTAGTTTCAAGTCATCCTAGGTGTATATGACATTCTTCTTTTAGACGAATAAAATCGGAGTTATATTAAAAAAGTCCTGGCTCTTCCAAGCTTTATAATGGCAGTGACTTGTTGGTTCGTTTTTGAAGTCCATAAAAGTGCATCTATCCATCATAAAAATGTGGAAGCGCAGAGGATAGAGCAAAACAAAACATGAATTACAAGTCTAAAATGATTTTTTTTAACGAGAAATGCGGAGGATTTCGATATAAGAGAAGAGGGGCTTGAGTTTGTTGAGCCCTATCAGCACAAGTGGTGTATTACAAAGCTTGCGATGCTCCTACACCCTGCTTCATACATCGCGTCAGGGGTTATTCTTTTTGCTGTAAGTTAGTTATTTTAGTCTATAAAGTTTTAAATATGGATATTTTTCTTACACAAATGCATCACTTTGCTTCAGAAGGCCTTTATTAACCCCCCGGAGCCATGTGGAGCAGTTATATGATGGATAGATGCACTTTTATGGAAACGAACCAACAATCACTGCCATTATAAAGCTTGGAAGAGCCAGGATTTTTTTAATATAACTCCGATTGTATTTGTCTGAAAGAAGAATGTCATATACACCTAGGATGACTTGAGGGTGAGTAAATCATGGGGTAATTTTCATTTTTGGGTGAACTAACCCTTTAAATTTTTAAGTACAATCAACTTGCATGTTTAAGTCAATTCAACTTAAACTGCATTAAACTGACTTTAAAAAATTAGTTGAATCTTGTATAACTTATAAAAAAAAGTTGAAAATTGCTTAACTTATTTTGATGAGTTAAAGCAATGTAAAAATGTATGTTGATATAACTTATTGATCAAACAGACATTTGATGCAATTTCACTCACCGCCTGCGGTTTCGACTCGTGACCGGGAACAAACAAACACACTTGCAGAACTCCGTGGCTGCTCCGGAAAAACAAACTGCATCTACTGTTTCCTTAACGGTGGGTTATTTGTGAAGCTGAACAAGGTTATCTTTCCCTCACAACCAGAAACACACTTATTTAGTGACATTGTTGATTTCGTGGTCTAAAAAAATCCAACTCTTTAATAGCATAAATAAGTCCCCCCCTTTAAGTTTTGTTGTCCTTTGGGGTATATTCTTAATTCTTTCTATGTCACACCATAGGACACATTTCAGTAAAAATGTTCAAAAAACAGTGAAAGTTAGTGACCCCTTATATTTTCTCAAACATCAGACTTCACACTACAAACCCGATTCCAAAAAAGTTGGGACACTGTACAAATTGTGAATAAAAAAGGAATGCAATAATTTACAAATCTCATAAACTTATATTTTATTCACAATAGAATATAGATAACATATCAAATGTCGAAAGTGAGACATTTTGAAATGTCATGCCAAATATTGGCTCATTTTGGATTTCATGAGAGCTACACATTCCAAAAAAGTTGGGACAGGTAGCAATAAGAGGCCGGAAAAGTTAAATGTACATATAAGGAACAGCTGGAGGACCAATTTGCAACTTATTAGGTCAATTGGCAACATGATTGGGTATAAAAAGAGCCTCTCAGAGTGGCAGTGTCTCTCAGAAGTCAAGATGGGCAGAGGATCACCAATTCCCCCAATGCTGCGGCGAAAAATAGTGGAGCAATATCAGAAAGGAGTTTCTCAGAGAAAAATTGCAAAGAGTTTGAAGTTATCATCATCTACAGTGCATAATATCATCCAAAGATTCAGAGAATCTGGAACAATCTCTGTGCGTAAGGGTCAAGGCCGGAAAACCATACTGGATGCCCATGATCTTCGGGCCCTTAGACGGCACTGCATCACATACAGGAATGCTACTGTAATGGAAATCACAACATGGGCTCAGGAATACTTCCAGAAAACATTGTCGGCTAAAACTCTATAGGTCAAAAAAGAAGCCATATCTAAACATGATCCAGAAGCGCAGGTGTTTTCTCTGGGCCAAGGCTCATTTAAAATGGACTGTGGCAAAGTGGAAAACTGTTCTGTGGTCAGACGAATCAAAATTTGAAGTTCTTTTTGGAAAACTGGGACGCCATGTCATCCGGACTAAAGAGGACAAGGACAACCCAAGTTGTTATCAGCGCTCAGTTCAGAAGCCTGCATCTCTGATGGTATGGGGTTGCATGAGTGCGTGTGGCATGGGCAGCTTACACATCTGGAAAGGCACCATCAATGCTGAAAGGTATATCCAAGTTCTAGAACAACATATGCTCCCATCCAGACGTCGTCTCTTTCAGGGAAGACCTTGCATTTTCCAACATGACAATGCCAGACCACATACTGCATCAATTACAACATCATGGCTGCGTAGAAGAAGGATCCGGGTACTGAAATGGCCAGCCTGCAGTCCAGATCTTTCACCCATAGAAAACATTTGGCGCATCATAAAGAGGAAGATGCGACAAAGAAGACCTAAGACAGTTGAGCAACTAGAAGCCTGTATTAGACAAGAATGGGACAACATTCCTATTCCTAAACTTGAGCAACTTGTCTCCTCAGTCCCCAGACGTTTGCAGACTGTTATAAAAAGAAGAGGGGATGCCACACAGTGGTAAACATGGCCTTGTCCCAACTTTTTTGAGATGTGTTGATGCCATGAAATTTAAAATCAACTTATTTTTCCCTTAAAATGATACATTTTCTCAGTTTAAACATTTGATATGTCATCTATGTTGTATTCTGAATAAAATATTGAAATTTAAAAAACTTCCACATCATTGCATTCTGTTTTTATTCACAATTTGTACAGTGTCCCAAGTTTTTTGGAATCGGGTTTGTACATAACAATAAGCATTTTTTCTTCAAAAGTGGTGTATTACAAAAAAAAAGCATTTTTTACTGCCTATTTGTCAACTACCCACAGGCAGGTAAGTGACATGAATTAACTCATGATAAAAAATCCCAGAATATGTTGGTTATAGGGAACATAAAAGGAAGATGTTCTAGAAGATAATAAGAAACTAAAGTGAGTGGCTTGCAAAAGTGAAAGATCAAACCATAACCAGGGGATAGAACAATATGAAACACATCTAGCTGGAATGCCTCTGTTATTAAACAATTTGGATTTGATGGAGCACCTGGTTGTATTTACCAGCTTCAGAACTGAATGAACCAGAGCTTTCTCTATTTTCTGGGTCTAGCTCATCTTAGTGTATATGTATTATGTAGGCTATGACAGCTGAATTGACTTGCTTTTAAGTGACATCATTCTTTTTCACATTTCAGAGAACCCAAAGAAAAAGAGGCAGTTGATGTAAGACAAACTTTAAACCGTTGGGCCAAAATGGCAGCATGTATCATAAATCAGTCAATGTAAATACATGTTTTTGGTATGGTGTCAATGCATGTATTGTTTCCCCCTTTGATTAATTGCTTTTGCTTGTTTAATTCGGTTACACTTTATTTTAAGGTGTCATTGTTACAGTGTAACTATAAGTACTGAGTAATATTAATTAACAACATGTACTTACTATAGGGTTAGGGTAGGATTTGGGTGTGGTTGCTGGTTAGTTGCATGTAATTATGCGTAATTTACTGTTATTACTATGGTACATGTAATATGTGTAACAAGGTCACTAAAATAAAGTGTTACCTTCAATTCTTATTGATAATTTGCTTGACGAATCAGTTAGATCGAATCATATAGCCTACAATAGAACATCTGCTTTCCTTCGTTTTTCAATGCAGTAAAGCCTCAACGCTCAAAATCATGTTATGGTGTTAAATGTACAATCAGATGTACTGTACTTAAGCTTTGTCAGCGTCAAAAGAGGTTCTTACGGACATTCATCACTTATGTAACTATTGATGCGCCAACGGCGTGAGCGCGCATGCGCATTTAAAGCATCATCAGCACCAGCTCAAAAGATCATCGCGATGCTCCTGCCTCTTCTTGTGTTTACTATCGTTTGGGGAAGATTTGGTTATGAAAACCTTTAGATTATCGTCGTACATGTTGATGGATGTTTTCTCTATTGTACCCTACACATAAGGCGAGACGCGGATGTTAAATAAAGAGTCTGACAGGAGTCAATCTGTCATTATAGTGAGGGCCTTATCAGAGCACGTAACATCGTTTTCATCAGGACTGACCAGGGCTCGTATTTTTATTTCGGGGATTTCATGTGTATAAAGGTGTAATTATCTGCTCAGTGGGATGCACATCAGTGCTTTGCCGTACTCTCTCTCCGTTATAATGGCTGCTCTATATCAGGGCACGGACGTGTCCTCACCGGATAAATATCTGGCGTTAAAAGACGTCAGAGAGGTGAAGGAGGAGACCACTCTGGACGAGAAGCTCTTTCTGCTGGCTTGCGAGAAGGGTAAGTTCATTTACCATTCTAAAGAACGTTTAAAATGTATGATATAGTACAACAACCACAATATATTTTAGGTTATATTTATGATAGATACGTTTTGAGGTATTATATATGAACCTTTTTTATTATTGTTGGTATTATTTATTGTTGTTTTATTAAAATAATTCTGCTCTAATGTCAGATAGACAGTTACATTTATTCAGTTTATATAGTTAAAAATGAGAAAATGTTACAACATAAACAATTTATTATGAGAAAACTAGTAAACGAGTAAAATAGTGCTAAAATAGAACGTTTCAAAATTTCGTAGATTACAGAGACAGAGATGTGACCGTGAAATAATAGAGAATGAGAATTTAGAGAATTTTATTTTGAATGGTTTAAGAGTAATTGCATACAATTCAAATAATTATATTAAAATAAGGGACTATAATAATTTCACAGATTTATTTTACATAACATACAACTAGGTACTAGTAATTTGTTTTGAGATAAGTAGATTTTGAGAGCTTGACTGATGGTTCAGACCTCTTCAGCTGGTTCACTTCCATTTAGAGTTTTGTTTAACAGCAGTGCGTTGCATAGTTTATTTCCAAACATTCCAGAAACAGCTTGGAAAAACGAATGAATTTTCTCTGGTTACACTGTGCAGACAAGAGTCAGTTGCTATTCTTTTACCATATAAAGAAATCCTAAAATGGCTCAGGGAAGGATATCTCTCCTTTAAGGGCTATATTATTTTCCATCACAAGCCGCTGTCCTCTCCTGCTGATAACATTTAGTAGGTGTCAACTAATGTACTGTTACCTAACTGCATTTTAAGGAGACTACTACATGGTAAAGAAACTGCTGGAGGAGAAACGACATGGGGAATTAAACATTAACTGTGTAGATGTACTTGGCAGAGATGCTGTCACCATTTCAATCGAAAATGAGAATCTAGACATATTGCAGTTGCTCTTGGATCATGGCTGTCAGGTAAGAACACACCCATGTCCTCAGCTCATACGTAACATATTAGATAAAACCAATCTGTTCATTTCAATGTGTGTGTGTGTGTGTGTGTGTGTGTGCTTACAGGCCACAGATGCATTATTAGTGGCTATTGATTCAGAAGTGGTAGGAGCAGTTGATATCCTGCTAAACCATCGGCCCAGGCGTTCCTCCAAGCCTTCTATTGCGGTTAGTTTATTTTGCAATTATATATTCATTTCATTTTTTCTTTTAAAAATATAAACTCTACCATTTAACAGGTTGGACACGCAACCTTTTTGTTTTGTTGAAATGAATAGTGAAGGAAAATTGAATGGCATGTGTATTTTTTGGAAGAGTTTCCTTTTTAATATTTGATTGACTAAATATTAGTATTTTATCAGTGAATATATTTATAAATATTTATGTTTCATCATACCATGTTGCGTTATTTCTTTTTTTAGAAATTGATGCAGCGCATTCAAAACCCAGAGTATTCCACAACCATGGATGTTGCTCCAGTCATTCTTGCTGCCCACAGGAACAATTATGAGATTTTGACCATGCTATTAAAGCAAGACATCTCACTGCCCCGACCCCACGCTGTAGGGTGCGAGTGCACCCTCTGTAATGCCAAGAACAAGAAGGACAGTCTTCGCCACTCAAGGTAATCATTTTTATCCAATCAATCAAACCATGAATGGTTTATTTAAAGGGTTAGTTCACCCAAAAATGAAAATTATCCCATAATTTACTCAAGCCATCCTAGGTGCTTATGACATTCTTCTTTCAGCCAAACACAATCGGAAGCAAAGCGATGAATTTTTGTAAGAAAAATATCAATTTTTATAACTTTATAAACTAGGGCTGCACGATATTGGAAAAAAACTTACATTGCGATATTTTGTTTTTCTGCGATATAAAAACAATTTCACCAGATGATTTGAATAGCTCTATCTGAAAAGAATGAATCATTATAGAATAATTGGGCTGATTTTGTAGGGGAGTGAATCTGCATAGAAAATAAACAAATTACAAGCATAGATAAATACAATAGAAGAAAGATACAATTGAAATAAGCAGTGCTTTGTTTTTCAGGTAAATCTAACAGTATTCAGGTACAGAAATTGAATAATCAAATGTAAAATAACAGTCTTCACTTTATAAATGAAATATAACTAATATAATTAATGAATTAATACAATTTATCTTTGTTAAAGCTACAAAAGTTATTCTTTCTCTTTTGTTGTTGGATTACCATTGATGACACAAACAGCTGCGGGTATATTAGGCTGCTGTGCCTTTTAAGACAAATGCACGGACCTAATATAAATGATACGCATCCGTTTTCTTTCTCAATTGTTTACAACACATAACACACATAACCAACTGCGTTTACGTGGATAGTCACCGAGACGGGTCCGTTAAAGCTCAAAAGAAAGAGCAAGAGAAATGAATTGGGCGTTCACACTGCAAAAAATGCTTTTCTTACTTAGTATTTTTGTCTTGTTTTAAGTCCAAATATCTAAAAATTCTTACATTAAGAAGCATTTACTAGGCAAGCGAAAGTTTTTGTCTTGTTTTGGGAAAAAATAACTCAAAATTAAGTGAGTTTTTGCTTAAAATACGCAAAATAATCTGCCAATGGGGTAAACAAAATAATCTTGTTTTCTGTTTGAATTAAGATTATTTTTCTTACCCCATTGGCAGATTATTTTGCTTATTTTAAGCATAACCTCACTTAATTTTGAGTTTTTTTCCCCAAAAACAAGACAATAATTTTTGCTTGCCTAGTAAATGCTTCTTGTTTTAAGAATTTTTAGATGTTTGGACTAGAAGCAAGACAAAAATACTAAGTAAGAAAAGCATTTTTTGCAGTGCACGTGCTGTCTGCGTGGCTCTGTGTGTGCGCACAGAAAACAGCGTGTGAGTCCTCCTGCGCTTAATGCCTGACTCGACTTAAAAACACATGCAAATTATAAACTTTCATTCTATGATGGTTAAACTTTGCAATTAATCCGTAAAATCACATGCGTTCTGAACCGGGGTGCAGCTGGCCCATACGGATCAACTATGATCTCTATATTTGGCACCATACATTCTGCGATGTGACTATCATTGCGACATTGCGATAACGATGCTAAAACGATGTATCGTGCAGCCCTATTATAATCTATAATCACTGGCTTCCAGTAACGATCGTATGCAAGTCTAGTTCCAACGGAAGCTCTGATCATTCACTCCCATTATTAATCTTGGAAGAGCCAGGATATATTTTACTCCGATTTGTGTTTGGCTGAAAGGAGAAAGTCATATACACCTAGGATGGCTTGAGGGTGAGTAAATTAAATTAAAAATGACAGTTTTCATTTTTGAGCGAACTATCACTTTAACTTTCCTTATTCTGACATCTCAAAAACGTTAATTTTTTTATTTTTTTATTTTTTTATTTTTTTTACAACCAGGCAGTTATTGACATTAAATGTATGGGCGATTCTTCAGTTAGTGAAGCTTGTCTTTTCACTAGAATGATTTTTGAAAAAGTATTTATTTTAAAATGTTACGGCTATTATTGCATCTTTAAAATAATATTTTTCTTGTATATATTGTATATATTTTTTTATTTTTGTAATCTATATATTTATTTAATGATTTTCCTGTTTTCCCCATCCAGACTTCTTAAAATTAATTCTGTATTTATATCTAAAAAATTGTATAGAAAAAAAATAGACAAGCATTTTAGAGAACAATTAAGATTTATTAGTTCAAAGTTAAAAAAAAAAAAAAAAGAAAAGAAAGAAAAAATACCAATGTTGAAGGCTTATCAGGGACATAGTCGGATCTTTTTTCAAAAACATATTTCAATTTATATGATACATGCTTAGGGATTTCAAGTAGTCCCTATTGAAAACTCACCTATAAACATGGCTGGGAATGGCTAAGATTCACTGGTGGAACATTGTCCTGCTCCACTTCACAGACGATGAGTGGAACATCATAGAGAAGCATGACCATTGGCTGCAACCTGCAGATATTATGGCCAATCACCAAAGTCGACTGCACAACTGATTTTAGAATACTCCGCTGCTTTTTAAGTAGCCTATATATTTTTTATTGAGCTATGTTTTTGTGCTGAATTCGTATCACTTTCGTAGGCTATTGAGGTTAACTAATTTGAACTGGAACGCCCCCCTCGAAATTCACTCCCGCGTTACCCCCCATTTCCAGCCCTGCCTATAAATGCATTTGATAAGCACAAACACAGACATGCTAAAGTATATTTACAACGTGGAGTAATCTGCATCTCCTTCATCCTCCATTGTGTCTCTTGCAGGTTCCGTCTAGATATCTACCGGTGCCTTGCCAGCCCATCCTTGATCATGCTAACAGAAGAAGACCCCATTCTGAGAGCATTTGAGCTCAGCACTGATCTGAAAGAGCTCAGCCTGGTGGAAGTGGAGTTTCGGTAATGGAAGTGTGATTAGAGAAAGAGGTCTCATAGGAATAACTGCTAAATGGAGAGAGCTAAACAGCAGCAAATACCCTTTGCTTTGTTTTTGACCATTTTACAGATGCATGCATTTGAATAGCAATTCATTTACTTTTCTTTGTTTTAAAGTGCAGACTTAATATTTATCTATTTTGGGTCTTAATTTGGAGACGACGAGCACATGAACCGTTGTGCCGTGCTGATTATATTTATCAAACGGTAAAAACGCCCCTTCCCCCACCTAAAAACAAGGCGTCTGTGGAAGAGAGTCCAAAACAAGGTTTTTCTTTATTTTTTTCGAGTACAGACGACAACGTTGTCAAAATGATCCTCATTCACACGGATCCACGGAAACGACTAAAAAAACGCTGTATTCTGCTGCCAGGCCAGTAGTTGGCGATGTCACATTGTAAAGAAACACTACGTACCTATAGACTGAACATGTAATATGCATGCGCATGACATCACTGTTTTCACAAATTTGTATTTTTATAGTTTATAATGGTATTGACAATAATGGTATTGTTTTAAAAAAAAATGCATTTTGAAACTTGTTTTCTAAAATTTGCGTTTTCAGGCCCCAAAATGCTGGTGTGGTGTAAAAGAATGGTCAAAACGCATAAAAAGTTTTCAGTTTTTAGTTGAAAACGGTGTTGTGTAAATGGCCCCTTGATTAGATTTTGCCAATTCATTCCGATTGATGTGGTTACATGTGACGTTTTATTCCGACTGTGCTAGTAGTCCGATTATAATCGGATTATTAGGGTCCATGTAAATGCAGCTAATGTTGATATTTGAAATCGCCACCCAATCAAAATCTAAAGGACCCTTTTCCACTATATTAAAAAAAAAACTTTTGTGCAATGGAAAGATTCCATGGATGGTAAAGGTTCTTCATGGAGCCACAGATGCCTTTATTTTTAAGGGTGTAGAAGAAATGAAGGTTTTTCCTTCTACTGCTCATTCTGGATCTCACTGTCATTATATTACAGGAATGATTACGAAGAACTTGCCAAGCAGTGCAAGATGTTTGCTAAGGACCTGCTGGCTCAGGCCCGCAACTCTCGCGAGCTGGAAGTCATACTGAACCACACGTCCAGTGAAGACCACGTGGACAAGAGAGGCCTGCTGGAGGAACGCATGAATCTCAGTCGCCTCAAACTGGCCATCAAATACAACCAAAAAGAGGTTAATGAGAATTTTTAACAAAACTTACTGTGCCTGTGTCTTCAAGCCTGGGCTGCGTTTCTCATACAACAATGTAACATGTTGCTCAAAGTCCCCCTGTAGGCAATACATTTATCCCTTAAAAAATGGTTTCCCTTTCCTGTGAAAAAAAATGTATTCATGCCTTAAAATAGCTTGAATGTAACTCTACACCCTTGCTTCATTTACTATATGCGGATACATGAATATGCAAATTAGCCCCACCTCCACTCACTCACCAGCACCAGAGATCCACTCGGTCAACTTTACTGTAGTAAACGCTGCACAATGGCAAGTGGAAATACTGGTTTAATTCAGCCATATATGTTTGAACCAGAAACTGATTTAGAAGAAGAAGTGGAAGAGTGAATTATACAGGCTCGTATACAATACACATAACGGTAATTAATATGATTAGCCTTTTGCTTGACTACGTTATCAAACAGCTAATAATGTGTTGCTAATGTTACACAAAGTTCCCGTTCACCATCTCAGAGTCAGACAGCTACCTTCTAAAAATCAGTATCTTTAGAAACGCTTTGAACAACTTAGAATGTCAATGGAGAAAGGCATATAGTTCATCATAACATCATATTATATACACTCACCTAAAGGATTATTAGGAACACCTGTTCAATTTCTCATTAATGCAATTATCTAATCAACCAATCACATGGCAGTTGCTTCAATGCATTTAGGGGTGTGGTCCTGGTCAAGACAATCTCCTGAACTCCAAACTGAATGTCAGAATGGGAAAGAAAGGTGATTTAAGCAATTTTGAGCGTGGCATGGTTGTTGGTGCCAGACGGGCCGGTCTGAGTATTTCACAATCTGCTCAGTTACTGGGATTTTCACGCACAACCATTTCTAGAGTTTACAAAGAATGGTGTGAAAAGGGAAAAACATCCAGTATGCGGCAGTCCTGTGGGCCAAAATGCCTTGTTGATGCTAGAGGTCAGAGGAGAATGGGCCGACTGATTCAAGCTGATAGAAGAGCAACTTTGACTGAAATAACCACTCGTTACAACTGAGGTATGCAGCAAAGCATTTGTGAAGCCACAACACGCACAACCTTGAGGCGGATGGGCTACAACAGCAGAAGACCCCACCGGGTACCACTCATCTCCACTACAAATAGGAAAAAGAGGCTACAATTTGCACAAGCTCACCAAAATTGGACAGTTGAAGACAGTAAAAATGTTGCCTGGTCTGATGAGTCTCGATTTCTGTTGAGACATTCAGATGGTAGAGTCAGAATTTGGCGTAAACAGAATGAGAACATGGATCCATCATGCCTTGTTACCACTGTGCAGGCTGGTGGTGGTGGTGTAATGGTGTGGGGGATGTTTTCTTGGCACACTTTAGGCCCCTTAGTGCCAATTGGGCATCGTTTAAATGCCACGGCCTACCTGAGGATTGTTTCTGACCATGTCCATCCCTTTATGACCACCATGTACCCATCCTCTGATGGCTACTTCCAGCAGGATAATGCACCATGTCACAAAGCTCGAATCATTTCAAATTGGTTTCTTGAACATGACAATGAGTTCACTGTACTAAAATGGCCCCCACAGTCACCAGATCTCAACCCAATAGAGCATCTTTGGGATGTGGTGGAACGGGAGCTTCGTGCCCTGGATGTGCATCCCACAAATCTCCATCAACTGCAAGATGCTATCCTATCAATATGGGCCAACATTTCTAAAGAATGCTTTCAGCACCTTGTTGAATCAATGCCACGTAGAATTAAGGCAGTTCTGAAGGCGAAAGGGGGTCAAACACAGTATTAGTATGGTGTTCCTAATAATCCTTTAGGTGAGTGTACATCACATGCATAATTCATAAGCTATGTTGCTAAATGTACCCGATTTTTCATATCAACAGAAAAATATACCGGGATAACCTGGCTTCACTTGAGACTCCCCAGCTTCGCAGCATAGTTAATGATATGCTAAAGCCCGCCCTCACGTTGACGTGATTGGTTACAAGGTAGTTTGTGACGTAGAGAACACCAGTGGTTTTTGAGACTGTCTTTGGTTCAGTGCAGTTTTAAGGAGAAAATACTCTGCAATGGTTTGTCTTAAAGCATATTAAAAACACCACATAGACATATAAACAACATTAAAAACTTGATTGTCACCACAGGGGGACTTTAACTACCATAGTATGATGCACCGCTGGAAAATTAACTACACTCTTAAAAATAAAGGTTCCATAAGGGCGATTTCGCAGCGATGCCATATAAGAATGATTTTTGGTTCCTTAAAAAAGCTTTCAGTGAACAGTTCTTAATATTTTAATCATCTAGATCTAGATCTTTTCCACTATAATGAATCTTTTGTGCAACCTTAAAGAACCTTTATTTTTAAGAGTATTTACCAAAATGGTAGTAACTATGTCGCACATTCGTCGTATGAACTATGTTGATTCAACAATTGAGAACCATTGTTAATGATGTCATGCAGGTGGTGGAGTAATGACTTCTGCTAATTAATCGATTCAGGATAACAATTGTTAGATTATAGCTGTAAATAATGAACATTGCATATGAAGACTATAGGGGCTTTCGCACCAGGTAGTTTTAGGAACTTAGTTCTAGGAACTTGCCACCAGGGTGGTTCCCCGAGAACTAAAGGTTCCCCTAGGGCCGTTTTCCTGGTTGCATTCGCACCACCAGTAGGAACTCTGAAGTGACGTAAGCCGCGCTTGTTGTTGTGACTTTTATTTTGACGGTGTGGCAGACCTTTATTTTGACGGCGCTGAGAACACCAGAGTCTGAGCACACAGTGCTCGCATTCCCCATCTTCACTAGTTTACAATCTTTTTAACAGTCCTGTCTAATACAGTATTAGATAGAACTGTTATACAAAGAAAGTAGACAGTATATGAAAAACTATTAGCGTTTGCCGTGTGGTTGATGTCCAATGTCGTTAAATTGTTGTGGCAGTTTTTTGATCAATTCTGAATAAGAGACAGATCTTAGTAAATTTAATAAATGGTTTATTTCCTTTGCAAAGGGAGCCAACAGTCGGCAGCCATCTCAATGTCTGCAGAGTGTTCACTAACACACAAAACAATCCTTTCCATTCTTATACCTCCCCTGACCTTCAAGGTCAGCACTAGCTTCTTCTGTAGTTTTCCACACACATGGTAAAAGTCGGAGCACATACACAAATAACCCCATGTTTCATCCATCTTAACACCAAGGCCCTCAGATTTAGACAGTGACCCCTAGGGTCATGGACGGGCCATTATGCTTCTCTGTATGCATAATATTCTTTCTTATATGGAAATATGTGTACAATAAATTCTCCTGCATAATAATTAAAATGCATTTTCTTCTATGATTAAATTTTTCCACCACAATTTCCCCCTTTTTATCATTTCTTGATAAACCATAAAATTAAAAATTAAAAATATATCGATAATAGTAGTAAAAGAACAAATTCAAGTTATCACATCTTATGCTCTTCATTTCTGATTTTCGTATAAATTATCACTCTCTTGAATTTGTGAAAGAAGAAAGAAAACGCTTAGGCTGTTTTTGTGGGTAAAGTCCCTTAAACTTAGCAAGCAAAACAGTTCCCTTTCGTTCAGTCACTCCGAGTAACGTCAGTGACTGACGAATAGGGGGTTTCGCCTAGAAGCCTATTATCTTCGAGATCTAGAAAACACCCAATGGCAGTGCCAATGCCATGGGCATGCGGAATTTGCATAGCGTAACTCCGCCCCACAGCGTGGGTATATAAGGAAGTACGCTGGCAACATCACATTATGTTTCTGCTTCGAAGCCAAGAGCATCTATCTCTTCACTCCTTAAGCCTTTTGAGTATATCGTCAAGCTTCTTCGAGACGAGCAGCTTTCCAGTCGGTGTTGGTGTTACGGTGCGTTCCAGCGAGTGTTTACTTCCTGCCTGCTGATCTGTGCAGTGATCTGCATCCAGCTGGTATTCATTCCCTGGGCGCTTCGGCATCGCTGTGAAGCTCCCTCTCACAAAAGAGCTCGCACGTGGCACGTCTTTTTAAAGACAGTTTGCCCGTGCACTTCTGGGTGCAGTCGATCTCTGTTGCCATCTGATGGGCACAATCGCTGCATGACGTGTTTGGGCTTCAGCACGTTCAAGCAGCGTTTGTGGAAGAGTCATGTTCTCATTGCGGGAACATGACCATCGCGATGTTGCGGTCGAGACTCAATGACCTCCACAGGGAAAGAAAGTCCCCTCTGCCACACCCCAATCTACCGTCTCCGAGAGAGATGGTACTTTGGCTGGTGGCCAGGGTGACCCGAGGGTTACGGTGTGGAATAACCCCGACGATCATTCCTCGGGCCACACCCCTCTCTCGCACATTGCTACCCGCGAGTGATCGGACTGAAGCAGCGGGACCGTCTGCGGACGCCCCGTGTGTTTTGTTCGGCGCTCCAGTTGGCGATGAGATGTCAATCGCCGCATCTCAAGGTGGGCTGGAGTCCTCTGGGGATGAAGATTCGGCTATGCGGCTGCCTTCGGGCGTGCCAGCATTGCCCGAGTCCGACCCGGAGTTGACAGCCATGTCATCTCGGGGGATGTTTGGTCTTTGGGTGCGACGCGTCCTGACAGCTGTTGGGCCCCGCCCCCAATTACTTTCTCTCCCGGGATACATGAGGAGGTCACGTGGTCCTGGAAGTCCCCGTTGTCTTCCCGCGACCGTTCGGCGGCCTCCTCCACCTTCTCTGCCCTCAATGGGGCCGCGGCCAAGGGTACACTGGGGTCCCCCCTGTTGACGCTCAGTTGACGCAATCACGGTCGAGACTCACTGACCCCCGTATGGAGGGAGAGTCCCCTCTGCCACACCCCAGTTATCCCCTCCACGTGATGGGATGTTTGGCTGGTGGCCAGGGTGACCTGAGGGCTGCGGTGTGGCATAAACCCCGACGAGTATTCCTCGGGCCACACCCCCCTCTTGCACAGAGTGCTTCAATGTGGCACGGTGATCCTAAGCACCCCTCCAAGGCCTGTAATTCTCGTCTACTCTGGTGGCGAGGGACTACAGAGCTGCGGGGCAGGCCGCCGCCTCTCAGCACGCCATGGCCATCCTTCAGGTCTACCAGGTCAGAATGCTCGAGGGTAGAGCTGTCCCAGGGCTTTTAATGAGCCGCGTGCCGCCACCGACCTCGCCCTCCGGGTGACGAAGGTGACCGTGCGCTCCCTGGGTCAGGGGATGTCCACAGCTGTGGTCCAGGAGAGACGGGGCTCAGCCTGGTCGATATGAGAGAGGCTGAGCGAACCCGGTTCCTCAACGCTCACATTTCCCAGGCTGGCCTCTTCGGCGGCACGGCCAAGAACTGCGCCCAACAGTTCTCGGCCGCCCAGTAGCAGACTAAGGCCATTAAACATGTACTGCCCGGCCATTAAACAGCCGCCGGCTCAGTCGCCTCAATCTGCTTGCCGCCGAGGGCGCCCTCCTGCGGCTTCGACCCTCCCGCCGCCCTTTCCGGGCCGCGCCGTAGGGGTGGTCGCAGGAAGGCGCCCCCGTCCGCTCCCAGCCCCGCAGCCCGCCTAACGGCAGGCTAGCGACGCTCCTGACGCGGACAGCTCAGGGATGTGCAGTTCTTCCAAGGAGTTGGTAGCAGGGCCACTCCTTCCCCCGGTGGAGGGCCGGGGGAGAATCTTTTGTTCCTATTCCACCCTATGTGGAAGAACTAACTCACCCATCCCTGAGCACCCAGAGACCGATGGCAGTGTGCGCCGCCCCCGGGCCACGCCACTCTCGTCCCTCTCTGACGCCAGTCTCCTCTCAGAGCAGACCCCAGTGGAACGCGCGTGCTTCCCTGGTCTCCTCTGTCAGGACGTGGCTGATGACCGTGCCCCCACACCGGGACGCTAAGCCTCCCAAGTCCGGGCCGGTCACGCCGCCTCGCTGCCCCACCCGGGGTACGTGTGTGGTCCGCACGACCCCGCTGGTGCAGTTTTTGGGAGCCTGGCTAGAGCTTCCCGGACTGTCCCGCTGGGTCGAGAAGACCATCAGGCTCGGCTATGCGATTCAGTTCGCTCAGGCTCCTCCCCGCTTCCGGGGAGTCCGCCACACCATGGTGGGGCCCAACGCCCCTGTCATGCGTGCGGAGGTTGCTACCTTGCTGGCGAAGGGTGCGATCGAGCTTGTCCCTCCAGCCGAGATGAAGTCCGGCTTCTACAGCCCTTACTTCATTGTACCCAAGAAAACCGGTGGGTTACGACCGATCCTGGTCCTGCGCATCCTGAACCGATCCCTTCACAGGCTTCCGTTCAGGATGTTGACAGCGAAACGCCTTTTCCAATGCGTTCGTCCAGTAGATTGGTTTGCAGCGATCAACCTGAAGGACGCCTACTTCCATATCAGTACGCGGTCCTCCCATTCGGGTTAGCTCTGTCCCCTCGCGTCTTTACGAAGATTGTCGAGGCAGCCCTTGTGCCACTCAGGCAACACAGGGTTCGCATCCTGAACTACCTCGACGACTGACTGTTCCTGAGTCACTCTCGAGAGCAGGTGTGCGAACACAGAGACCTGGTGCTCCAGCACTTAGCCCGTCTGGGCCTTCGGGTCAACTGGGAAAAGAGCAAACTCTGCTAGTGCAGAGGATCTCTTTTCTCAGTATCGACTTGGTTCGCCAGGTGCGCGCAGCTTACGAGCGCGCGCGCGCAGTCACTGCTGACTTGCCTTTGTCTAATCAAGAGCAAGAGTGCGGTTCCACTGAAGTTATTTCAGAGGCTCCTGGGGCATATGGCATCTGCAGCCGCGGTAACGCCGCTCAGATTGCTTCATATGAGACCGCTTCAGCACTGGCTTCGCGATCGAGTCCCGAGATGGGCATGGCAGTCGGGCACGCTCCGGGTCCCAGTGACTCGGGCCTGCCTGCAGACCCTCACCCCGTGGTTGAACCTCAGCTTTCTACGGCCGGTGTGCCCTTAGAACGAGTTTCCAGGCATATTGTTGTGTCAACAGATGCCTTCACCACGGGCTGGGGTGCCATGTGCAATGGACATGCTGCCGCGGGCTCCTGGACAGGACCCCTGCGCCTCCTGCATGTCAATTGCCTCGAGTTGCTGGCAGTACGGTTCGCCCTGCACCGCTTCCGAGCGCTGCTCAAGGGTCAACACGTGCTAGTCCGGTCAGACAACACGGCCACAGTAGCGTACATCAACCACCAGGGTGGTCTACGTTCCCGCCGCATGTCTCAACTCGCCCGCCATCTCGTCTTATGGAGTCAGAAGCACCTGAGGTCCCTTCGTGCCATCCATGTCCCGGGAGTCCTGAACCATGCAGCCGACGAGCTCTCATGGCTTCAGCCACTTCCTGGAGAATGGAGACTCCATCCCCAGACGGTTCAGCTGATTTGGGAACAGTTCGGCGACGCACAGGTAGATCTGTTTGCCTCCCTCGACTCTTCCCATTGTTTTATTCCCTGACCGAGGGCTCCCTCGGCACGGATGCTCTGGCGCACAGCTGGCCGCGGGGCCTCCGCAAGTATGCGTTTCCCACAGTGAGCCTTCTCGCACAGGTTCTGTGCAAGATCAGGGAGGACAAGGAGCAGGTCCTTTTGGTCGCCGGACCTTTTGGTCGCCTATTGGCCCGGCCGGACCTGGTTCTCCGAACTCGTACTCCTTGCGACAGCCCCTCCCTGGTCGATTCCTCTGAGGAAGGACCTCCTTTCTCAGAGATGGGGCACCCTTTGGCACCCGCGTCCCGATCTTTGGAACCTCCACGTGTGGCTCCTGGATGGGACGTGGCAGGTTTGAGTACCCTACCACCGCAGGTGGTGGCTACCATCACTTCTGCTAGGGCCTTGTCTACTCGACACGCCTATGCGTTGAAGTGGAACCTCTTCGTCACCTGGTGTTCTTCTCGCCAAGAAGACCCCTGGAAATGCCCGATCGGGTCCGTGCTCGCATTCCTCCAGGAAGGGTTGGAACGAAGGCTGTCTCCTTCCACCCTGAAGGTTTATGTGGCCGCTATATCAGCCTGCCACGACCTTGTGGAGACAAAAAAGGTAAGTCAGCACGACCTGGTCATCAGGTTCCTGAGGGGAGCGAGGAGACTGAATCCTCCTCGCGCTCCCCTCGTACCCTCTTGGGACCTCTCAGTAGTCTTAAGTGCTCTGCAGAGGGCTCCCTTCGAGCCATTGCGGTCAGTCGAGCTTAAGTTCCTGTCTATAAAGACAGCACTCCTGATCGCCTTGGCCTCCATCAAGAGGGTAGGGGACCTGCAGGCATTTTCGGTTGACGAAGCGTGCCTGGAATTCGGGCCGGCCAACTCTCACGTGATCCTGAGACCCCGGCCTGGATATGTGCCCAAGGTTCCCACCACTTCGTTCAGGGACCAGGTGGTGAACCTACAAGCGCTGCCTTTGCAGGAGGCAGACCCAGCCTTGGCACTGCTCTGTCCAGTACGCGCCCTCCGTGCTTACGTAGACAGAACGCAGTGTTTCAGGACCTCAGACCAGCTCTTTGTTATGGCGGGAAGCTGAAGGGAAAGGCTCTCTCCAAGCAAAGGTTGTCTCACTGGATAGTGGACGCCATTGTTTTGGCTTACCAGACGCAGGGGCGTCCATGCCCCCTAGGGGTCAGGGCTCACTCCACCCGGAGTGTGGCCTCCTCTTGGGCTCTAGCGCATGGCGCCTCGCTAACAGACATTTGCAGAGCTGCAGGCTGGGCGACACCCAACACATTCGCCAGATTCTATAATCTCCGAATGGAGCCAGTGTCCTCTCATGTACTCGCCTCTACTAGTGGCCGGTAATGGACTAGGCTCAGGTGTCTTCGCTTGCTCGCCATTCCACTCCACGGACTGGATACGTGCGATATTCCTCAGGTGAGTTCCCTGAAACCCTGAGTTCCTCCAGCACTGTTGATGCCGACACCAGTACGTCTGCCCACTCGGTCAGGCCCTCGTGTTAGGCTAGGTGCCACCGTGTGCATGGTTCCCCCGTTGGGCGACCCCCACATGTGTATTTCCACTGTAAGCCTCCCTAAGTCTTTCCCTTGGCAAGCCACTTGCCACCCCTGGGGGTAAAAATTTCTTCCACCTTCAGCTGGTTACCCCAGAGTTCTCCATATGTAGCCCTGAGCGGGTCATATGTGTATCCTTAAGTCCTCCCTACGGGTAGGTGCTTGGCGCATACTTCTACCTGGAATATGCTTCCCAGTGTACCTTAGTATTCCTGTGTTAAGTGGGAGTCCTTCGACCGTACTAGCTTACGACAGGGAGCTCACGCTTACGCAGGGCACTGGATGACAGCCGAGTGGCGTGATTACATTGGGACCCCCATTCGTCAGTCACTGACGTTACTCGGAGTGACTGAACGAAAGGGAACGTCTCGGTTACGTATGTAACCCTTGTTCCCTGAGGAGGGAACGGAGACGTAACGTCCCTCTGCCACTTCCTCTGTACCACTGGAACGGCCGGGAGTTCAGTCTTTGCTCCTCAGCAGGTAAACATAATGTGATGTTGCCAGCGTACTACCTTATATACCCACGCTGTGGGGCGGAGTTACGCTATGCAAATTCCGCATGCCCATGGCATTGGCACTGCCATTGGGCGTTTTCTAGATCTCGAAGATGATAGGCTTCTAGGCGAAACCCCCTATTCGTCAGTCACTGACGTTACGTCTCCGTTCCCTCCTCAGGGAACGAGGGTTACATACGTAACCGAGACGTTTTTCATTCCCAAATTTAAAAGTAGGAAAGTCACTTAATGCATTTCACTATAACTTCCGCTGGTTGTATCAACATCAAATGCATCTGGAGATTCATCACCATCATTGTAAATAGACATTTTAACCATCTGGTGTGACATACTGGATTTCACCAGTCTCTGTACTGAGCTGGAAATACACTGGAAAATACATTGCAGACACATCAGTATCAGTACTACTATTTCAAGGATTGGCAATACAGTAAAACATAACCAATATCCCCATCCTTTCGGATTTGCTAACCACCCAAACCATTATTCGTCAGCTTTCTCAGGTTACGGCCATTCTCATAAAGTTCGTTGTCATCCCGTTGATTGTCACTGTACAGTTCTCTGCGGCTTCATTCTCGTCTTTTCACAGTGACTGCTGCCTGTGATCTCACCACTCTGAAGGGTTGGTGACCTTGTGTGAACTGATAACTGCACCTGTTGCTTAAACAGGATTTCGGTATACACTGACATGTGCCTCTGGCTCCTTTCCTCTCTGTTCCTCCTCCTCCTCGATCGCTGGTGGGACTCTCCTGCAGTGGCTCGCATGAACCCACGTCGCCCTTTCAGCTTCCTTCACGGCCATATGAGTCGTTTGCAACAGAAAAGGTCCTAGCCACCTTTTTGCCTTCCAGCTCTTCCTTCTGTAGTCCCGTATCACCACGAAATTGCTTGGCTTGATGTCGTATAAAGGAGTCTCAGCTGGTTTCCCCTGAGCAGCCTTTACCTGCACACAGACCTTAGACAACAGAGAAGACATTTCTTTGTAGTAATTCACAGTTCTATTGATGGAAGCTGTTGGTTACCCCCTTCCATTCCCATGAATGGTGGTCTTCCAAAAACAATCTCAAACGGGCTCAGATTTGCTCTAGGCCTTTTCTCGTTCACATGTACATCAATACGCATCAAGATGCGAAAATTTTCAGCGAATGCTGTAAACCACGAATTTAGCATAATGAGCGAAAAAATTGTCGGGGTAAACAAGGCTTGCCATCACCACTTGTCCAGACGCCATTTTGCACAGTGCAGCCACACTGTTCCCATCGCTGCTTTTCTGGCCTTGAGTCGAAAGACTCATAGTCTGTAAAGAAGACAAAGCATTCGTGTTTATTTCAGATACTAAAAGACATTCTGGTTCTTTTGTCTGCTGCGCTGTTGCGGCATTCGCAGCAGCGTCTGCTCTCACGTTTCCTGTTAAAATAAAATCTTTGTTGTTAGTATGCGCTTTGCATTTACAGATAGCAACCTGGCCAGGCAAGAGAATTGCGTCTAGCAGATTAGACACAAGAGAAGCATTCGGAATTGGGCGCCCATCAGATTTTTAATAAATTTTCTGTGTTTCCACAGCGCCCCAAAATCATGCGCAACTCCGAACGCATAACACGAATCTGTGTAGATTGTAACACTTTTACCCTCCATCAGCTTGCATGCTTCTGTCAGGGCTACGAGCTCCAGTTCTAACCAGAAAGTTTCCTAAAACATACTGAAAATATCCTATAAAATGAAAGACAAATTCATATTTCATATCTGGAAGCCGAGCTAAGTGAGCAAGCACTGTTACTGCACTCCTGTCTTATTAGGGGTGTGTGATACCCCCAAAATCCAAAACACCCGACAACTTGTCGCTATCAAGTGTTTAGCGACACATCACACATCCCTAGGCCAGACCCACAGTCACTCCTCAGAGACCAAATACCCACTTTAGAAAACATACATGAAGAAACAGCAAAAATAAGTAAGATAGATAATAGTCCATCTAAGCACTTTAACTTTGTACTATAAGGCATCATCAATTTCTTTAAGGCTGTTTTAAAACAATCCGTATTTTGGAAAGCATTCATAAATTCCGTCCGAAAATTATCTATTTTTCACAACATTAATCTTTGGGGCTATTTCTCTCTTGTTTTAACTTACTTGTCACATTATTCCTCTATCAAATAGTTAGTCTGCATATGCACCATATGATCATTATTGTTTTAGTACCATTTATCTCTACTGCTCTGCAGAAACCCAGAATATTATATTACTCATATCTCAATCCCAGTCACACAGAAAGCCTTACAGTCTTGCTTTTTTAACAATAATTGTAGTTCTCTATATAAATCAAATGTCATGACTATTTCAATGGATAAAAATAAAACTTTTCCTTTTAGAAGTTATCTTTTTGGTCGCCCTCCTGCCTTTCATAAATATGAGGGAGTCTCTGGATAGTTTAAATAGTGACTTCAGCCAATTTGTTACTTTGTCTCTGCCGTCAAGTCTATAACATTTACGTTTACCATTTTAACACAAATACACTAATCCAGAGAATAATTCAAATCAGCATCATGAATGACAAAAGTAGTCATAATTACCAGTAACAGACAGAGCTGGATACCAATCCACTTAAAGCTCGTCCCATGCTCTGGATAATCTTTTCATCAGTTTCCTTCAGAAGTATAAGCTTCTTTAAAGTTTGTCGTTTCACTTAACCCATCTGTAATGATAAACACTCATTCCAGAGGTTAATAACTCCATACACTCAATCAGGACAGAATAGTTCCACAAACCAACACATACAAAACATAAAGTGCAGTCATCAACGTACACACGCACACTAAACACATAAATATTAATTGCTTATTCTCAAAATTTGCTTTTCGTGGTAACTCTAAAAATTATTTAAACTCAGCTCTTACAAAATCTCTTAACCAATTTCAAATCACGTCTGTTCATTATTAATTTGTCTCTACAAAAGTCAGCTGGTTTGCTTTGGTTCTGATATCATTGCTTTGTTTTGTTTCAGCTTTAGCAAGGTGATAACCGACAGAGTACAATCCCTGCTTCCACTCAAGCAGTCTCTCTCTCTCTCTCTCTCTTACACAAATAATCTTTTCAACAGCCTCCTAAGACTGTAACTTAGACAACCTATAATATTAAATTCATTGACCTTTAATTCTTCACAAAGTTTAGAAATTTAAATGTTTAACTTTCAAATTAGAACTATTATAATCATCTCAAATACGTTATGCTAGAAGCATTTTTAAATTATCTTTAATTTAATTACCTTTGTTATCCTTCTCTTTAAACTTCAAAAGCTGTCCTCATCTTTAGTCGCCACCATGCCTTGGAATTATCCTATGCCATATCTAATGACCTGCAGGAGTGAAAACTATGATAGAGACATTAATTCCTAATCACACAGTTTTACTGATACAAATTAATACATTTTGTTCTGGTCTCCACAAAAGTTAACGACAATCCCCTCAGTCTCGGCCGGCTCTTGAAAGCCCTTTCCCATCATAACTCTTTTCCTCAGGGTGTTCCCTGGTATTCAAAAACAAGCTATTCAATGAATGCGGTTTTTATTTTTTGGGGTGAGTGGTATAGAGGAACATTTCTTGGGTAGACTGCTGGATATCTCACAGCTCTCCCCTGATGATGCTGCTAGCCTCACAGACATCTGCTTCACACACACACACACCTCACATAAAACACCCCCCTTTAGGAGGTGCCCAATGGTGGTGGTGACCCCCTGCCTTAGGTTGCCCCCCATCTGGCCAAAAGAGGATCTTACCCGTCTCTGGGAAATCACCTCATGCACACTGGTAACCGCTCTTGCAATTACGAGATCTTTGACCATTTTCTTCAACAGGATCAGATGTTTTCTGGAGCTTTTGGGAAAGTGCGTTCAAGAGTCACCAGAGCCATTTGGTGTGAATCCTATTGGTAAAACATGGAGACAGGTTAACTACAGCACAATTTAATCACTAAAATCCATCATACCTCTTCAGAGCCGCAACATATCAGTGCGTAGATTATACTCAGTGAATTTAGCCATAACAACTGTCCATTCAATTTAATGTTCGACCTCTATAACCAAAGCCATCGGTTCTGTACATGGTGGAGGCTAAGATCAGACAAAGATGTTACTGGTCATGGAATAAATTAGTCAAAAAATTTCAGTTCATTTAAAGTTTATATTTTAAAAACATCACATTTTGTTTTACCTGAAATATTTATCATTGCCCTCTTAATGGCAATCCTTTCTTTTAACAAATCATTGTCTAGTATGTTCAACTGATGCCCTGTGCTTTTACTTCAAATATCTTATCACCTATGACACAGGCTCAGATATCAGCTTTGAGCTGGTTTCAAATGAGAGAGAGACTCTGAGGCATTCCGGACTTGTACACTGCATTTTCATAAACTTTTCACCCCTCACTCTAGCTCAGCGTAAGACTTGGCTAGAAATTAAATTTGTTTTCAAATCAACATCAGACATTATCCTTTTAACTCTATCCTTAACCAGAAATAACGTTTTCAAATAACATGACGTGGTGGGGCCGGATTCAGATAAGCGAATTGTTTTATTACAGTTCAGCACAACTTATATTTTTAAACCAAAACATCATCTTAGAAGGTTTTTCAACATATTGTCGCTAATTATCTTACCAACAGTGTTTTTACCAACATTCAGTCCAATAAACATTATCAGAATTTTCCCAGAGTTAGAGGAACAGGAACAACTTTCTCATAAATTTGTAATTTAAACCCTCTACGTAACTATTCGTATATCTTTTGCAACTCACATGTTTTATCGTCATTGTCTTTAATTTTACCCTCATAATTTAAATTAAAATTATCATAGATCTTTCCTTCAAAAAGAATTATTTAAGACTTCAATTTATTGCCAATTGTTATCTCATTAGTTTCTTAGACAGAGTGTAAGTCTCTTCTTTGTTTCTTGGTTTTTACTTGGTTTCGTCTACAAAATCTAGCTAAGTGGCCCGATCTGACACAATTTCTACACCTTATGGGTGAGCGGACACAGTTACGTGCAAAGTGGCCCTGCTGACCACAATTGAAACACTCTGTTATTCAGCAACCGTCATGTTTCAGTCTGGTTCCCAGTCCGTAAGGCGTTGCCTAAAGCGGCAGACACTTGGACAGTCTGAGAAGAGAGCTCGGGGTCCAATAAAAAAAGACAATGGCTCGCAATTCATGGCTCTATCTGCTGTTTCAAAAACATCACTTTTAGTTACCCAATTGTATATCTCAGTTACTCAGATTTTTCCGTCGGGGGTTAATGGCACACCACCCATTTTACAAAAAAAATGAATAAACACAAACAGCTAGAAATTTGAATTTCTCTGGGTCTCTCTTTGTTTGTAGCCAGTCAAGTTGCTGATTAACTTTACAATTAGAATTAAAACCTTTTCTGCCCATTTCCTTAATAAGTCCTGCAAATTTCTTTGAAGTGAGGGCTTCAGAGCAGAGCTGCTTACAGCGTTTGCTCTCATTCGTCTCAAAATCTTTATCCGGACTGATCAAGTTACTGATCATGTCACTCAAATTGTTAGCCATAATTTAGTCAAAGTTCATACTCACCTGAAATTATACCAGCAGAGATGGAGGCGGCGATCTTTAAACAACACAGCTGTGGCTTCTGCGTGATGACACTACATTTTCCTTTCCCTGTTATCTGCCTCTTCCACCCAACATTTCACTGTTCGTTCGCATTTCTCACACACGTTTCCCACAACAGGCCTTCGATTTATCTCCCTTCTTCAACTGACTCTTTCACCACTTTCAGTCTGGTGACACTCAGCGTTCCCTCTTTTGGGAAATCACGATATTTAATTAACTTCTCTTTACCTTGCATGCATTTTTGGCCATATAATTTTCTCATTTGACAAAATACCGGTGTATCATATTCAGCTAGCTTGCTTTGGGACTTCCCCATACTGGCAGTCTGTCGCTGTGGCTATTCGCGCGCGCTAATAATCTGTCGGACGTCTCCCTTTAGATCTGATCCTTCACCCAGGACCAATAGGTTGGGCACTCGCAGTAGCGCCCTATTTCTACTCTTTTTAACCCAAGATAGACGGGCGGACGCTCGCAATAGCCATGTGATTTAAGCCTTTTTTTCTACCTCGTAAAAAGCATCAATTCATGCCGCTTAGCACACAGGATTTCAGTCTTTTTTTTTACCTTGTAAAAAACCAATCACGCTGCTTTCGCCACAGAGCCAGGCTCCAATATGGTTTATCCCCCCAATTTTCAAATTTCAATTTAACCAAATTCTATTTCTCAAAATTCTTCCCCGAATTTTAAGTTTGTCTCTTACCAGAAGTGTCCCGTTGCCACCTCGGGTTCGTTTTCTCTGATTCCAGTGGTCGTACCCTCCGGACCCCCCTGAGCGGTCGGCCCCTCTCCCTCAATTTGTCGGGGTAGGGCTGTGACTCTAACGTCCAGGATGATCAGTCACCGTCCGCTCCCGGGGTCCAGAAGGCACATCCAAGGAATCCCACTCTTCTGACACCAAATTGTTGTGGCAGTTTTTTGATCAACTCTGAATAAGAGACAGATCTTAGTAAATTTAATAAATGGTTTATTTCCTTTGCAAAGGGAGCCAACAGTCGGCAGCCATCTCAATGTCTGCAGAGTGTTCACTAACACACAAAACAATCCTTTCCATTCTTATACCTCCCCTGACCTTCAAGGTCAGCACTAGCTTCTTCTGTAGTTTTCCACACACATGGTAAAAGTCGGAGCACATACACAAATAACCCCATGTTTCATCCATCTTAACACCAAGGCCCTCAGATTTAGACAGTGACCCCTAGGGTCATGGACGGGCCATTATGCTTCTCTGTATGCATAGTATTTTTTCTTATATGGAAATATGTGTACAATAAATTCTCATGCATAATAATAAAATGCATTTTCTTCTATGATTAAATTTTTCCACCACACTGAGCAGAAATACATAATCAGTTTTGCTTGGTCCCCTCAAAGTTGCGTTGGATTTTCTTTTGCGTGAAGGTTGAGGTCCATCTATCACTGTTTTCCATGTTCGTAGAGTTAGTTTCTGGAGTAAATATATATGCTATAATCTTTGTGTTTACACAGCTTTTTTAAAAATGGCAGGTGCTGGCGTTTCACGTGCGTTCGGCCAATCAGCGTACATTAATGTCACTGGTAGTTCCTATAGAGTGGTGCAGGTATGACATCACTTTGTAGGCCAAAACGCGGAAGCGAGTTAGCATTTTAGCACTTCCAGTTCCCTCGTTCCAAAGTCAATGGGTTTTCTGAATGGGATTTTGTTTAAATGGCTGAAATAAGGTCTGTGGTGAACACAAGCTCAAGACACTTTCACGTTTTATTCTACGACATAAAATACATCAGTATTACCCCACGCGTGATTTTTTTAAAGCTGTTACGTGTCTTGAAAAAGGCGGTTGCTAACAAGTGGCTAAATGGGACTACAGAGGCTGTCGGGGAGATTAAACGTCATCACGCCGAACAGGTAACCTCAGCCTGCTTTTACAGCCTCATTATGCTCATAATTGTGCTCTTATAAACTATTCTAACTCAAGCGTTCTGGGAAAATGTTTTGAGATAAAAACTGAAAGAGTTGTCGGAAGCTTAGTGATGACGTTGAAATCACGGGACCGTGGTGTAGTTCATTTATAGCCTACCTTTAGCTTTTTACTTCTGGAGACTGCATTTAGGCTTCAAAATCAATAAAAGTTGTGTTCATCTGTGATAATTATCTTGATGGACAAAACGTGTAAGTATCATAAACTTTTGTTGATCACAGAGCTTGTTTTTTGCGATAATTCAAAAGCCTATTGAAAAATCCTGTTGGATTTTTCTCGAGGGAACCAGTGCGATGCGAACTGCCGGTTGGCCTACAAAGTGATGTCATACCTGCACCACTCTATTATGCTAGGTTAGACCCTACTCCAGGGATCCTCAAATCTGGCCCACGAGATCCACTTTCCTGCAGAGTTTAGCTCTAACCCTAATCAAACACACCTGAACATGCTAATCAATGTCTTCAGGCTCATTAGAATCACAGGTAGGTGAGTTTGATCAGGGTTGGAGCTAAACTCTGCAGCGCATTGGCCCTCCAGGGCAAGATTTGAGGAACCCTGCCCTACTCTGAAGTAGGAGCTAATTTAGTTCCCCCAAAAGGAGTTCCTAGAACTGAAATCGTTCCTAGTTCATGCGGTGCGAACACGCCAAAATCCGGGTACTTCCGCCAATAGTTCTAGGAACTATGAAAAGGTTCCTCCAGTGCGAAAGCCCATATAATCACTATTTTTGTTCTCTGTTGTTTTGCTTCAGTTGCAGGTTCCGTCTTATGTCGTATTCCGGTTCTAGAGCACATTCGCACATGCAAACTCTTCAAAAATGCTGCTTTTATTCTATTTCATTTTCTATTGAAAAACAGATTAAATGAAATTTGTATATATATAAATATATGGAATGAAATATGCTAGCATGCATGTCAGCCTGCTTAGTTTGCTCCAGAGCATGATCTAAGTCCACAAGTCATACTAACAAGGAACTATGCTTCAGGTCAAGAGCTGTGGTTCCGACCACGGAAGTTTGCAATTCTGTTTGTGAATGTTCTTTGGAACTATGGTTCCGGGAAACACCAAGGGCCAGATTTACTAAACAAGGCAAATCAGCTTTAGAGCGCATTTCCAGAAAAGTGCAGATTGGAGTGGACAGTTCTGCGCGTGATCTACTGACGACACGCAAATTAATGAACACAGACGCAGCCGGACCGTTTCCATAATGAACAGCGCAATCTACCCGTTAGCATCTGTTTTTTTTTGGGAGGTAAATAATGGTGCAAACACCAGTAAATTGACGAGCACACACCTTTGTAAATCACCTCGAATGATTCATTTAAATACTCTCCTCCCATGAATTTTGCGCCTGAAAGGGAAACTCCTACAAATGCATATGCAATAAGGTCAGCTGCAAAAATAACCGTCCACACCTTTTCAGCGCAAATTTATCACTGCGCGTCTTTAGTAAATCCTGACAGTAGTTTTTTAACGCCAAAAGAGGGTTTGCGCTGGCGCAAGCTGTTAGTAAATCTGGCCCCAAATCATTAAACTATGTTGCCAACAACGAAACCTGCAACCATAGTTAGGAAATGCACCCCTGGTTATCTAGCCTAATCAGTGGCCAAATATTGGCAGATTAAATGACTTGACAGATATATCAGCCTTTATTTTATAAGAAAAGACCATATACATTTCTTTTTTGTATTGTGTTTTCTCGTTTTCTGACCTGTATAGTTTGTCGCCCAGTCCAATTGTCAACAGTTCCTGAATACGGTGTGGTTCGGAGAGATGGCGAGCTACCGCCGCAAACACACATGCTTAAAGATCCTGTATGTTTTGAGTGTTGCTCTGCTGTGGCCACTGCTGTCCGTCTGCTACCTGCTGGGACCTCGTTCTCGTGTGGGCCAGGTCATCCACACACCTTTCATCAAGTTTATCATTCACAGTGCATCTTACTTCACCTTCCTACTGCTTCTAAACTTGTATTCAATGGTCTACAATGAGGGTAAGAAGAACATCATGGGTCCCCCTTTGGCGTCGATAGACTACCTTCTCATTATCTGGATCATAGGTGAGGATGGGCGGCATTTGTGTACATACATGAACTCTTTTATCCATTATTTTCTTGGCATGTGCTTTCTATCCAACAAACAAGAATGCTGTGCTGTGGTCGTTGTTTCAACAGGAAGCAAAAGTCAAGTAAAATCAAGTACTATAAGAAATCATAAAGTGCCATAAATTCATCCCTAAGGCCTTTTGGTCCACTTCTGAGTCCACACTTTGGTGATGTAATGCTGCATAGACTGTAGAGCAGAAGTACGCTGTGCATAAAATGGTACAAAAGAACAATTTGTAACATTTAGATTTTAGAAATTCATTTAAATGTTAGGGTGTGTTCACACTTTGGTTGGTCCGGACCAAAAAAAGAAATAATAATACATTTAGCCTTGGTTCGCTTAGTGCACACACTGTCATTTTTTAACACCAAACCTAAAGATACAAAACAAAAAAAAGGCTTTTATGACGTTTTTCTGGGCTAAATGCGCTCATTGTATGTGCGTACATATGATGGTATATGATGGTGCTGAACTCGTGAAGAGCTTATATAATATGTAAAGGAGTCAAAACAGCAGCAGGAATCCTGGACCTGAAACCTCACCAACACAATCGCTCTGAGACCGTCTGAAAGAGGTGGTATCGGCCCGATTGCAAACGAACTCTGGGACCGTTCGCTTGAGGTGTGAAAGCAATCCGACCCAATGAACCAACAAACCAAATTAGATTATAATTAATTTCAAATGTGCTATATAAATAGCAGTAGTGTCTGATTCTGTGAGTCAGCACATCACAGTTGAAAACCAAAAGAGCACCTCTTCATCTTAAAATGTTGTGTAATTGCACTTCTCCGTGCAAGAATGCTGTCCTGATGAAGCCTTGATTCCTGCTCTAGCTGCATTATAACATTTGTATAGTGTTTGCGTGTGTCTTGACACTGTTAACTCTAGACAGCGCTGGGAGATCCAGAGAGAGCGCGTTTGAATTTGCTGCAGCGTTAACTTGTCAATCATCTTGATGGATGACGCAGAGGAAACTCTGACCAATAAGAGGACAGTTGTACTCGCCTGTGACTTGCATTTAAACACATTTTGAAATGTTTTGAAAAGTTGCCTTGTGAAAGCGAACCGAATCGAGAAGAAAATGCAACATTGGAACAAAGTCCCTGTTTCGGAATAAAACCAACGATTTACAGGTGTGAAAACACCCGACTAGCTTTTTGCTCTGCACATGCTCTGGGTGGCATACTACAGCAAATTACAGACTCACAGTTTAATTGCTCTTCTACCTTAATGCTCTTATAAAAATGTCAAGATAAGGTATAGCCTGATAGTCTGTATTTTTTCTGCACAATAGTGGATGAATTTTGTGTGGCTGTACGCTATTGTTCAAAAGTTTGGAGGTTGTAAGACTTTTTCTTTGTAAAAAGTTTCTTATGCTCACCAAGGGTGTGTATTTGATCAAAAACACTATTATTATTACAATTTAAAATAACTGTTTTCTATTGTGATATATTTTAAAATGTCATTTAAAATGCCATATTCCTGTGATCAAAGCTGAATTTTCAGCATCATTACTCCAGTCTTCAGTGTCACATGATCTTTCAGAAATCATTCTAATATGCTGATTTGCTGCTCAAAAAAATCTTATTATCATCATTGTTGAAAACAGTTGTGCTGCTTAATATTTTCATGGAAACTATGATACATTTGATTCTTTGATAAATATAAAGTTCAAGAACAGCATGGAGTTGAAATATTTTTCTGTATTACTGTAAAAGTCTCACTTTTACTGTCACTTTTGATCAATTTAATGTGTCCTTGATGAATAAAAGTATTAATTTACAAAAAAAGTCTTACTGACCCCAAACTTTTGAACAATAGTGTATGCGTTTATTTATTTATTTTTTTAGTGAAAATCATTCACAGTGATTTCAGTAAATAATTTTAGGTGCAAATATCCGACTACATTTTTCTCCGCTGTGATGATACAGTGCATCCGGAAAGTATTCACAGGGCTTCACTTTTTCCACATTTTGTTATGTTACAGCCTATTTAAAAATTGATTAAATTCATTATTTTTTTCCTCAATTCTACAAACAATACCCCATAATGACAACGTGAAAAAAGTTTGTTTGAAATCTTTGCAAATTTATTAAAAGTAAAAACGAAAAAATCACATGTACATAAGTATTCACAGCCTTTGCCATGACACTCAAAATTGAGCTCAGGTGCATCCTGTTTCCACTGATCATCCTTGAGATGTTTCTACAACTTGATTGGAGTCCACCTGTGGTAAATTCAGTTGATTGGACATGATTTGGAAAGGCACACACCTGTCTATATAAGGCCCCACAGTTAACAGTGCATGTCAGAGCACAAACCAAGCCATGAAGTCCAAGGAATTGTCTGTGGACCTCTGAGAAAGGATTGTATCGAGGCACAGATCTGGGGAAGGGTACAGAAACATTTCTGCAGCATTGAAGGTCCAAATGAGCACAGTGGCCTCCATCATCCGTAAATGAAAGAAGTTTGGAATCACCAGGACTCTTCCCAGCCAAACTGAGCGATCGGGGGAGAAGGGCCTTAGTCAGGGAGGTGACCAAGAACCTGATGGTCACCCTGACAGAGCGCTAGCGTTTTTCTGTGGAGAAAGGAGAAACTTCCAGAAGAACAACCATCTCTGCAGCACTCCACCAATCAGGCCTGTATGGTAGAGTGGCCAGACAGAAGCCACTCCTCAGTAAAAGGCCGCCTGGAGTTTGCCAAAAGGCACCTGAAGGACTCTCAGACCACGAGAAACTAAATTCTCTGGTCTGATGAAACAAAGATTGAACTCTATGGCCTGAATGGCAAGCGTCATGTCTGGAGGAAACCAGGCACCACTCATCACCTGGCCGATACCATCCCTACAGTGAAGCATGGTGGTGGCAGCATCATGCTGTGGGGATGTTTTTCAGCGGCAGGAACTGGGAGACTAGTCAGGATCGAGGCACAGAGACATCCTTGATGAAATCCTGCTCCAGAGCGCTCTGGACCTCAGACTGGGGCGAAGGTTCATCTTCCAACAGGACAACGACCCTAAGCACACAGCCAAGATATCAAAGGAGTGGCTACGGGACAACTCTGTGAATGTCCTTGAGTGGCCCAGCCAGAGCCCAGACTTGGGAAAATAGCTGTGCACCGACGCTCCCCATCCAACCCGATGGAGCTTGAGAGGTCCTGCAAAGAAGAACGGGAGAAACTGCCCAAAAATAGGTGTGCCAGGCTTGTAGCATCATATTAAAAAAGACTTGAGGCTGTAATTGGTGCCAAAGGTGCTTCAACAAAGTATTGAGCAAAGGCTGTGAATACTTATGTACATGTGATTTTTTTTGTTTTGTTTTGTTTTTTTTATAAATTGGCAAAGATTTCAAACAAACTTTTCACATTGTCATTATGAGGTATTGTTTGTAGAATTGAGGAAAAAAATAATGAATTTAATCCATTTTGGAATAAGGCTGTAACAACAAAATGTGGAAAAAGTGAAGTGCTGTGAATACTTTCTGGATGCACTGTATATGTTCTAGGTGGTTTCCAGGGCAGTATGGTTACTAAGATGTTCTAAATGGTTTTAGCATATTGCTATGTGGTTGCCAGGTGACTGAAATTACTGTAGATATGATATTGACCCCTCACTATACCCCACCTTAAACCTTTAAAAAAAACCTTTACTGACCAAAAATACAAAATAATAGGAACTGTTGACAAGTTGTTCTTTTCTACTTTAAGTTTATTAGGGTTAAGGAAAATGAAACTATCAAATATGCAGTTATTACTGGGGCATTTGTAATGTCAAGTCAAGTCACCTTTATTTATATAGCGCTTTTTACAATGCTGATTGTTTCAAAACAGCTTCACAGTGTTAACAGGAAAATAATGCAACAGAATTTGATTCGGCTGTACAGAAAACGTTGGAGAAAACGTTGATGTTATCCAGCTCATTTCAATGATCATATAGTGACCTTGCGGGCAGATCAGTAATTTAGTTGAAAATTTATTTGAATATTTAGTTGAAAATTTTTGTGTCCCCAACTGAGCAAGCCAAGCCAAAGGCGACAGTGGCAAGGAACCAAAACTCCATCAGGTGGCATAATGGAGAAAAATAAACCTTGGGAGAAACCAGGCTCAGGGTGCCAGTTCTCCTCTGGCCATCATGCCGTGTCGGTGAGGCAATTATTAGATAGGAATATTCGAAAGATCGGAGTCATCACGCCGGAGACGGGTTTATTGAGGATGGCGTTTCGGTGAGGCAATTATTAGATAGGAATATTCGAAAGATCGGAGTCATCACGCCAGAGATGGGTTTATTGAGGATGTCGTGTCGATGAGGCAATTATTAGATAGGAATATTCGAAAGATCGGAGTCATTATGCCGGAGGCGGTATACTGGGATGTCGTGTCGATAAGGCAATATATTAGATAGGAATATTCGAAAAGATCGGAGTCATCACGCCGGGGACGGGTTTATTGAGGATGCCGTGTCGATGAGGCAATTTCAGTCTAATTGACACTGTCTCTGCAGACACTTCAGGGATGCGTTGGTAATGTCTGGACGCAGGTCCACCATCTGATCTGGATACGGCCCGGATCCGGCTGACTGCAGTAAACCTCAGGATAAACAGAGACTAACATTAGCGTAGATGCCATTCTTTTTATGATGTAACGAGTACATCAGGTGTTATGGTAAGTGTTCCCAGTTCCGGCTGACCTAGTTAATGCAGCCTAAAAATCATTTAACTGATTTGAATAGTATAAATTAAAAATGTTTTATGTGTATGCCATAGTAAAGAGATGTGTTTTTAGTCTAGATTTAAACTGACAGAGTGTGTCTGCTTCCCGAACAATGCTAGGAAGACTGTTCCAGAGTTTAGGTGCTAAATAGGAAAAGGATCGACCGCCTGCAGTTGATTTTGATATTCTAGGTGATTATCAACTGGCCAGAATTTTGAGACCGCAATAGACGTGATGGAGTATAATGTGTTAAGAGCTCGGTCAAGTACTGGGGAGCTAAACCATTTAGTGCTTTGTAAGTAATAAGCAAGATTTTAAAATGTATGCAATGTTTAATAGGGAGCCAGTGCAGTGTTGACAGAACCGGCTAATATGGTCATACTTCCTGGTTCTAGTAAGAACTCGAGCTGTTGCGTTTTGGACCAGCTGCAGTTTATTTATTAAGCGAGCAGGGCAACCACCCAGTAGAGCATTACAATAATCTAGCCTTGAGGTCATGAACGCATGAACTAACTGTTCAGCATTTTGCATTGAAAGCATGTGCCGTAATTTAGATATATTTTTAAGATGGTAGAATGCATTTTTACGCGTTTACGCATTTTTATGCATTTTGAAACGTGGCTTTCAAATGAAAGATTGGTATCAAAGAGCACACCCAGGTTCCTAACTGATGACGAGGACTTGACAGAGCAGCCATCAAGTGTTAGACAGTATTCTAGGTTACTACTTGTGGAGTTTTTTTGTCCAATAATTAAAAAAAAATTCTGAATTAAGTTGCAGGAAATTACTAGTCATCCAATTTTTTATATCAGCTATGCATTCCATTAATCTTGTGAGTTGGTAAGTTTCGTCAGGGCGTGAAGAAATATAGAGCTGAGTATCTTCAGCATAACAATAAAAACTAACGCCATGCTTCCTAATAATATCTCCCAGTGGTAGCATGTACAGGGTGAAAAGCAACGGTCCTAGCACTGAGCCTTGCGGTACTCCATACTGAACTTGTGATCGGTGTGACATCTCTTTATTTACTGCTACAAACTGATAACGGTCAGATAAGTATGATTTAAACCATGCCAATGCAATTCCACTAATGCCAACATAATTTTCGAGTCTATTCAAAAGAATGTTGTGGTCGATAGTATCGAATGCAGCGCTAAGATCGAGTAACACTAATAGAGAGATACAACCACGATCGGATGATAAGAGTAAATCATTTGTAACTCTAATGAGAGCAGTCTCAGTACTATGATACGGTCTAAATCCTGACTGGAAATCCTCACAGATACCATTTCTTTCTAAAAAGGAGCGCAGTTGTGAAGACACTGCCTTTTCTAGTATTTTTGACAGAAAGGGTAGATTTGAGATTGGCCTGTAATTGACTAACAAAAGATACTCAGAGAAAACACACACTGTAGTATTTTTCCCATCTCTGTGTTAAGAGGTTCATGTTGTGGATTCAGTTTGTGGCAGCCTACATTCTCACATTCAATGTTGCTCAATGTCACAATTCTTTCAAATCCACCACTGTAAAAATTATATTTATGAAGTCAAATAAATGATCACAATGGACCCACCAGCCTTAGACTTATTTACAGTATCGTGCATCTGTTCTTCATAATTTTACAGCACCATTAGTACGTAATAAATTAGTAGTAATAAATTACATAGATAATGTTCCTTGATGCGGAAGTGAGAAAACAGCTATTGGTTAGAATCTCTCTAGAGCGCATTACCATGATAGCACTGGATAATTTGTTGCTAATGGCACTTGTTTTAGTTTTTGTCTTATTTGCTTCTATTAAGACCTAACCTTCATGAATTATGTAAAAAGTATATTGTGATTATGGCCTCAAATGGCTGTGAATTTAAGATTTGTATGGTTTACTGTGCACCCTGACTAAAAGAATGTCATATGATCAAGTATGAAGGAAATTTAGGGCTTGTCCAAATACCCACACTTGCGATCTTTGCCACTCAAGGGCGCGTGCATGCGACAGGAAGTAAGTAAGAGAAATTCATACAGGTTTGGAACACCCTGAGGGTGAGTAAATGATGACAGAATTTTAATTTTTGGGTGAAGCCCTACAGTGTACTTTCATACATCAAAATGTCAACACTGTCACATACTATCATATTCAACTATGTCTTCAAAACCAGTTCAGCAAGTTTTGTGCTTTTTTGTGGTATGTCTCTGAAGTGAGTATTTCAAAATCTGCAAAAGTGTTATCATAATAATTATTTTAGCTGGAAATTGAAAAAAATATTTCTTTGGATAATGAAATGAATGAAATACTTTATAAATGAAAGATTCTCATTAAGCCCCATTCAAAGCCATTTGACCCAAAAATTATGTCATTTACTCAACCACATGTTGTACCAAACCTGTATGACTTTCTTTGTTCTGCGAAACACAAAAGATATTTTGAAAAATGTCCATACAAAAGTCAAATGTTGTTTGGACGTTAGCATTCTTGAAAATGAATAATGACAGAATTTTCATTTTTGAGTCAACTATTCCTTTAATGTAAGTTGTGTCAGTAATTGTAAACACCATTTAACATTATGTCTTAAAGTCACTATGAAATCAGAATCGACTCTTCTTATGTTTTATGGAATATTGCAGTATTTATTAGAAATGATTTATTCGTCCACATCATTGTTTTTTTATAAGTAATGTACCCTTGTAATTTTTAATCAAAATAACTCCCCCTCCCTCTTGCAGCAACATCTCTTTCTAATGACGTTTACTGGCACGAGGGCGGGACAACCTGTCACTCACATGAGATCAACCAATAGCAAACCACATCCACCCAATCAATTCCCAGTGGACAAAATCAAGTCCCGCCCTACATTTTTTTCTTATTCGAGAAGCTTTCACTCGGATATACGTTACATAGGGAAGAAAAAACTATCACAACTTCTGTTTAATGACAACTCTCTGATAATGACAATAGAAACGGTATAGCAAAAAAAAAAACGGTATGGTGCAAAACATATACCCTCATACCGTCCTGCCCTAATATATTCATGAATGTCCATTTACACTAAATCCCAACAGCCTGTCTTGTTGACAAAGGGTTTTTACACTAACTCAAATTGTCATTGTCTGGTGGAGCCAAACAAAGTGACAAAAGAAAATCATTCAATAACAGGAGTAGTGTCGTGGTGAGTAAGCATAGTGAATAAAGCCTTTTTCCAATCCCATTCTTCACCCTACTCCCATTGAATACCAGCTCAGAGACGCATTCATCTTAAACAAAACTGTTCGTAAAGTGTAATTCAACCACTTCGTAAAGTTGATTGGACAGCCTGGCATGTCGACCGTGACGCATATAGCTCATATTGTTACCAAACCCAAAACTGTGGTTCCCTTCCTGGACCTTCGAGGATACCTTTACTGATCAGCAGATTCAATAGGGTTAGGGTTAAGAGTAGGTGTAGGGGAGGGTTTTTGGGATAGCGACAAGTAATGTCCCAATAAGTCAGCATTCATTTATCATTTTAATAAATGAAAATATATGTTGTTGTAAACAATATGTTGTTATTATTAATACACTGAGCATCTGCCACTCTGCACTAAGTATGACTAGCATCTAAGACTATTTTACACTTTTTTATATACTTACACTTAGTGGAAATTTAATTGATCGCTATTTGCACTTAGTGTAAAAAGCATCCATAAATCTTTTCTGTCAGGCATGGTTATTTGAGTTACATTGGCCCTGCAGGGATTATCATAGAATCTTGTAGTTATTCAAAACGAAAGAATTTCTGATTTGCTGCTTGGACGCTTCTTTGTGCTGATGGCAAATTCCTATCTCTGCAGGCATGGTGTGGTCTGATGTGAAGCGTCTATGGTATGAGGGATTGGAAGATTTCCTGGAAGAGTCACGGAACCAGCTAAGTTTCGTCATGAACTCACTTTATTTGGCCACCTTTGCCTTAAGAGTGGTGGCGCACAGCAAGGTATAAACCCAGTCCAGAACATTACATTCTGAGCACTTTACCAAGTCATTAGTCACTAGTTTACTCAAGAATGAAAATTATGTCATCATTTACTCGTAATCTTTTCTTTCCAGGCTTTGACTTTCTTTCTTCCATGGTGCATAAAATAAGTACTTTACTGTTGAACATCTCCTTTTGTGTTCCACGGAAGCAGAAAGTTATAGTTTGGAATGACACAAGGATGTGTAAATTACAGAATTTTTTTTTTTTTTTTAAATCGTATTTTTAAATAACAGTATATGTACAGCATGTTAGGGCTGTCAAATCGATTAATCGCGATTAATCACATCTAACATAAAAGTTTGTGTTTATATAATATATATGTGTGTGTATATATATATATATGTGTGTGCGTGTATTATATGTATTAGTGCTGTCAATAGATTAAAAAATTAACTAATTAATTGCACATTTTTCTTTAATTAATCGCGATTAATCGCAACTTTTTATATATTTTTATATTGTAACAATTTCACCTTTAAATTTCCAAATTAATGTAGAAATAACATAAAGAAGCCTATATTAAAGCCTATATTTTAAATATTTGTTTAATGACATAACCGACACCAATTCTGCTACTGATGTCTCTATGAAATTGATTTTTTTCCTCAATTTTAGCCATTAATTGAAATCAGCATTGAAAGCTATAATTTTTAGCATTTATTAGGCTTTAAAAATACTATAACAACTTTTAATTTAAGTGAACTTAAAACAATCTTCAAATAAACCCATTATAATACAATAAATGTCATATTTACCTGTGCCCTTCAATATATCAAGGCTTCAAGTCTGAAGCGGCTTTCTGTGCGCACGAGTGTCACACAGACGCGTGCGTCAGTAACACACTGCGTTCTCTTTTGTGTCTTGTCACGCTTGAATGGTTTAAAAGCATTTGCATGATGTAACGCTAGCCAAAGTATGATGGGAAAAACAGATGCTGCGTTGTGTTAAATATTTTTTACGCTTTAAACTGAAAACAATTATTGTGTGCATTAACGCGTTAATTTTGACAGCACTAATATGTATGCATATATATATATATATATATATATAAATGTGTGTGTGTGTGTGTGTGTGTGTGTATTTACACCAGCCTTTCCTTTGTCCTCTGCTTCAGTTTAAGAACGTCGAACTAGATAGGAAAGACTGGGATGCGTTCCATCCCATCCTGGTTGCAGAAGGGCTTTTTGCTTTCGCCAATGTTCTGAGCTATCTGCGTCTCTTCTTCATGTACACCACCAGCTCCATCTTGGGGCCTTTACAGGTAATCACAACTTCCTCTGACTGCAGTTCTTATCCGTTCACTGTCAGAACCAGTGAATGACAGGAAGTTTTTTCATTTTTCCTGTATATCTCATCAGTTCTGCAAGCGTCTGTTATCATTTCTCTCAGTTGTTCTTCTTCTCTCAGATCTGTTGGTTGAATCCCCATTTGATCACCTCTACCATGGGGTGTCATTTCTCATTTATAGGGATTTATTGCTGGAAATGTCCCACTTATAGTTTGGGGGTGAATCTCACAAAGTATCATCTACCACCTGTCAAATGCAGGTACTTTTTCTGCAGTAGCTGGGAATTTTTCCTCCCAGCCACTGTGGATGACGACCTATAACTTGTCTTGAATTGGACTCAGCAATTCTATGACTTAGCATTTAACACGCGCTTGTTGAAGTAACATTTTATTGTTTCTTAAAGAACAGATGAAAGATAAGCTGTCAATGTGTGTCTGTTTGTTTAGTAGCGCTTTGAACTTGGCAGTGTGCCATGCTCTGAGTTAACAGGATGATTTCTTTCTACATAATTTTTGTGAGATTCACCCAGGCTTTGTAACCGAATTAGCAGCTTCAGTCTTCAGCAGTAGAGAGGTTGCATAATGCAGTGCTCTTCTCTGAGGACTCCAGTGTTTGGCATGAGTAACACCATGCCAGTCCTGAGCGTATGTGTGAGTGGCTCTCTGTTGATGGCTCACTGTTAGACTGACATCAGTGTCTGGCACTGCTGTATGGAAAAGTAATTCTCTCAAGAAGTGTGGTCAGAATGATGCATATGCACACGCACTCAGTTGTAATGGATTCACGTATGAACACACACCCTACGCAAGTTATTTAGGGGAAAGAGTATGGTATTATTGGTTTTCTGTAAATGCGCATACCTACGCACATGTTTAAATGTTTGCTTTGTCACTCCCTCTAACAGACAAACATATGATGTACAGATACAGGAATGACAAGGAACAGACCCAAGTATTCACACAGCAGACCTCCACTGGGAAGGCAGAGGAACACTCATACATTTACTCCCTCCTACTTCATTGTTATGTTGAGCCTGTCCAGTAAATCTCCCCAAGTAAGGATAGCAAGTGGAAAACACTAAATCACATCTGGATAAACGTCTGAGAACATATTTCTCTTCGTGAGGGCAAGAGTTGAGACGTCAAGCCGACTGCTTAAACTTTATTTAAAGGAGTAATATGGTGTTTGTAGAGTACAGCTGTCTGAACTGTGTGAAGCCTTAACATACCGGCTGTGCAATATGTGATGGGCTGGTGTATTGCCAAATCCTGTCCTTACAAAAAAATAACTATACTTCAAGTTCATTTTATTAAGTATACTTAAGTAAAGTTCAAGTATATTTTAAGCATACTTTATGTAGTAAGTATACTAATATCAATGTACTAATAGTATACTTGTAAGTGTACTATTTCAATACTTGACCCACTTTTTAGTGTATAAAAGTATACTTTACATATACTTTAAGTGTAACAGTAGTAAACTTTGAGTACAAAACTAGTTTACAACCACGTTTTTCGTTTGTACTGCAACTATACTACAAGTGAACTATAGGTATACTGATAGTTTAATAGTTAAATGTAGCACATTTTTAGTTTATGAAAGTAGTTTGAAGTATACTCTCAGTAAACTTCTTGTTTAGTAGTTTTATACTTCAAGTAAGTTTTCTTTACTTAACATCATGCTTATAGTTTACTGTTTATATATTATTTTTGCACTTTAAGTACTATGTTCCTATTTAGGTGTTAATTGATATACTTGATATACCTTTAACTGTACTTAAAGTAGATTTGACTTAAATTCCTATGTACACTACCAGTGGATTAGGAACATATCTATTTTCTTTATAAATCAATATATTAAAAATGTAAGTTTATGGGACAGTATGTAAAACTATCTGAAAAAAGTATTTCATAGGCTATACTCAATCAAAGGAGTAAACACAAATACAAGCCAAGTATACTTAGAATACTTAATTATACTTTAAAGTATATATTGATCAAAAGATTGAGTACAAGTATAGGCCAAATATACTTAGACTTTTCTGTCAGTATAAGTCAAGTATACTAAAGTGTAATTTAATGTTTATTTCTGAGAAGTACACAAAAACTTTCTTATTTTAAAAGAAGTATACTAATAGCAGACTTGAATAAACTTTTTTTTTTTGTAAGGTTGTCTTGCTTGCTTGGATGTAAAAGAGAAGTCACTTGCAGGTCCAGATGGAATCTGTGGGCTTTTCCCCCATTTTTTTCGTGCTGATATTTGGGAAAAAAATCCACAGAATTCTGTGGAAGGGATTTTAAAACATGATAAAACATGTTCAACAGAGCTCTTTCTATAGCGTCATCCTATTGTAATTGATCACATTACCGTTCCAATGTTTATGGTCAGTAAGATACCATCGTTTGTTTTAAATAAATTAATACATTATTCAGCAAGAATCCATTAAATTGATCAGAAGTGACAGTAAAGACTGAAAATTCAGCTTTGCCAACCATAATCAGGCATCAAATAGAATACTCAAAGTTACTTCAGCCAGTGGAAACACTTTGAGGTTGGATTTGGCATGACACCAGGGCTTCATATCAGAGACAGAAGTTTGGTTCAACAAAGGTTGAAAAATATTAGATGTGAAAAATGGGTTTGAGAGTGACAGGAAAATGAATTGAACTAATTGAAAAAGAAAAGGGAAAAAAAACAACATTCTGGCTGTTTCAGAGCAAACAGACTTGACACAAGCGATTCATCTAGTCCTCAGCCCACACTGGAAAGGCCAGTGGAATCTAAAGTGCAGATAGATGTAGGCACCTTAAAAGAGCTAGTCTACTGTATGTGTGCAAGTACAGGTCGCTTAATGTTGCTACCGAGAAATGTTCCCCTTCCATTACCCCCTAATGAGTCAAACAAATATTTATCCAAGCCGGGTTTATCAGTGACTAGTTGTTGTCTGATATATGAAGTTAGTTAAAAATGACATCCAACACTTAAAATTAACTAGTTTTAGAACATTGCCATATTTACTTAACTTGAAAACATTTTTAATTTCCATGACCATCAACCCATAAATAGCTGTTCTCAAATATATCTATTTCAAAAGGAATACAGTATTCCGGGTTAAAAGGATAAAATGTAGATTCTGTAATTTTTAGGGGTTCAAGCACGAAGTGGTTTTCCTAGGGAAAATTTTCGGCTATTTTGGCTTTTTTTTTTTTCAAAAACCTACTTTTGCGAACTAGTCCTAGGTTTTTGGCCCGACCGGAACCAAACCAGTGCAGTAAGATTCTCTGGAGTCTGAATGTCAATAGTTATCAAAAAAAAGTGGAAATTTGGGTTCACCGTCCCTAAGGGCCGGCAAAACGTTCGTCGTGAACGGAACGAGATATTTTCACCAAACTCAGAACGCCTATGTATGAGCTCATTCTGTGGTCGCGTGAAAAAGGACGCAGTGACTGGCCACTTGGTGGCACTATAATGGTTAAAAAGGTGTCAAAATTATGTATTTCTATGGCAAATCCCATTAAATGGCTGAAAGCGGCCCTCTTCCTGCCTGATTTGCATACAGCTTCACAAAATCTGGCGTGCGCATGCGTCACATGATCCTAAAGAAGCTTGCAGACTTTTATGGACGTCGGGCCATTGGTGGCGCTTTAACTGTTATAAAGGTGAACTATATTATCCTACGCAAAATGACATTTAAATGGCTAAAAATTGTCTGCTCTGCGTAGAACTTCACCAAATTAGCTGAGCATGTGCGCCATATTATTGTAAAGAAGCGTGCAAACTTTTACGGAGATCGGGCCATCAGTAGAGGTATTACAGCTTAAAAGGTTAAAAAAAATATTCCATGATAAATGAGCTGAAAATGCACATACCGACCTTTTTCCTCTCTGATGTGCATGTTAAAACGCTCGATAAAGTTTTTGTAACCAGCAGCTCAAAAATCAAGTGCTGAGACCCTATAGTTTTTTTTTATAGGCCTTTTTATGACCTTTTTATTAGGGGTTCAAGCACGAAGTGCTGAAACCCTATTGTAATTGTTAATTTTCCCATGATGCATCATTCTCCATCTAAAACTGATCGGGCAGACCAAACCGTAAGTCGTAGAGACTGAAACTTTCAGGGCTGGTAGTACTCACACCGACTACAAACGTCACCGAGGCGTGCCCCAATCGGCCTGACGGGGCCGCAACAGCGGTCAAAAGTACGAAAAAGTACAACCCCAATTAAACACACCTGTACCAGCTAATCAAGGTCTTAATAGGCATACTAGAAACTTCCAGACAGGTGTGTTGAGGCAAGCTGGAGCAAAACTCTTTAGGACAGTGGCCCTCCAGGACCAACTTTGGACACCCCTGGTCTAGAACTTCAAAATGAAATTATATATTTATAACAAATGGACACACTCTGAGTACACCTAAAAAAGTGGTGGAGATTGGGCAAGACGTGGTGTTAAAACTGCTAAAAAAAAATTTAAATTAAAAAAAGTTTCCTTAGTAAATTGGCTGTAAAAGGTATTTTTTCATCTATGATCTTAAGTTTATTTATTTATTTGGATCCCCATTAGCCAGTACCTAAGCAGTGGCTACTCTTCCTGAGGTACCAACAAGTAAAAAAACAAAACTACATTAAATCCACTACAATAAAAAGTCAATGAAACATACAAACCTAAAATTCATTCCAAATATCAAAATCAACAATTTACTATATATTGTGCCATTAAATGTTCCTTTAAAGATTTTTAAAAACTTTTAAATTTTTTTTTACTTAAAATATGTAATATCCGATGGTAAATTATTCCATATTTCCATTCATCTATAGGTTGCAATACGTTACAGTAGTTTTCGAAACAGGAAGTAAAAAACATCCCTTTGATGCATGCCTGGTGTTGAAATTATGACTAGTACTACTATATAAAAGTTGACATTACAGGACATTAGGAACTCTAGACAGAAAGAGAGAGACAATCTTTCACCAGTGGCCAACCTAAAGTTTTGTGCATTCTTATTATATTAGCCCTTCTATTACAGTTTTAAAGTAAGTCGTGCGGCTCTGTTCTGGATTGTTCTGTTACTTGATGCACTCAACAATCACACCACTGGGCAATAATCGAAGTAAGAACCATTGCACAATTTAAGAAATACAGTGTTGTGGTAAAAAGTTTGCACATCTCTTATAACTGACAAACCTCTTCCCATAACTGTTTGTAACCCGGGTAACCCTGACCACCAGTAAATGAGTTAAAAGTTGTAAAAAGTTCATAAAACGAAAGAATAAAAGTGTTCTAGAAAGGAAAGAGATTCATCCAATCAATGATTGTGCTGCAGTGACTGACACTCCTGTGAGCCAATAGTAGCGGTGCATTCACGTACCGCCGGCGCCGCTGTCACTCAGAGAGTCAGATCAGAGCAGATCAGACGTGAGAGCATTTATCCAAATCTAACGAAAACTGTGATTGTGTGCACATGGAAAGTTGGACTTTGGATGCGTCAGCTGAACTTTTGTCGTCGGAGAGAAAGAGTTAAGTGGAATTTGGAGATTTAGAGATGGATCGGATCCAGAGTGTATTTCAGAATAATCTAAAATAGTGATTCTATCTGCCTTTGGTGAGTGAAATGTCAGATATTACTCTGATATTATGTAAAAGAAATGTCAGAGTTTCTGAAATGATTCGTTCTGAGCAGAGTTGAGTAGGCCGCGTGTACACACAGCGCGAACTGAACTGATTAGCACACGGGCTAAAGCTACCACGTGTAAAAATGCTAACTGTGTCATGAAAATGAGTCCAAAAGTGATTTATAAGTGTCAATGTGTCTAATAACTGTTGGAAAGTTGGATTTATGTGTCATTTGAGCTGTGTGTATATAATTCATTATGGAAAGTCTTAATGAAAGATTAGTAATTATTGTGTTTGCCTTGTCTTTTGCAAGGCTAGGTTTTTTTCCCCTTCTATCTTCTATCTTTCCTGTTTTGTGCCAAATACAATCCTCTGGAGAGGAATCGTCTGTGTTGGACGTGATTAAATGTGCACAAATGGCGAGCTGCCCACAGACCTGTTTTCCCTTTGAACTGTGATTATAGAAATCATCAACTGGTAGGAGAATTAAAATTTTTCTTGTTTTTTTGACACTAAAGATTTTATTTTGTTAAATCCGTTTGATTTTTGCTTTCGAAAAGGAGAGACTCTATTTTTTGAACTTGAACTGATCGAAAAAGAGTTCAACAACTCTTTGAACTGAATCATTTGATTCGCGAAATCGTTCGCTAATTCATTCAACTGAGTCGATTCATTCATGTACTTTGTTCAAGTCAATTCATTTGTTTCTGTATTTCCAATTCATATTGTTAATGTGCGGTTTACTCTTTGAAGGGAAAGTGATTTATTGGAAGGAGTTCTGAATTATATTCTATGTTTTGGGTCAAATCAAATATTTAATTACTTTAATATCATTTTACATTTGGGTTATTGAATATGATATTTTGTTTGAGGGTTTATTGTTGTAAATTACTTTTGTCAAATTGAAAGAGACAGACACAGTGTTTTTTTTTTTGAGAATCTACTTTATTTACACATTGTGTGAAAAGTGTGAAACCCCATCAAATTAAATTGAGAGCTGTTAAGCTGTTGAAATCTTGTCCTAGAAAAAAACAATAGAAGACTTGACAAATGTTTTGATTTACTGAACTCATTAATTGATTGTTCAAACCTATGATTTATCTGATTGAAATAAATGACAAAGAGAACAAATTCATTTAATAATATAATCTTTGATCTGAATCAGACTATTCACTCACCTGTCGCATATTTACCTCCCTCCTGTATCCATTCCTTGCTTCTGATTTAATTGCTCGATACTGAACATCATTACTGGGTGTAGCGCATCAGTTACATTGCACACTACATGCTACATATTACCACAGTTTTGACCACTTCAGCCTACTGTCTAATATAACTCCAAGAAGTCTTATTTCCTCTACCTGTTCAATAGGCACACTCTTTACAGACAGATTTAACTGTGGTTTAAATTTAAATCTAAAAGCTGATGCAAACACAATGCTTTTGGTTTTTGTCAAGTTTAGAACCAACTTATTATTCTGTACCTACTTTATTAGCGCCCGAGCACCGATGGTGTGAGGACCCTATTGGAATTGCTCAGCCTATCATTCTTCTTCTCCCAAATGAATCGCATTTTTGATGGCCTAAACATGCTCGAAAACTCATGAAACTTTGCACACGCGTCAAAAGTAGTGAAAATTTACGTCTGATATGGGTTTCAGAATTAGGCGTGGCAAAATGGCTCGATAGCGCCACTTACAACATTTCAACGAAGTGCCCTTCCCGCTACGTTTCACGTACAGGTATGAAATTCGGTACACACATGTAACAGCCCAATACCTACAAAAAAGTCACCTGGTATGAAATCTGAAAACCAACAGGAGGTCAGATATTTTGAATTTTCTTTGCTAAATTGTTGCAAATTTTGCCATTTCCAGACGTTGTACTTTAACGAACTCCTCCTAGAGATTTAATCAGATCAACATCATATTTGCACAGTCTAATCTAAAGGCCGTTGTGATGTTAAATTGCAAAGATCTTGAGTTTTCGCTGAAGGGCGTGTCCGTGGCGGCCTGACAAAGTTCGATGTTTCGCCATAAAACAGGAAGTTGTTGTAACTCGGTCATACAATGTCCTATCTGCCCCAAACTTCACGTTTTATTAGAGTCCTGGCCCGAAGACATCTACACGCCAATATTCAGTGACAGTCATAGCGCCACCTGCAGGCAACAGGAAATGGCATGTTTTACACTGTGATTAACTCCTCATTGAGATTTAACCAGAACAACATCATATTTGGTCAGTCTAATCTTAAGGCCTTGGTGATGTTAAATTGTGAAGATCTTGAGTTTTTGCTGAAGGGCGTGTCCGTGGTGGCCTGACAAAATCTGATGTTTCGCCATGACACAGGAAGCTGTTGTAAGTCAGGCATACAATGTCCGAACTGCCCCAAACTTCATATGTTTGATAAGAGTCCTGGCCTGAAGACATCTACATATGAGTTTCAGAATTAGGCATGGCAGAATTGCTCGATTAGCGCCACCTACAACATTTCAACGAAGTGCCCCTCCCGCTACGTTTCACGTACAGGTATGAAATTCGGTACACACATGTAACAGCCCAATACCTACAAAAAAGTCTCCTGGTATGAAATCTGAAAACCAACAGGAAGTGAGATATTTTGAATTTTCTTTGCAAAATTGTTGCAAATTTTGCCATTTCCAGACGCTGTACTTTAACGAACTCCTCCTAGAGATTTAATCAGATCATCATCATATCTGGTCAGTCTAATCTAAAGGCCTTTGTGATGTTAAATTGTGAAGAGCTTGAGTTTTCCCTTAAGGGCGTGTCCGTGGCAGCCTGATAAATTTCGATGTTTCGCCATGAAACAGGAAGTTGTTGTAACTCGGACATACAATGTCCGATCTGCCCCAAACTTCACATGTATTATTAGAGTCCTGGCCCAAAGACATCTACACGCCAATATTCAGTTACAGGCATAGTACCACCTGTGGGCAACAGGAAAGACCATGTTTTACACTGTGATGAGTATCCTCATAGTGATTTAACCAGATCAACATCATATTTGGTCAGTCTAATCTAAAGGCCTTTGCGACGTTAAATTGTGAAGATCTTGAGTTTTCCCTGAAGGGCGTGTCCGTGGCGGCCTGTCTGATGTTTCGCCATGACACAGGAAGCTGTTGTAAGTCAGGCATACAATGTCCGATACGCCTCAAACTTCATATGTTTGATAAGAGTCCTGTCCTGAAGACATCTACATGCCAATATTAGTTAGTCATAGCGCCACCTGCTGGCAACAGGAAATGGCATGCTTTACATTGTAATTCCCTCCCAGAAACACATTTAAATATGCCATGAAGTACCAAACATGCTAGAAACACATTAAATCAAGCAAAACTTGGCTAAGTGCTAATGTATGCGATTTATGTCACAAAACAGGAAGTTGTTGTAACTCAGGCATACAGTGTCTGATCTGCCCCAATCTTCACATGTTTGATAATAGTCATGGCCTGAAGACATCTACATGGCAATATTCAGTTATAGTCAAAGCGCCACCTGCTGGCAGCAGGAAGTGTGGCACATTGAAGTGACTTTGCCATATTTCTCCTATATTTACCCACTTAAATGCATGTCGCCCACTATTCGTTGTTTTCCTGAGGCCACCGGGTGGCGGTGCTCCCGGGTGCGAGGGCCCTTTCATCGCTGCTTGCAGCTTTAATGACCAATTGTAATTCCTCATCCAAAGCAGTAGACAACTGCTTAATTGATGTTGCAGTTAAATATAATGTTGTATAATCTGCATACATGACTGTCTGTGCACATTTTAAAACGAGGAAGATCATTGGTAAAATAGAAAATAATAATGGTCCTAAACAACTTCCTTGAGGCACACCACATTGCAACTCTTTCACATCTGAATAACTTCCATTATAAAATACACATTGTCTCCTATTAGACAGATAACTTTAAACCAATGTACAGTATGAGAAGTAAATTTAAAATAAAATCTAACAATACTGCTCCTAAGTTATTGTCATCAATCTGTGCTAGGCTATCATCTGTCATCTGTGGTAATGCTGTTCCTGTTGAGTGTCCCTCATACATGCTGAAAATTAGAGGGCAAATTATTCTCCTTAAAGAAGAATTGAATTTGCTCACAAACCATCATTTTCAAAACTTTGCTAAGAACTGCGAGCAAACTTTTGTCGACTATAATGACCATTAAAACCCAGTGCTGCATTTTTCTGTAGATGAATAACCTTTGCATCTTTCCAAGCTAAACAAAAAATCTCTTTTTCAATACTGATATAAAAGATGTGGCAAACTGGTTCTGCTAAACAACATTTCTTCTCTTAACTTTATTTATGAAAAAAATCATTAAAATAATTTACAATTACATATGGTTTAGTTTAAAATGAGTCACATGTTTCAATAAAAGGAATTTGACTTGATGATTTTACCATCAGATTTACATTGACTTGTTTTAACTTTGTAAAACATTCTTTTCTTTTTCCTATTAATTTTAGTTACTTGATTTCTTAATTTGCAATACACTTTCCAGTCCTCCTTGTTCCCAGTTCTGTTTGCTGTACCCTAATATTTTTCAACTCATTATTAATCCATGGTGCCCTAACATTCTTCACTGTAAATTTTTTTTTTATAGGTGCATGTTCGTCCACCAAAGGGTAAAATAATCTTTCAAATGACCCCGACTGGCCAATAGGTGGCACTACAGCAATCAAAAGCGAGAAATTGCTCATAACTCCTAAACCGTTTGTCAAGTATCTTATACCATTGGAATCCAGAGCTCAAGACGTACAAAACGTATATCTCAGATTTCATTTCTGGTATGGAAATCGGTACACATGTGTATAGACTCATTCTTTCGTCACGTGAAAAAAAAAAAATGCGCCGATTGGACACTTGGTAACGCTATAACATGAAAAAAGAATGAAAATGGCTATAACCAGCCGACCATTAGTCCGATTAACTTGAAAATTGGTATGCCCTGTCTTTTGTCCAAGGTGCCACAATAGTATATGAGGACATTGACATATCTAAAAAAACATGACCGCCATCGGCCAATAAAGTTTGAGCACCTATTAGACAAGGTTAATGGAGGCTGATCAGAACGAAACTCAATGGGCATGTTCGACTCATGGTCCAAGAGGTCTGTGAGAATTTTGAAAAATCGGCCACTAGTTTGCGCTAACTAATTTTACGGCTCTGTAATCACGTGGTGTTTGACAAATCCACACAATATGCATATCATTTGATAGATCTCCTCATGTTGAAGAAATTTGCCTTAAGAACCACTGCTGTCAATCAAATCATTCATTAAATATTCGCAATTATGTTAAAAACCTACTTTTTCAAACTAGTCCTAGGATTTTCGCTCAATCTGAATAAAACCAATGCAGTACCGTTCTCTGGACTCTACTGATCAATATTTATCAAAAAAAAAAGTTTGCACTTTGGGTCGCTATAACAGGGTCATTTAAAAAATGAGTGTGGCAAAATATACTCAAAAGCCTATTAATCGTGAAGGAAAACACAAAACTTCACAAAAACAGGTGAGCAAGTGTAGCATGTGACTCTAAAGAAGCATGCAAACTTTTGAGACCTGAACATAGTGTTTTAAAGGGGAAACCTGGAAAAAGTATTTTCTCATTTATATTTAAATATCTGTATCTACAAAAAAGTGTGTGTATAAGCACGTTTAATAGACTTAACATGGAAAATGTACTTTGAAACCAAAAACAGACACTTTAAAAAATGAAAGTGAGCCAATGACTTATCCTCTGCTGCCACCTGCTGGTTCAAATAGTCATTTTGTCATACTACTCACTAATATTGTTCTATAATTCATATTTAGACATTATAAAATCAATATAACATTTACAATCACATTTTCACAAAGAGCTTTAATAACAATAGATTTCCTATGGTAAATTGGCTGTAAATGGTCTTTTCCTTCTATGATTTAAGTGGTTACATGATTGCTAAATAAAACTTAATATCTTATTATGCATGTGTGCCTTAAAGGCCTTAACTGCTTGAACCCCGATAAATGCTGCTCGCAGCTTTAATTATTATTATTATTATTATTATTATTATTATTATTATTCCGCCATAAAACTGACAACGTATATCTCCGATTTCATTTTCGCCAGGAAAAAAATTCCGGCATCTTGGATTTTGTCTGAAACCTACTTTTGCGAATTAGTCCTGTTTTTTTTGCAGCGAAAAAAAAAAAGTCCAATTGATTTGAAAATTGGCATGCAATGTCTTTGTTCAAGGTGCCATGATGGTCTATGAGGACATTCACGTATCTCAAAAAACAACCGCCATCAACCAATGAAGTTTGAGCACCTATTAGGCAAGGTTAATGGTGGCAGATCTGAACGAAACTCAGTGGGCCTGTTTGCCTCACGGACCTAAAGGTCTGTGAGAATTTTGAAAGAAATCGGCCACCGGGAGGCGATATCACGTTTTACGAGTGTGTAAATGATTGCATATTACACAAAGTTTCGCACATACAATATGTATATCATATGTTAGATCTCCTCATTCTGAAACATTTTGCTTCAAGAACCACTGCTGTCAATCAAATAATTTGTTTAATATTTGAGAATATTTATACCTTTGCAAACTAGTCCTAGGTTTTTTGCTTAACCACAATAAAACCACTGCAGTACAATTCTCTAGACTCTCTAGGTCAATAATTAGCAAAAAATGTTGAGCTTTGCTCTTTGGATAGCTATAACGGGGTCATTTAGAAACGGGGCGTGGCTAAATATACCCAAATGCCTATAAATCCTAAACGAAAACTAAAAAATTTACAAGGTGACGATATTAGGTGAGCACATGCGGCATGATTCTAAACAAGTATGCCAACTATTATGGAGATCGGACCATAGGTGGCGCTATAACTGTTAAAAAGCTTTAAAAAACATATTTCTTATGGTAACTTACCTGTATTGGCTGTAAATGGTCTTTTCCTTCTGATCTAAGTGGTTACATGCTTGCTAAGTAAAACAGAATACCTTTTTACGCATGTGCTTAAAGGCCTTAAAGCGCTTGAAGCCAGTGAACTGCTGCTATATTTTCTTTTTGAAGAATCTTCATGTCTAGTCTATGAAGCTCCAAAAAGAACGAAAATAAACAAACAAACCCAAACAAAAAAAAAAATCATAAGGGCTGTGAAAAACCAGCCGTCTGTGAGCCTCTGTCGGGCTAGTTTTCGCAGTGTGTTCCACACGTCGGCTCTAGTTGAACTCATGTTGGCGGCAGTTCGGCTGATTCAGCATGTTGCACTTTCGGTGTTATGGACTTACAATGGCTGCCGCGTGTCCGTGTCCCCACAAGGCTGTAAGGTGTCCCATTTGTCATTTTAGGTTTCAGAAGTGTGCTTGCAAGCGCCCCCTTTGCGGTCGATATGCGCCCTCAAGCCCGCACTGAAGCGAGCTCCACAGCAGACTTCTACCCAACAGTCAAAGCAGCGTTACATTACGAAAGTGCAGACTCATAGGAAGACCGCAAGTGTTTAGGGTGCCATTTGGGACAGGTTGTGTTCAAGAGCAGTTTTTTTGGCCCAGACACAGCCGACAACACAGACGGCTTTCAACGCCGCTATTTCTTGACGTCAGTTTGGTGTGTCATGGCCTTAAAAGTGGTCCATGTGCTATATTCTACATTTTCTGAAGGCATGCAATTGCCATATTTACTTGTATGTATACAAATTAAGTTGTTTTCAACTTTTTTTCTAGTATTTTGGTTGCTGCAGATTTTTTCTTTGGTTTTGTAATTTATTCATTGGTAATTTTATATTTACAGTGTATTTTTATGTGGACCCCAATAAGATGAGCCACCACTTTATGAAAACTAATGCGAATCCAAATAAAAAAAAAATTTCCATTACAAAAGTATTTTAGTTTTCCTGTTCTTTTTTTGGCAAACTGAGACGAGTCAAAATGATTTTCTGTGGTAAACGATAGAACACAGCATTATGGCAATGGATCTTGAGTTGTATTTAACCTGGAATATTCCTTATTAGGAACATTTCTGTAACTCAGGCTTTGATGTGAAAGGGCCGGTGTATTTGTCATTGCAGATCTCCATGGGCCAGATGCTACAAGAGTTTGGGAAGTTTCTTGGCTTATTCCTGCTCGTGCTCATCTCTTTCACCATCGGCCTGACACAGCTGTATGGAAAAGACCAGAAGGATCCTTCCAGAAACAAAGATCAAAACTGCGAGGGCATCTTCTGTCCGCAGCAGAGCAACGACACCTTTCACACGTATTTTGTCTTTCATTTAATTTTACACTAATTAGAGAACTTGAAGTCAATCTTTTGCTCAAAGACTTATGACATAAGTCATAAAAAAATATGCAGTCTTTCCTTAAAGATGTAAAAAATTAAAGTTAAAGGGGTCATATACATTTTTCATTCAAAATGAGTTGTTTTTGCATCTTAGTTTCAATAAATGCTCTTCTTGGACTGTGGAGGAAGTTTTGAGTTCTGAGCTCTTCCTCATGATATGACCCCTTTGAAAGGTATTTGACAGAATCTAAATATTCTAAAGATGCGAGGCTCCATATTGACCATGAAAAGTATAAAAGCTCTGTTTTAATTAAATCTTTTACCTTTATCATTTATCTTCAACTTTCTCTAGGTTTATGGGGACATGTTATGCCCTCTTCTGGTACATATTTTCCCTGGCACACGTGGCTCTGTTCGTCACAAGGATCAGCTATACAGAGGAGCTGCGATCATTTGTTGGTGCTCTTATCATCGGTACCTACAACATTGTTGTAGTCATCGTTCTCACTAAACTCCTGGTGGCTATGCTGCATAAGAGCTTCAGACAGATTGCTGTGAGTGACTCTTGAGATGATTTGATTCCAAAAACGTGAATCCTATAGGTGCTTTCTTAACATGATAGAATTACCGCAATTGTGTGTTTCCGTCAAGTAGAATGAATCAAATGAAGTACCATAGTTAACATCACATGAACGCTATGGCAGGGGTTCTCTACTCTGGCCAACGAGTATCAAACTATTTTGGCCTCTAATCAAACACACCTGAAGAAGCTAATCAAGATCTTCAGCCTTCCTAGAAAGTTACAGGCAGGTGAGTTTGATTAGAGTTGGAGATAAACTCTGCAGGAAAGTGGATCTCGAGGGCCAGCTTTGAGAACCTCTGTGCTATGAGTTCTCCAAACCTGATGGGGGCAGTAGAGAGGTTAATGCAGTCTTATTGGTTGTTTCAAGGAGGTCTATCCATTAGCGTTCCTGTTCATTTCAACAAAGTTTAATCAGCTGGCACATATAGAGGGTATGCATTGATGACACTTTCCCGCCGGAACACGCCCCCTCAGCCGGACTGAGTGGCAAAAGAGATGCTGGATGACTGGATTTAATAGGGGATACTGCGAAAACATAAGTAAAACAAACGATTATCTGTTTAAACTAAAGGTTGGACTCGATATAGTGTTCCTTACAACTTACCAAAAATCCAGTGATCCATGGATATTGACATGCAGCCAGGAATCGTGTTCATAAATATTTTTATGAGCCTGATTTCAACACCGGGGAAATACATAAATCAAATTTGCCTGTGAACGCTTAATATAAATACAATATAGCTAATTTGGGGTGATCACTTATATCAATGATATATATATATATATCATCATATCGTACAGCCCTAAAACTTGTATAGTTTTTGTCAGTGTTTATTTAAAAACATCCAATTATGATGGTAAATATTTAATTGATTAGTTGTCAAAATAATATATAACAATATAATATACACTCACCTAAAGGATTATTAGGAACACCATACTAATACTGTGTTTGACCCCCTTTCGCCTTCAGAACTGCCTTAATTCTACGTGGCATTGATTCAACAAGGTGCTGAAAGCATTCTTTAGAAATGTTGGCCCATATTGATAGGATAGCATCTTGCAGTTGATGGAGATTTGTGGGATGCACATCCAGGGCACGAAGCTCCCGTTCCACCACATCCCAAAGATGCTCTATTGGGTTGAGATCTGGTGACTGTGGGGGCCATTTTAGTACAGTGAACTCATTGTCATGTTCAAGAAACCAATTTGAAATGATTCGAGCTTTGTGACATGGTGCATTATCCTGCTGGAAGTAGCCATCAGAGGATGGGTACATGGTGGTCATAAAGGGATGGACATGGTCAGAAACAATGCTCAGGTAGGCCGTGGCATTTAAACGATGCCCAATTGGCACTAAGGGGCCTAAAGTGTGCCAAGAAAACATCCCCCACACCATTACACCACCACCACCAGCCTGCACAGTGGTAACAAGGCATGATGGATCCATGTTCTCATTCTGTTTACGCCAAATTCTGACTCTACCATCTGAATGTCTCAACAGAAATCGAGACTCATCAGACCAGGCAACATTTTTCCAGTCTTCAACTGTCCAATTTTGGTGAGCTCGTGCAAATTGTAGCTTCTTTTTCCTATTTGTAGTGGAGATGAGTGGTACCCGGTGGGGTCTTCTGCTGTTGTAGCCCATCCGCCTCAAGGTTGTGCGTGTTGTGGCTTCACAAATGCTTTGCTGCATACCTCGGTTGTAACGAGTGGTTATTTCAGTCAAAGTTGCTCTTCTATCAGCTTGAATCAGTCGGCCCATTCTCCTCTGACCTCTAGCATCAACAAGGCATTTTCGCCCACAGGACTGCCGCATACTGGATGTCTTTCCCTTTTCACACCATTCTTTGTAAACTCTAGAAATGGTTGTGCGTGAAAATCCCAGTAACTGAGCAGATTGTGAAATACTCAGACCGGCCCGTCTGGCACCAACAACCATGCCACGCTCAAAATTGCTTAAATCACCTTTCTTTCCCATTCTGACATTCAGTTTGGAGTTCAGGAGATTGTCTTGACCAGGACCACACCCCTAAATGCATTGAAGCAACTGCCATGTGATTGGTTGATTAGGTAATTGCATTAATGAGAAATTGAACAGGTGTTCCTAATAATCCTTTAGGTGAGTGTATAGGGTAGGAAAATTCAGCATATTGACACAAAATGATAACTGCAAATCCACGTTTCGCTGCCTGGAGTCCAGTTGTTTCTGTGAATTGCAGCAATCCATTTGCTTCTCTTTTCTGTAAAAATGTACCTCAGATTTCTTGTCAGATCTATTTATACAGTGAATCTCAAAGCTCTTTCCCGTTTTAGATGTGTTTTGTGTGTTTTTCGTGGCATTCATGCTGAAAACCAATGCTGCCGCTCAGTCTTTTGCCACTCAGTGGGCGTAACCGCAGTCACGCGCATACCCTCTATAACCCTGGAAATAGGTGACCTGAAACCTGCCATCTTTGCGCATGGGCATTCAGTTCTGCCATGTGACCAATCACTCATAATTGAGAACAATGGGAATATTAGTGGATAGAGCTCTTTAGGTATATTATAATGCTTTGGTTCAGGTATGAGTACAGATACCTCTGGTTACTTGTCTCAGGCAATGAGCAACGGGTAGTGAAGGCATCACTATTGTACCTTTTGACTACAATCACTATATAGTGACTTTATATTCTTGCAGAACCATGAAGATAAGGAGTGGAAGTTTGCTCGGGCTAAGCTGTGGCTCAGCTACTTTGATGACAAGTGCACACTGCCTCCACCCTTCAACATCCTCCCCTCACCCAAGACCGTGTGCTACCTGGTGATCAGCATGAGCAAATGGATCTGTTCCCACACCTCCACAGGCAAGGTCAAGAGACAGAATAGCCTCAAGGTATGTAAGATTTATGTGAACTTATATTTGGGAAAATCTACCTACTGTACTGTGTATCCATAGTTTGCATTTAGTGGTATATGAATAATTGATTGATTTTATGTTCAAGTAAAAACTGTTGCTTCTAAAGACAGCCTATCCTTACAGCATTGTACTGGTGCTGGAACAGGTGCTTGGTCATTGGATTTGTGAACCACTTTCCCCCGACATGGTTCCATGTTCCTGGCTAATGCCATGCATTTCTACCTCAGAAAATGAGGTTCAGGGCCTGAAACATACCAGGGAGTTTTTGTTGTTTTTTAGCGCAGAACTGCCGCTATTGCATACAACAGGGGTGCCCAATTCATGCTTCTGGAGGGACTATTCTCCAGAGTTTAGCCCTGACCCTAATTAACCCTTAAACGCATACCTCGGGGTCTTTAGTGACCCGGGACATCATTCACTACCCTCCTCCTCATTCATTTTTTAAAGTTAGACATCAGCCTTCTTATTATATAAATTATATATTATAAAAGAATGCCTGTTTTCCCATTAATTTTTGTAAAAATTGTATAGGGTCGCTAACGACCCGGGGTGTGTAACAGTGTAAGTATATTTTTTCTGCACAACAATAATTGAATCTTTGGTGACTGAATAAGTGCAATTCACCTTTTTTCCACAAGGTGGCAATGTCTGACACACAATGATGAAGTGACGTTTCACTCATAGGGCCCTATTTTAACGATCTAAGTGTATGGTCTAAAGCGCATGGCGCAAGTGCACTTACGCCGTGTCCGAATCCACTTTTGCAAGTGTAACGACGGGAAAAATGGTCGGCGCGCCCGGAACATGGTCTAAAAGGGTTGTCCCTATTCTCCTAATGAGTAATGGGTGTGTTTTGGGCGTAACGTGCAATAAACCAATCAGAGTCTCATCTCCCATTCCCTTTAAAAGCCAGTTGCGCTTGTGCCATGGCAGATTCGCTATTTTCATGGCGGAATTTGCAAGCGGAAAAACTGAACGCTTCTCTAGCGAGGAAACAGATGTGCTCGTGCGCAAGGTTAACCCATAGGAAAAATGTATTGCTCAGTGGTTGCTTTTCCTAAGCTCATGAGACTTAGTTGTGATTCTCATTTATCTCTCATTTCAGTATCAACAGAGTTTCAGATGTTTCTCCTAAAATTCCTTAGGAGAAATAAGAGTAGACGCAACTGAGACATGAGAAATATTTGAGAGAAAAGGAGAACTGAGAATGTGGTGGAAGAAATATAGAACATCTCTTTATCGTCTTGCTGCCATCTCTTTCAAGACTCCATTATAGGAATATTTTATTGCTCAGAGGTTGCTCTTTCTAAACTCATGAGACTTAGTTGTGATTCTCATTTATCTCTCATTGCAGAATCAACAGTGTCTCAGATGTTTCTCTTCAAATTCCTTAGGAGAAATAAAAGTAGATATGAGAAATATCTGAGAGCAAGGAGTCCAAAATGAGAAACATGAGAGATCTCTTTATTGTCTTGCTGTAATCTCTTTCAAAGGGTTTTGTTTTCTTTTTTTATGATATTTGGGTTTTTCACCTTTAATGGACAGGACCATAGGATGAGAGACCGGAAACAATAGGAGAGGCGAGAAGGGAACAGGAGCAGGAAAGTACCTTTAGCTGGGACTCGAACTCGTGCTGTCTGAGGTGCTGCTGTGCCTCAGTGTTGCTGTGCTGTCCACAAGGCTATGGCTCTGACAGAGCTTTCCCTAAGCTCAGGACACTAAGGGCTGATTATCTCTTATAGGTCTCATTTAGGTATCATCTTTGCCTTCTGGTGCCAGTTGCATAAACTTAGCATAGTTGCATAACTTAAGAACTTAAGAACTGTAACTTAAGAACTACTTTGACTAAGTAGTAGTTAACCAAAGGGTAATCAGTCTTACCTTTCCCAATTAAAATTAAACAGATCTACCTTTTTATGTAACTGACTTAAATAAGTTATTACCAGGTTTGGGGGAAAAAACAATTCATGACTAACTTTTAAGACTAGTCTAAGAAGTTTTTGCAACCAACCCCAGATGGTTTAATTTTTATTTTAGGAGAAACATGTTACATTTTAAATTTTTACTAATATTGTGAATACTGAAACTTTGAACTACTGAAAGCATTATGCATTTCAGAATATCAAGGGTTACTCATTTAAATGTATCTTCAGTGCCCTGCATTGAATATGCAGTGCTTATTCCAAACAAGGGATTAGACAAGTGTACAATGTTTAGTCTAGATCAATTCTTTCTTTATAACAAATTTAATACTATAGTGTACCAGTGCTTCATGGTTGCTGCATAACCTTTTTGTTCTTCGTTTAACATTGCAAAGTTTGTCTTGTACAACCATTTTGCATGCATGTAAACATAGGTTATGATTGTTTTGTTCATTGTGCAACAAAACAATGCATGTATGGTGTGGATGAATGACATAAAAGCTACCCACAGGGAAGAAAAAAAAAATCCTTTAACAATTCAAATGTTTCTGCGAGACATAAATGAGGTTACATTAACATCAAATGGAGACTTTTCTTGAGTCTCCTGTTTCTCACACTTGTCTTCTCTGAAGTTTCATAAGAGATCTCAACAACATCACACACTGTGCTCAGATTTTTCTCCTTAAACTAAAGACTCTGAACCTCTCACATTTATCTCCTCTAAAGTTTAGAAGAGACCTCAGTAACATCGCATACTTTGCTCAGACTTTTCTCCTTAGCTAAAGACTCTGAAGCTCTCACATTTGTCTCCTCTTAAAGTTTAGATGAGATCTCAACAACTTTACAAAGTGTGCACCAATAAGAAACAAACAAACAAATAGTCCATAATTTCAGGGTTTAAGCCTATATTAAGAGTGAAAATATGCAGAAATAAAGTTAACGTTACTCTTAATTGATACAATAAGAAAGCTGTACAGTTTATGTGCATAGAGCACATCATTTGTTTGACAGATGTGAGAGCACCAGAGTCTTTAGCTAAGGAAATAAATCTGAGCACAATGTGTGATGTTATTGAGATCTTTTATGAAACTTTAGAGGAGACAAAAGCGAGAGTTCCAGAGACTCTAGCTGAGGAGAAAAGTCTGAGCACAGTGTGTGATGCTGTTGAGATCTCTTATGAAACTTCAGAGAAGACAAATATGAGCAATCCAGTCTCTCTAGCTAAGGAGAAAAATCTGAGCACAATGTGTGATGTTGTTGCGATCTCTTATAAAACTTTAAAGGAGACCATTGTGAGAGTGTTAGAGGTTTTGTCTCAGGAGACAAGTGTGAGAAACAGGAGACTCAAGCAAAAGTCTCCATTTGATCTTAAACTAACCTCATTTTTCTCTAGGAGAAGCATTTGAGATGTTAAAGAGATCTCACTTTGGATTTTTCTTTCCTATGGGAAAGCACGCGAGCAGACCATCTACGGGACAAGCCGGATTCCAAGCTCCCTGAGCATATGACATGTAGACATTTTTATATTTATGTACACAATAATAATCTTTTACATTTTAATCCTTTAATTTTTCATATTTATGGGTGCAAATGCATTTGCTATTTAAACAACGTGGCGCAGGACATGAAAATAGGGCCCACAGTTACCGCAGTCAGAAAACAAAAGAATACGAAGTATCATCAGCAAAACTTGAAATGGCTCAGTGATTTACTACAGAGCAAGTACTGAACGCACTCAAATATTAGTGTCATTGCCACTTGATGGTGGATCTGGTGAAGAAGCTGTCAGCGATCAAAATATTGATTGAAAATTATAGTTTTAAGAATATGTTTAAGATGGCGAATATGAATCTACTGGGAAATAAGCTCTGACAGTGATGATGGTATAAAACATCTGCTCAAACTGAACCCTTCCAAGCTTCAAAAGATAAACAAAATATGCTTTATTTTATTCTTCTGTAATTGTTACTCTAATATCAGGAGAGTTTTATATTATCGTGACAGGTAGAGATCCATCTGTGTTAGATATAGATCCGGGTCACTAAAGACCCGAATATGTAGTAATGATTGGCGAAACATTCATTTCATCCAGTTAAGGGTTAAACACAAATGTGCCAGGTAATCAAGGTCTTTAGAAGTGCTAGAAAGTTCCAGGCAGGTTGGAGCAAAACACTGCAGGATGTTGGCCATATGAAAAGTGAACACTGGGCCTCTTCGAAATAGGTTTGCCTGAACACTGGCCGAGAACCGGGTCTTGCACCATTTTAGTGGAAAAGTGGTGAGCTCTAGAATATTATGCCTTAAAGTCACCCTACCAATGACCCAATAACTTTTTGCTTCCAGGAATGGACGAACCTGAAGCAGAAAAGAGACGAGAACTACCAGAAGATTATGTGCTGCTTAGTGCACCGTTACCTGACGTCCACAAGGCAGAAGATGCAGAGCACGGATCAGGCCACAGTAGAGAACCTCAACGATCTGCGGCAAGACCTATCCAAGTTCCGCAATGAAATGAGGGACCTTTTGGGCTTCCGCACTTCCAAATATGCCATGTTCTACCCCAGAAGCTAAGCCATGACCATTTAGTAAATATGACCCAGCATGCTCGGCAATGCTCTTCTTCTTTTTCTTTGGAAGATGTAAGGTGACAAAAAAGTACTGGGACTCTACTGGAATTCTATTAAGCTCTGTTTATTCTACACTAAAGCCTCCAGAACCATAACTTATATAATATTCTTGCATCCTACTTGTTTTCTAAAAGTGTCATTCTTTTCAAATAAATAACATTTAATATAAAGAAATGTTTTCTATTGAACTTGCTTAAGTTCTTAGTAACTGTTGCAGCTTTTTTTAGTGTTTTAACGTATTACTTAACGTATTGTAGAGCAGAGTTCTTCAGCCCTACTCCTGAAGACCCACAGTGTTTCCAAAATCACATACTGTGTGAGTAGGTGCTACATTTGAATTTGAACTTACTTCACGGCCGTTAAAAAAAAGTATGTCAGTGTTTCTCAACTGGTAGGTCGTGGAGTGTGCAATAAACGCTTTTATTTATTTCTTTTTTATCAAGACTTTTATTTTGAAAGACGTGCATAAAAGCTGTTGACTCTTCTGTCAGAATCAGTTTGAGTAAAGAGTGTCTGAGAAAAACGCATTGTCCTGATTCAGTATCTGTGGTCAGATGAGATGCTGTAAGGATATATGTCAGTGTCATTATTATAACGTCATTGTCGTAATTTGTTTGTCTCTCACCCCAGAAACTTTCCTGTCCTGTCAGACGTTAAACTCTTTAATTGCACGTGCAAATTACACTGTTTATTCATCAGTCATTTATGTGTATGTTAAGTAAAGTAGGGCTTAGGAATTAGGTCGAATTTATGAAAAATTGTGTCATGGCCATAGACTGTAAAAAAAAATATGGACATAGTGTCCGTGATGTCACCCGTAGGTTTCTGAAGAACGTTTTTGAAGCGTAAAGTCGGCCGTTGCCATCTTGGCAGAGTGTCACTCCCGGATAACTGAAAATGGGCAAAGAGGCGGGAAGTGGGTGGAGCAGAGGTGGTGTGATGACCAACAGACAGCAGACAAAAGACAATCCACCTGTCACTCAAAGTGGCCACAGCCTTAATTATGCAGAACTTTTAAGGCTTAATATAATTTAAACGGATGAGATAAAAAAAAAAAAAATTCACCCCCCTCACAGTTGTCATTAAGGGCAAAATTAGCCGTATAGACCAAAAACACAATTTGTACCAGGCTGTAAACATGTTTTTTCTGCTGTAAAGTTGGGCATTTTAACATGGAGCTCAATGAGATTCTGCTCCCTTTTGGAGCCTGTCTCTAGCGGCGAATCAATGAATTGCAGTTTAAGTCACTTCCGTATTAGCTTCAAGAGAAAGCCAGTTGCATCGTTTCACTGCCATTCATAAATCCTCTCCCGTGGCCTCATGGGATAGTAAAGTGTCCATCGAATACTCGCTTCAGAATCCTGGTGGAAGTAGTAGGCCATCTGGGGACTTTTTGCCTACTGTTTTTAAAGTACTATGTATTCGGTCATACTACTCTTTTGGTGTACTGTTTTTCGCATGTATATAGTAGGGAAGTATTTGATTTCGGACACAGTGCCACTGTCTGCAAACTTTGTGATTTTTAAATGATCAGGGGTTAAATCTACTGTAAACTCTGCAGGACTGACCCCATGGTCCCAGAGGCAGGGTTTGTCTACTAGGATTTTGTTTTTGGTATTTTGATGCTAAAAAGAAACGCTTATCTCCCCAGTCAGTCTAGACCATTTATTATATGCCTTGAGAAAGATAGCATTGGCTTGACTCTTAACATCGTGTCTATACCGGATGCGAGCGATGCAACAAAAGACAATAGAACCCATTATAATCAGTGATGTTGTCTACACTAGATGTGGCGCAGTGCGACACGACAAATCCCCGACAGTAAACTGATGCCTTGTTCTATTTATGACGTACTCCAAGCACTCGTGATATACTTCTCATACGAAGGACAAATGGATTTGGAACTGTCGCGTCCAGTGTAGACTCTGCAGGCTCATTTCCTAAATTGACTCAAGGTTTTCTTATTGCAGACAGGCAAAATCCCATAGATACTGAATATCTATTTATGACTGAGAGTCATTCAACAGGGTTTCCACGGGTCTTAAAAAGTCTTAATTTGACCTTCTACAATTTAAGGCCTTAAAATGTCTTAAATTGGAGCAAAAAGTCTTAAATTCAATTTCATGGCATTAAATTAGGGCCCTATGATTTCCACGATGCGGAAAACGGGTACATAATCGCAGAATCCTTTCATAAAAATTGAATTTACTGTATAATGCGGAATGTCACAGAATTTGTCAACATTTGGATAAATCAAAAGTAGGATGGGTCAGTACACTTAAAGGGATAGTTCACCCAAAAATGGAAAACACAGAATTTGGTAAAAATAAAACGTAATTGTCAAATGTCTAAACATCCTTAAAAGTGGGATAAGCTATATTTCTAAAATGTTTTAGAAATGTGTCAAAAGTACCAAAACAAACTTGTAGCCAATCAGCAGTAAGGGGCGTGTCTACTAATGATGGGGAGAAGAGATTGCTCAGTGCATGTCATTATTCAAAAGACACGACACACAGGACGGACATTAGCCGAGTGACGAGAGATGGCAGATAAAAAAAAAAGTGGAAAATGTCTTTGGAACAAAAGAAGGCTTACGATCAGGCAAGAAGTAGGACCCGTGTAAATATCGGATCAGCTTTCCAGCGCTTTCCAGGCCTGCAATCGGATGCCGAGGTTGCTTTATTTCTTCTCGATAGGTGAGTAACATTGGTTTTGTTTTGTTTCACAGAACTAATATATGCTAGCTTTTGCTTGAATATGCTCGTGTGTCATGTTCGCTTGTTTGTCCATTAGCAATCGTATTGTCATTCACCTCAGCTATGATAAAGACCCATTCATTTCCACATCCTATAAGCCACTGTCTGTTTCAAGTGTCAGCTCGCAAAGTGTGTCCAAAAAGTAAGATAATAAACTCCTAATATATGTTTGTTTCCTTTGGTTCCTCTTTTAGTGATCGATATAACCCTCTAATCTTGTCATAATTGTAATATATTCATTAGTTGGACTGTCGTGCTCGTACTATCAAGTTGTTCATGAGAAATCTGTTTGTGTTTTTGGGATGTAAGGGATGACTTTTTCATTGAACATTCGACCTGGATTACCATAGTAACACACTTGCTTTCACTTATTGATGACATCATAGCCTCGGCCGGCTGGCACAGCAGATTCTGCCATAGTCGTTGCCTGCGTTGCATACATATGTGTGGGGCGGAGCCATCAAAATAGGGGCGAGACCCTTTTGAGGTATGGGCGTGTTTGTTTTGGTGATTTGAAATATCAACATCCGTTACCAGATATTGCTTACCCTACCTTTAAATCAAGATACATTTGCTTGATATGCAAAATGAATAAATTAAGTCTTGTTTACTGAGAAATTTAACAAAATTAAGTGAGTTTATGCTTAAAACAACAAGTATCTGTCACTGGGTATGAAAATTACTTTTTCATTTCAATTAAGTTGATTTTTCTTAAACCATTGGCAGATATTTGTTCTTGTTTAATCATAAAATCACAAGATCATTTTGCTTCTCAAGTAAATGTATGTTGATTTAAGAATCTTTTCGATATCTGCACTGGAAAACAAGACAAAACTACTAAAAAAGAACATCACTTTTTTTGTAGTGTGATCAGAACGTTCAGTAAAAGTTATTTCCATATTCTAGTGTTTAGGAGCAGAGCTATTCAAACTTTTTTGTAAAATTAAGTAATGGAGATCTGTTGGAAAACAGTGTTGAAGTGTTGCTAATACAACTCATTGTGTGCTTCCTATACATTTACATTTAGAGGACAAACTGATGTTATGTTCCCTTCCATTTCCTTAAATTTTCTTGAATTGGCCTTAAAAAGGGTCTTAAATTTACCTTCATAAAACCTGCAGAAACCCTGTTCAATCTATGAGTAAACTTTTAGGCAAGGCTTTCAAAGTTTGTATTGATAAACTTTCCTTTTCTAGCTAATTGGCAGTCATTCAGAAATGTACCCACATTTAAATAGCAAAAGCTGTTCAGTATCCATTACTTGGACATTGTTACTCGTTTCACAATGACAGTCTACTTAATTCTAATGATCAAAAAGCGTATGTAAAATGGTCACAGCTGTTTCTGGCACAAGAAATATCGAGCAACTTTATGGCCACATCCACACGAAATACACTAAAAACGGAGAAGAAGAGTTGTGGCTAGAAGGGGTACAGCAGCGGTCGGAAGTGAGGCAAAATCTCACGATAAAATAACAATAAATAAATTTGCTACTTACCAGATTGTGTTTTATTAACTCCTACACCTACCCCAACCCTAAACCTACCCTTACAATAATGCAAATACAGTAATTAAATGACGCAATATTGATGTGCTCATGCCCAGTGGCCGTAGCTGTATCCCTTCTAGTCTTTACCCTGGGACGTGGTGTAATGACATCACCTTTTCACAAAATATACGGATTGGCTGTACACACGAAAACGCAAGGGTGTCGGTTTCAGATTTATCCACTCTGGGACCCGGTTTCAAAAAATACCGGTTTCAGGCTCCTAAAACGCCGGATCCGTCTGGACGAAACGCTGATACGATACAAAATTTTTACGTATACAGCTAAACGCGTCTCCATGTGGACGGGGCCTATATGAGGAGAAAAATAAAATGCTACACAATTGTAGAATATGGCCCTTTAAAGAGTTTACTAAGGAGTTAAACGTTAGAATAAGTGCCCTTCACAGTCAAGCGCTCTGAGCCCTAGGCTATTTTAGAAATAGATGTCCTGACATGACCATGCGGACTACCTGAATACTTTCAACTCTGAAAACTTCCTTGAAATCAACTGATTCTGGGTAAGAATGCAATACATTTACAAAAATACAAATAAACAAATACTAAATAAAAACGTGAAGACAATATCTGAAACTTAACTGATAATGAGCTTTATTTTTCCTCTCATAAAACAAATAATTTATAACTTAACATTCACTTCTAGGAATCTGTTTCTATGAAAATATTTCAATATTATCCAGCATGATTTCAAAAACAGCAAAGGTGTGCTACTATTTTATTGCCTTTTAGTTTGTCTAACTTTGCTATTGGATCAAAAATCTACAAATCTTGCCGTTCAAAACACCACAATCTTGCTCTTTACGTTCCAGTTTTCTTTACCTTTCACGTCTTACTACTTTTGCTCTTGCTGCCATTTTGATGCTCATCACAACAGTAAGAAGAGAAGTAGGAACCAAGAGAGCCCAACCAGGTGTGCGCCACGTGCTTCAACAGTCCTCGGCCTTCTCTGGAGAGGGCGATGAAGGAAGTTGGGACATGCAGGGCAAATATGAAGACATCACACAGCAATGTGTGCATTTCAAGACCAAAGATTGTCCGTAAGAGCTCAGCAACGTTTGTTCTTCAGCATGTTGAAGGCCCTCTGGTTCTTGGCCTTGAAAGCCATGATGAAATGATGGGGGGCGATCATTCCACGGCCCTCCTCATCTGCATGGCCCATGAAGATGTAGTTCAAACCTAGCGACACCACACAGAAAAAACCTGAATGCAGTGACGGAACGGCAGAGACATTCAGGAAGGGCTTTGGATCAGCATTTCTCTGGGGCCTCACTCGCACTATCCACTCCATATGTTTATATACTGTATAAACATATGACAGTGAGATTTCGTCATGAAAAAAGACATTTTGACAGTGAGTTTGGCTTTTAACTTCATCTTTATTAACTTTCATCCTTCCCTCGCGGGTCAAAATGACCCGAAACCCTAAAATTATAAGCTTTCTGGACAAAAAAAAAAGTATATCATTTCATTTTTATAATATTTTTTTCTATTTTTAATGCAATTTTTGGAGGTTTTTATCATTTTTTTTTAAATTTTATTTACCTTTAAATTACTAGATTTTATCAATAAATAATATAATAAGCACATTCTTCACATTCTTTCAACTTCAAAATTCAAAATAACTCTCCAATGCATGCATAACCAGCTCAAAATAACACACATTGGGTCATTTTGGGTGTCTCTGCTGACCTCTTATGGGGAAAAAAATTATATAACTAGATGGCCTTATAGCTGTAATAGCAAATGAGCTGTTCCGCTAGGTCCTAAAGTCATTTCTTGAGTTTATCTCTTCAGTATGCATTCAGATACACATGTAGACATGATAAAATAATTTTTGGTAAAGTTTTAACATTTTTAGTTTTAATTTTGAGCAATTAATTTTAGGTTTTTCTATGTATACTGAAGCATTCCTCGCATTCCATTAATTCCTAAGGGGGTCAAATTGACCCACAAGGGAAGGATTTATTACTATTTTTATTACAGCCATATAAACTTCTCGAATCCAGTCAATTTTTTTTGTGTATTCCTGGTTCAAGTGTGACAAAAATCCTAAGGTCTTGGACCGCTACGTTGAACACGATTTTTAAAAAAAATGTCAAAATTAGTTTCGGGTCAAAATGACACGAGGGAAGGATTTAAGCAATGTTTAATGGGGTGCTCGATGCATCATTAACCCAGACTCATCATTAGTAACTCAGCGAGTTAACCCCCCCGCCCCCAAATTTTTTTTTTTGCCACTTTTTACTCACTCTCGTAGTTCTAAACTCGCATTCGGTTATTTTTACAAAAAAGTGAACATTTCCATAACTCACCTCTTCTAGGTGAAGTAAAGTTCAGTTTTGGCTGAACTGTTCATTTAAAGGTGCATTCAGTAGTTATTTAGCTATCATTAGCATTGCTTTATGTACAATACCACAGTGGTGTTAGATATTGCACTGCCATCTATGGATGTGGATCAGCATGATCTTCTCCTGAGTTTTATTGAAATTACACTGATACTGGTGAGTTTTATGCCACATTCACGCAGCAGCAGAATACGGTTGTGAGTCCCGTATTTAAGTCCTTAAAGGGTTAGTTCACCCAAAAATGAATATTCTGTCATTAATTACCGTCATGTCATTCCAAACCTGTAAGACATTCGTTCATCTTCGGAACACAAATAAAATTCTTTTTAATGAAATCTGAGAGCTTTCTGTCCCTCCATTGACAGCTACGCAACTTCCACTTTCAAGCCCCAGAACTGTTCACGCAACAACGTCTGCTCTCGTGTCAACACAACACACGTGCGTCGTGGTGCTCCTGTGAACGCGTGTTGGAGATTAATATTTTGTTAATAAAATGGTCAATTATGTTTTTTTGGCGCAAACAAAGCATTCGCGTCACTTCATGAAATTGAGGTTAAACCACTGGAGTCACATGGATTGCTTTAATGATGTCTTTACTACCTTCCTGGATCTTGAAAGTAGCAGTTGCATAGACTGTCAATGGAGGGACAGAAAGCTCTCAGATTTAATTAAAAATATCTTCATTTATGTTCTGAAGATGAAGGAATGTCTTACGGGTTTGGAACGATATGAGGGTGAGTAATTAATGACATAATTTTCATTTTTGGGTGAACTAACCCTTTAATACGGTTACGTTCACACACAGTACAGTTATTTACAGGAGTGACAACCGCATTCTATAACCGAACTCACGAGGCTCGATTGGACTCTTGTCGTGTCAAAAGTGATAAGACTTTTTAGTTTTATGGACAGTCACATCATTGATATTACTTTGGTCACTGTTGTGATGATTACTGGTAAGAATACGGGCTTGACTCCAGTCGCACGTTCATACAGACAGTATTAGAGATGCTACTGTAAGTGTGAACATTTCACGACTCACACCTGTAAGTAAATGCGGTTGTCAATCCCAAACACTGACAGTGTGAAGGTAGTCTTAGAGAAAGATCTACACAATAATTAATTCCCTTTCCTGTCCTACTCAGGATTTTCTCTGTCATCAGATCTTTACACATTGTGAATGCATACCGATGTTTATGCTTGTTTTCATACTTTTCCCCATACTTTTATTTTTAAGCTATATATTTTTAACCAGATATTCATAACCAAAATAGAACCAGCCAACCTTATGTTTTGCAAACATTTGTGGAACGTTTGGATCACCTTTTTTTTAATCTTACAAACAAATAAAGCTCACAGTTGTTAGAGTTGAGTTAGTTCAACAGCAAACCTGTTGGAAATTATTTCAGTTTGTGGTAACTGACATCATGCTACAGATGCTGTTCTCAGAAACGAAGTGGAAAACAACCTGAAATATTCCTTTTTTTTTTTTTTACACACCGAGAAGCAAACAAGCATTACTAACAGGAACACAACTACTTATTCAATATGAGAGGTTTTTGCAGATGTCTTTGGCAGATTAAACTGTCTAGCACATTAAGCCCAAAGTATACGCATAGGTTCTGTGTACAGTGTGTGTATGATGTTTGTCATCAGCACCCAAGTTTTTTAACTGCACACACTCTCTATGTGCAGGTCGCATATGCGCATTTAATTGGGGGTTTTTTTTGGCACTAATCAGTTTGTCCACAATGTGGCAACAGTACGGTGGCCGAGAGAGCTCAACGCACCGCAACTGAAGAAAACATCTTCATCAGTTTGACAACACATGTGCTGCAAATACTCACAACGCAACCAAATACAGAAATGTGCTGCAAATATTTATAACGCAACCAAATACAGAAACGCGCTGCAAATACTCACAACGCAACCAAATACAGAAATGCGCTGCAAATACAGAAATGCGCTGCAAATACTCACAACGCAACCAAATACAGAAACGCGCTGCAAATACTCACAACGCAACCAAATACAGAAACGCGCTGCAAATACTCACAACGCAACCAAATACAGAAACGCTCTGCAAATACTTACAATGCAACCAAATACAGAAACGAGCTGCAAATACTCACAACGCAACCAAATACAAAAACGCGCTGCAAATACTTTCAATGCAACCAAATACAGAAACGCGCTGCAAATACAGAAATGCGCTGCAAATACTCACAACGCAACCAAATACAAAAACACGCTGCAAATACTTACAATGCAACCAAATACAGAAACGCGCTGCAAATACTCACAACGCAACCAAATACAGAAACGCGCTGCAAATACTCACAACGCAACCAAATACAGAAACGCTCTGCAAATACTTACAATGCAACCAAATACATAAACGCGCTGCAAATACTCACAACGCAACCAAATACAGAAATGCGCTGCAAATACATAAACGCGCTGCAAATACTCACAACGCAACCAAATACAGAAACGAGCTGCAAATACTCACAACGCAAACAAATACAAAAACACGCTGCAAATACTTTCAATGCAACCAAATACAGAAACGCGGTGCAAATACTCACAACGCAACCAAATACAGAAACGCGCTGCAAATACTCACAACTCATGCAAATACTCACAACGCATCCAAATACAGAAATGCGCTGAAAATACATAAACGCACTGCAAATACTCACAACGCAACCAAATACAGAAATGCGCTGCAAATACAGAAATGAGCTGCAAATACTCACAACGCAACCAAATACAGAAACGCGCTGCAAATACTCACAACGCAACCAAATACAGAAACGCGCTGCAAATACATAAACGCACTGCAAATACTCACAACGCAACCAAATACAGAAATGCGCTGCAAATACAGAAATGAGCTGCAAATACTCACAACGCAACCAAATACAGAAACGCGCTGCAAATACTCACAACGCATCCAAATACAGAAATGCGCTGAAAATACATAAACGCACTGCAAATACTCACAACGCAACCAAATACAGAAACGCGCTGCAAATACAGAAACGTGCTGCAAATACTCACAACGCAACCAAATACATAAACGCGCTGCAAATACTCACAACGCAACCAAATACATAAACGCGCTGCAAATACTCACAACGCAACCAAATACAGAAACGCGCTGCAAATACTCACAATGCAACCAAATACAGAAACGCGCTGCAAATACATAAACGCGGTGCAAAAACTCAAAATGCAACCAAATGCAGAAACGCGCTACAAATACTCACAATGCATCCAAATACAGAAACGCACTACAAACTCATGAAGATGTTTTCTTAATTTGCTGGTCTTTGTTCTATTTGCATGTGTTTTCTTCAGTTGCAGCGCGTTGAGCTCTCTCGGCCACCGTACAACAGTGCCCCAGGTCCATTGATTCATGAGGTAGTCGAAGAATAAACTGAATAAACGCAAGAGACAGAATCACGTGTATGGTACAACTACAATTGACGACTTCGTGGATGAGAGATTGTGCAGTGAACTTAGAAAGTACTCACATTTGTACAACTCTAGCCTAAAATATTATGAAGATGTGTACACTCACCTAAAGGATTATTAGGAACACCATACTAATACTGTGTTTGACCCCCTTTCGCCTTTAGAACTGCCTTAATTCTACGTGGCATTGATTCAACAAGGTGCTGAAAGCATTCTTTAGAAATGTTGGCCCATATTGATAGGATAGCATCTTGCAGTTGATGGAGATTTGTGGGATGCACATCCAGGGCACGAAGCTCCCGTTCCACCACATCCCAAAGATGCTCTATTGGGTTGAGATCTGGTGACTGTGGGGGCCATTTTAGTACAGTGAACTCATTGTCATGTTTAAGAAACCAATTTGAAATGATTCGAGCTTTGTGACATGGTGCATTATCCTGCTGGAAGTAGCCATCAGAGGATGGGTACATGGTGGTCATAAAGGGATGGACATGGTCAGAAACAATGCTCAGGTAGGCCGTGGCATTTAAACGATGCCCAATTGTCACTAAGGGGCCTAAAGTGTGCCAAGAAAACATCCCCCACACCATTACACCACCACCACCAGCCTGCACAGTGGTAACAAGGCATGATGGATCCATGTTCTCATTTTGTTTACGCCAAATTCTGACTCTACCATCTGAATGTCTCAACAGAAATCGAGACTCATCAGACCAGGCAACATTTTTCCAGTCTTCAACTGTCCAATTTTGGTGAGCTCGTGCAAATTGTAGCCTCTTTTTCCTATTTGTAGTGGAGATGAGTGGTACCCGGTGGGGTCTTCTGCTGTTGTAACCCATCCGCCTCAAGGTTGTGCGTGTTGTGGCTTCACAAATGCTTTTCTGCATACCTCGGTTGTAACGAGTGGTTATTTCAGTCAAAGTTGCTCTTCTATCAGCTTGAATCAGTCGGCCCATTCTCCTCTGACCTCTAGCATCAACAAGGTATTTTCGCCCACAGGACTGCCGCATACTGGATGTTTTTCCCTTTTCACACCATTCTTTGTAAACTCTAGAAATGGTTGTGCGTGAAAATCCCAGTAACTGAGCAGATTGTGAAATACTCAGACCGGCCCGTCTGGCACCAACAACCATGCCACGCTCAAAATTGCTTAAATCACCTTTCTTTCCCATTCTGACATTCAGTTTGGAGTTCAGGAGATTGTCTTGACCAGGACCACACCCCTAAATGCATTGAAGCAACTGCCATGTGATTGGTTGATTAGATAATTGCATTAATGAGAAATTGAACAGGTGTTCCTAATAATCCTTTAGGTGAGTGTATATGGGTTATAACTCATGGGGAGAGATTGTCCAGGTGATCTCCTGTAGACCAGAAGGGGAAGTGCAAGTCGTAATGCGTATGCGTCAACCGCCTGTGTACACGTCAAATGGAGTATACTTTGAAAGGCTTTGCATACAACTGTTCGTGTACGCTAGTATACGTTGGGCTTAAGTGTTACTGTTTACAGCAAGCTTGAGGCAGGCACTTACCTCGTCTGACGTAGGGGCACTTCTTGCAAAGGATGACAATCTTTGTGCTCATGGTTTTGCCAGCCTGTTGGATAGCAAGGTTACCTTCCTTGTAGACATTTATTATGGAGATGGTGGCGTACATGCTACCTCCTCGCGTTACAGCAGTGATAACGGTTCCAGTGATCACTAAAAGGTCAGAAAATAAAATCAACGCTTTAGAGACCATCACTACTAATTAAAATTAGACTGAATTATCTTTATTTAGGGGCTTTTCTTTATTTCGGTATTTTTTAGCAGTGATGGGGAAAGTTACTTTTAAATGTAATCCATTACAATATTGTTACTTTCTAAAAAAAAAAATAGTGTTACTTAGTTACTTTGGTAACTTTGGAAGGTAATGTTACGTTACTTTTGCGTTATTTTTTCTCACCTGGGCTGAGCTTGCTTGCTTGTTTTTAATTTTACAAAGTTCTGTTTTTGGCAAGTGTAAAGGCTCTTTCACACCAAAACACGAGAGGAAAGTTCAACACTAATTTCAGCAATAAAAACAATTGAAAATGAAACACAAATGTGATTTTTGTCATTTTTGCTTGTTAGTATGGTTGAATTGGATCATCGAAGGTCAGCAGTAAAGACATTGGTAAAGATGAAAGTAAAGATGAAATACATAAAGTATATTTGTGTTTAACATTTAATTATTACGGGTTTGCATAATATTCAGAGTTTCACTGTTTTTATTCATTTTGAGGAATACTGAATCGGTTTTTGTCAAAGTGAGATGAGTAAATGCATGCTCACATTTAGTCTAGAACTACAATAACCATCAGGTTCACACAGCGCACACAACGCCCAGGGCCGTCACTAGTGGGGTGAAAGGTGGTGACAATTATAGGGGCCCCCACTGCCCAGGGGGCCCACTAAATCCAGTAGTTATGCTATATATTTCCCTACTCTTATGAATCATTATAGTATATATATATTTGTATGCCTGATAGTTCAATGTAAACAGTAAACAGAACCAATCATAGTTGAGGCTGCTCCGAGAACAGTTAGAAGTAATGTTACAGTGGAAGTGAGACTGACTGAAAATGTCAGGGAAAAAAATCTGGGTACCAGTAACGTCATGAAAAGGAAAGGGAGGCCAGGAAAATTGCTTAAGTCTATCAAAACGTTCTTTAACATTAACGTTCTTTTAAACGTTCTTTTAGTGCACTGTAGGGAGTCAATGTGATGGGATGCTGTGGCCTGATCTTTTAGCTGCTCAATTTACTTTCGTGGGAATAGGACGCCTGCACCGCCCGAACGATTACGCGCTCAAAGTCCGTCTTTTTGCGCTATCGTGTAGTTTGTTGGTTTGTATAACATGCAGAAAAATATGCGTGTGACAAGGATTACAGACTTGCCGGCTGCTGATGTGATTTTAACAACTGTCAAGAAAACATGAATGCAACTCACTGCTATTGATGGATATATTTATTAGCTTTATTTAATAAAATAGCACATTATCTTCATAAAAAATGAAGACAGTGAGAAACTTCCGTGGTTTTATTTTACATTTGACTGCATCCTTTTTCATTTCTGAATATTTAGCTCAGCTGTTAGACACCAGACTGACTGGAAATACATTTTATAGGCCTATTATATTGCTGGTATGCCTACTTTAAAGTTTTCTTTTATCAATTTCTTGTCTTTTGTTGTCTTGCATAATTGCTTGACGACTGTAAACGAAGTTATTATTTGCTTAATGCCATTTTTTTTATATAATATTTATATACAACTTTTTATATATATATATATATTTATTTATTTATTTATTTATATATATATATATAAAAAGTAAAAGCAATAACCTTTATTTGCATTTATTTATTTGTCTGTTTAGTTATTTTGCAAGAAATCCTTATTAGGTGCATGGCACCAGATGTGGGCCTCCATGCCCATATCTTATAGGCCTACCGTTACCGTATATATATACCGTATATGATATGAGTGGAGAGCGTTGGGGGCCCACATCAATGTTTTTTCAGGGGGCCCAGAATTCCCTAGCTATGGCCCTGACAACGCCTCTGCACTTACTAACGATTTCTTTCAAAATGGGGACAGGAAAGGTGTCAGTCTATCCATGGGAATACAATGTAACTTGTGTTACTTGTTTTTTTGAAAATGTAACTCAGATATTTTATTGTAAATTTTAAAGTAATGCGTTACTTTACTAGTTACTTGAAAGAAGTAATCTGATTACGTAACTCGCGTTACTTATAATGCATTACCCCCAACCCTGTTCTTTAGTACTTCAAATAAAATAACTCCTTCTGACAGACCAAATAGAAGTAGTAGTTTAAAAATGGTAAATTTAGGATATGTTAAATATGGCTTAAGCCCATTATTTGAACATTTATTTTCATAAACTTGTGTTTATCCATTTCCGCAGTACATAAAGGATGTGATTAAACCAATTTGACTTGATGTGCATGTAATTTTCCACCTTCGTTCACATTCAGGTCTTGTTTCTCAATGTGACTCTGGTCTCCACCAACCACAGGATTTCCCCATATGCAAATCCAAGTAAACAGCAGAAATCATAATGAAATATCTGCTCGCTCCTGGATGTGAACATTGCAGACCTGTTCCAGGGGCAGCGACTGCGGCCAGAAAGCTCGACTGAATCAACACTCCCATTTAGCAACGGTTTATCCACAGTCCACTGCAGTCTATTTACACTAGAGTACTGTATCCCAAACACAAATCCACTGTGCTGAGGGCAAAAAATGCTCAAGCAATCTTTTGAAACACGCTGACGCAAACCAGCAGGCCAAAGATAGCGTGCTGAAAAAAGAGCCATAAAAACATGCACCTTGTGAAGAGTACAAGATTATAGACTAAATGTGAACAATCGCTGCTTGTTTCCACTTATTCTGATGCCCCCCACCCACAAGTTCCCACCTCACTTCGCACTTGTGTGTGTTTGTCTTCATGTGTCAGCAAAAAAGTTAGTTGTGCTGCTCTTACCAAAGTTGCTGGAACAGTAGTGGCTCTCAGGGGTTCCCTTCCGTTTGCATTTCTGTTGACACAGCGCTGCAGAGTACTTCAAAGCTGGAGAGGAGAGCAGAGATAGCAAAAAAAACTTCAAAAAGTTGTTTTACTGTAGCATGCTGACTCTGAGCCAGTGGAGTTTGTCTTTTAATATGTGCATGCAAAAAGTGAGAAAGTGTGGGTTAGGTTCAAGCTCTGGAAATTGGATATTGAAGCCAAAATCAAAGAACAAAAGGATGGAAAGTTGCCTGAATTTCCTGTCTGTCGATTACATGCTTATTTATTAAATTAAATAATTCAATTTTGATGAAATAATATGCACCAAATAATATCAGTACATTTTCCAAAAGCTTGTCTACTTAGATTGCCACAGGCAAGAAACTTAAGATCTCATGTATAAAATATTATGGCTAATTAGATCATGATTTCAGCTAGCAGTGTTGTACTCCCAGCTCTATTAAATGCTATTTAAAATAATTTAACAATGTTTAAATGCATTTAACAGAATTCACAGATTTTGTACAAATGGCAAATTTAGAAAATATGTACAAAGCTCACAAAAGTTTGGGGTCGGTAAGATTTTGTAATATTTTTAAAGAAGTCTCTTCTATTCACCAAGGCTGCATTTATTTGATCAAAAATACAGTAAAACAGTAATAATGTGAAATATTATTACACTTTTTAAAGTTACTGTTCTATTTAAATAGATTTAAAACTGTAATTTATTTCTGTGATTGAAAATCTGAATTTTCAGCATAATTACTCCAGTCTTCAGTGTCACATGATCCTTCAGAAATTATTCTAATATGCTGACTTGGTGTTTAAGCAACATTTCTTATTATTATCAATGTTAAAAACAGTTGCTTCATATTCTGTGCAAACCCTGATCATTTGTTTTCAGGACTTTTTAATAAATAGAAAGTTCAAAATAAGAGCATTTATTTGAAATAAAAATGACAAATTTAAGACTCCCTTGCCAAACTGAAGTATTATTTTCTTTAAAATATAGTGCTGAGTTGTCTATAAAGGATGTGATGCAACACGTGCAAGATATTTTTCACTTTCATTCATTTTCAGGTCTTGTTTCACAATTATTAGATCCATTACACATTATTTAGCAATTTTTTCCAATAATATCAACTGCAGTCTCTTAAATATCCATTTTGTTTCCCTTAGACAGACTTAAAGAAGTAATATGAAATACATTTTGTATACACACTCTCTACATTTTGTTTAATTCTATGAAAATGTCTCAATCCTGTGCAATTTTGCTTGTGCAGTAAATTTTTGTTTTAATGTAACTTTTACCTGGAAAACATAACAAAAATACTGATTAAGAATAATTTAGCCAGCAACATGATCAAATGCACACAGTGTCAGTTGTCAGTTTGTCAGTGTCCTCTCGTTCTTTTTGTTTCATCTCTCATTGACAGGCTTGCATCGAGCGATCTTGGCACCAGCATCAGATTAACTTTCCACTACATCTTCAGTCCATTCTGTCATATCTAATGGACTGAACACGTGTTTGTAACAGATGTACAATACGATTACACATTGCCTCATATGACTGCAGTTTCATAAGGTGTCAGAAAGCTAATTGACTCATTTCTCATGTGACTAGCTTCGTCTTGCAGAAAATGGCTGGTGAGAAATGGCTGAAACTGTTAACATGGTAGTGGTAACATGGTAAATCCAGGTTGGTCTTTTCAGTAGGGATGTTTTTATGTTTTCAATGTTCTTTAGTGTGTAATGTTGCTGTTTGAGCATGAAAAAGGTCTGCATAGTTACAAAGCACAAAGTCTCCAAAAGGAGTTATTCTCTATATCAGTGCGCACTGTTTCTGAACTACCCTGAAATGCCTCCATTGTAGTCTCGAGTTTTCGTCTGGGAACGAACTCGTTCCAATATTATTCATTTAAATAATTCCCCCGCAAGGCATATGCAAAATAAAGAGGCCTGGTTGAGTTAGTAGAGCATTGAAACTCGTGGTTATGGTAAGGGGCGTGACATTCTGAATCATGCTCAAAGCGGTTGACCAATCACAACATATTGGTCCAGCCGACCAATCAGAGAACACTGCGCTTTTTGGAAGGAGGGGCTTCATAGAGACGTTACTGACAGACTGAGAAGAGAGGTACTGCAATAATGTAAAATATGTGAAAAAAAACTTTTGTTTTTAATAGTGCTGTCAAAATTAGCGCATTAACGCATGCTGTTCATTTTTCCAGTTTAACACGTTAAAAATATTTACCGCAATTAACGCAGCATCCGTTTTTTTGTCTTCCTTTGGCTAGCGTATGATCAAGCTCTTATTCATGCAAATGATTTAAACCATTCAAGTGCGACAAGACAAAAGAGAACGCGCTGTCTGTGTCCTGACACACACGACGCACAGAAAGATGCGCGCACAGACAGAGCACCAGTATCGAGTTCTCTTTCGCACTTGAACGAACAATAACACAGAATTATGCCAAAATGCCTGTTTTGTTGAGTATTCTCATAAGAGCAGTCTTACATGAGGTGAATAACGTCTTAAATGAACTTAAAGAGTTGTAGGAAAATGAGATGCGTGTCAGATCCGCGTCGGCAGCGGCAGATCTTAAAGTGACAGCAGCCTAATAAACCAGTTGCTGTGATGTCTGTCATTAATGTTAATCAAAGAACAAAGGTAACAGAGAAAACTGTAGCTTTAATAAGGATTCATCTATATTTAATTAAAAAATGATGCAGTTAAGACTGTAAAGTGTTTGATAACTTTTGTGTTTTGATCAATTTCCTGTATTTCTGTTAGGCAGGTAGGAAGGCCACAGGTAAATATGGCATTTAATATATTGGGTTTATGTGAAGATAGTTTTAAAGTTCACTTAAATAAAAAGTTTTTTTTTAAAGCCTAATAAATGTTGAAATTAATATATTTCAATTATACTGTAATGTTGAATGTCTATCATTAATGGGATTTTTTTAATCAATTTCATAGAGACATCAGTAACTGTATTAGTATCAGTGATACTGGCCTTCATGCATAAAAGGATGTCATTACAACAAATATTTAAAATATACTGTCTTTAAGTTGTTTCTACATTAATTTGGAGAGAAACAGGGAAATTATTGCTATTTAATAAAAATATTAAAAACTCTGTTTTTAATCACGATTAATTACAGAAAAAATTCATTAGTTAATTTTTTTTAATCTATTGACAGCACTAGTTTTTAAACATTCAAGCATGAAAACCTATTCTAGTAGACCCTAAAAACAAAATCAAGACTTTGTAAAAGGGCATAATATGGCCTCTGACAACCCCTATAATGTAGGCTAACATTAAACTCACCAACTACATACAGTATGATTAGGGAGCAGGTTTTGTTGGTGGTACTTACGTATAGGTCTGGTGGTAGTGGGTGGTGCTGTCGTGGTTGGTGGAACAGTTGTGGAGGGAAACTTCTTGGGTCTAAATTTATAATGACCAATAAAGCCGTCCGCTGTTAAACTGAGATCTGAAAGGAACTGAATGAAGAGCTGATTCCCCTCTGAGAACACGGGCCTAAAGCAGAGAGAGATACACAGAATGTGAAGCACAAATAAAAAAGTATTGCTAATTGCAGCATGTTTATATCTTGAATATAGAGCAAAGGACTGATGTAATACATTTGATATGATATATGATGCATTGATACATACGCTGGTGGGCTGTCTCCACAATATTTCCCAATTCTTTTAGCATCGTTGATTTCTCCACCATTAAAAATTGCTACGAAATCGTAACGGCAGTAGTTGTCCCTCTCCACATCGAACTTCTCAAATTTTACCTCTATAATCTGTGAAAAAGGACAACTGTTTTAGCTATATGCGAAAAACACGATTAAGGAATATCTGCAATACACTTTTAATCAATGGTACTTGTAAAACTGGGATTTTTTCACCCATTTTATTATTCTCCAGGTGAAAATCATAAATCTGATAGCTTAGAAAAATAATTGCTCAGCATATTTCGAGGTATCATTCATGTCTGTACTCAAGTCAAGTCACATTGATTTATATAGCGATGCAGATTGTTTCAAAGAATCTTCACAATTACAAACAGGAAAATAACAGTATTAGGGCCAGATTTACTAACAGACTGCGCCAGTGCAAAGCCGCAAACCCTCTTTTGGCGTCTAAAAACTACTGTCAGGATTTACTAAAGACACGCAGTGAAAAATTAGCACTGAAAAGGCATGGACGTTTATTTTGCTGCTGATGTTATTGCATATGCATTTGTAGGAGTTTCTTTTTCAGATGCAAAATTTATGGAAGGAGAGTATTTAAATGAATCATGCAAGGTGATTTACTAAGGTTTACGCTAGTCAATTTACTGGTATTTGCGCCATTTTTTACGACCCAAAAAAGCATTATTTTTTTTTAAAAATTAGACTGCGTTGGTCATTATGGAAATGATCCGGCTGTGTCTGTGTTCTTTAATTTGTGTGTCATCAGTAGATCACACCCAGAACTGTCCACTCCCATCTGCACTTTTTGGAATTGCACTCTCACTCTCATGTTTAGTAAATCAGGCCCTTAATTTTGTAAAATTAATAATGAAACTAATTCAATTTCAGGTGTAAGGCGCTACAGAAGAAAATAGTGTCCTTATACAGCTTAATGTAGTTAAAATGTTGTTTTATTTTAGTTCAGCGTCAATGTTGCAGTTTTTTTAATAGAACTATTAGTCAATTATAAAACTATTAGTAACACTTTACTTAAAGACCTTATGTATAATGCATTATAAAGGTATTCATAATGTTCATTCTAAAGCATTCTATCTTTTCATAAGTAATAGTAACCAAAGTTAAAATGAATTATAATATTTGTAGATTCTGAATTAATGCATTATACTTTTTTAAAGGTGTGTTCAATGAATATATAAGTATTATAATGCATTATAATATTATAAATACAAAGTTCTGTCATGAAACTCTAGATGGCGCAGGCTAATAGGTCCTTTAACTAGCTGTTTGTAATCACATCGTCATCTTTACGGCACAGCTGATTGGTTCTTGCTGTATCAGTAGCCAATGAGCTTGCATGCTCAACCTTCAAATACTCGGGTAGCATTTGCCTTAGCAGTGCAGTGTGCTTTCAGAAACCCTCCACCTCCCCCAGCTCCACCTGTATAGATCTGCTACGGGTAATTCATGTATGCTCGATTGTACAGCAGCAGCATGTCTTACTAGCTCACAGCACCGTGTCGTGTATGTATTGGCAGCAGCAAGTCCCGTACTTGCTCTGCAGCAGCAGCAGCAGCAATAAAAGCAGCAGCAGCAGTGTAGCAGATCTATTCCACCAAGTCCAAACATATTAACATTTTTATACCCATTACCATGCCAAACACTCCGAGAGTTGTCATGACAGAACTATAACTATTACAATTATTCATGAGACCATACAATGCATGATGAAGTACATCACAAGGCATAATTACTGCATTAAAAATACTTTTATAATGCATTATACATAAAGGCTTTAAGTAAAGTGTTACCAAACTGTTTCAATTCAGCTATAAGCATCTATAATGAAAACAATAGTGTCATTATTCAGCTCAAGTCAGTTCAATGTTAATTCAATTCAGTTCAATAACAGTGTCAATGTAGCAAAGTTAGGGTGTGTTCACACTTGGCAGGTTTGGTTGGATTAAAACAAACTCTGGTGCGATTGCTGTTAGTGCGGTTCATTTGAATAAGTGTAAATGCTGCCATCCGAACCCTGGTGCACACCAAACAAGAGGGCCGAGATTGCTTAAAAAGGTGGGTCTCGGTCCGCTTCCAAACAAACTCTGGTGCAGTTATTTTTTGGTCCGGACCGAAAGAACCAAGAGAACTGAAGTACAGGTGTGAACACACCCTTAAGTGTCATTATACAGATCAATTCAGTTCAGTTGCAGTCACTGCAGTTAAATCGATAATAAACCCATTAATTTTTGTAGTCAAGTTAAGGATATAAAAAAAAAAAGAATAATGAGTCCACCTGGTTCTTTGGTGCTACTATATGCCAAGAACACGTGACTCCAGCAGGATAGTCTTTCTCTGGCCAGTTAGGGGTCTTGAAGGTTCCTGACGGCTCCATTAATCTCCCACCACAGTACTGATCCCCTGTAAACAACCATTCAGACAGGCATTTAGGAAATGTTTCCTCCTTTAAACTCCACGAGAGAAACGCTAAACATAGATCAAGCATCCAGTGTGAGGTCGTTCACCCCTAATTAAAAGGAATGCATGAGATAATTGCACAGCACCATCATTGGCGGACTCTAAAATGTACTTTCCTACAGTCTTGTCATTATGAGAGAGTTTACAGACTTGTTGATCCCAGCGTGCAGTTCCTGCCTTAATCCTTCTACACAGCTGCCCAAACCCTTTATCCAGAGCTGATGCTTCTAGAAGTGTATCTCAGCGAAAGCAGTGTTTATTGATTTTGATGCCCATATTAAAAGGTGCTAAGCCTATTTTTGCACCAGAAAATATGATGAAAGTGCATTATAAACCTCTCTATGTGAGACTTGAAAAAGGCTTTTTTGGTCGCTGCGCTATACTAAAATGACTTAATGTCACTAGACCCGTCATAAATGTGTCCAGTCATATTTCACCCCAAAAATCATACCGAAATAATATTTTTGAGTATAAAAGTGAAACATTTTTAGAAACTTTTAGATACTTTCTTCTATCCAAGTTTAAAGGGATAGTTCACCCAAAAATGAAAATTAGCCCATGATTTACTCACCCTCAAGCCATCCTAGGTGTATATGACAATCGGAGTTATATTAATAAATATCCTGGCTAAACCAAGCATTATAATGGCAGTGAATGGGAGCCCAAAATTTGAAGCCCAAAAAAGTGTATCCATCCATTATAGAAGTAATCCACACAGCTACGGGGGGTTAATAAAGGCCTTCTGAAGCGAATTGATGGGTTTTTGTAAGACAAATATCCATATTTAACACAGAATAATGGAAGGCGGTCCGCCCGAAGATAGATATTTTACTTTATAACGTGTTAAATATGGATATTTTTTACTTTATAACGTGTTAAATATGGATATTTTTCTTACAAAAACCCATCGATCCACTTCAGAAGGCCTTTATTAACCCCCCGGAGCCGTGTGGAGTACTTTTAGAATGGATGGATGCACTTTTTTGGGCTTCAAAAATTGTGAAAACGGTGACGTCATGACAGTGGTGTAAAGTATTTGGGTAAATGTAATTAGTTACTGTACTTAAGTATCTTTTTGGCTACTTTGTAGTTGTACTGAGTATCAAAGATATCAGCAACTTTTACTATCTACTTGACTACATTTTTGAACAAGTAAATGTTCTTTTTACTCCAATACATTTGTGTTGAGTAATGCAATTACACATTACATTTTGCATGGCACCTAACTTTTCTGCAGCAGTTTGTTTCTGCTATAAAGAAGCAATATTACCATCTAAGGGCATTAAAGATACTATATCTTGTGTGTTTTGCCTTTACTCACCCAAACATGTCAACAAGGCTACTTTACTTGAATGCGAGTGCATTAACAGTTAGTTGCTGAATCGCAGGTGTTTGATTTATGAGATGAGGTCATGACTGCAGCCGGTGATGAGGCTGAAACCAGCACATCCAGTGCAAGAAGGCTTTGACTATTTAATTTTACTTAACATTATTTTATTTATCCTCTATATTGACGAGACCTTTTTGAAAGATATTGGTTTACTTATGGCCTTTTTGTGTCCAGCTTAACTGAGACTTGAGAGTTTGTAGACATTTAAGAGGCTATTGTGTTGACCTTGATTTATTGTAATATTAAGGTGTTCAGTTTTATTTTGATTTTAGAAAATAAACATGATTTCTCATCTTACAAATCAATTGTTTCTTATTTTCACTGGTATGTCTCTCAGGTGTCGAGGCCTATATTCAGTACGAGTAAAATACTTAAGTACTGTTAAAATCAGATACTTTAAGACTTTTACTCAAGTTGTATTGGAATTGGTGACTTGTAACTTGTAATGGAGTCATTTTCGCTGTAAGGAATCTGTACTTTTACTCAAGTATGGTTTTCAGGTACTTTTTACACCTCTGCATCAGTCTATAGGCACGTAATGTTTCTTTACAAAGTCACATCGCCAACTACTGGCCTGGAGGCATAATACAGTGTTTTTAGTCGTTTTCGTGGATCCATGTGAACAGGGATAATTTTGACAATGGTGTCGCCTGTATGCGAAAAATGCGAAGGAAAAAAAATATTTGCATATTTTACTTTTGAGGGTTTGTTTTATTTTCTATTTTAAAAACGCACATTATTATGTACATTATGGTGGAAACTATATTTAAAGGGTACATTGTAACAATACAAAGCTGGTTGGAAATCCGCAAAATCATCTTTTAATTGTCACAAAAATAATGTGAAAATAATGTGGAAAATATTAGTGGTCCTGAAAATAGGCTTAATTTTCTTCAGGCAAAATTTAATTTGATTCTCAATTTGAATAAAATAAGGTCAAATATATTTAATAATTATTACTACTAATAATTATATATAATATCCTAACATATAATTGTTAATTTAAGGTAAAATGTGACCTTTTTTCTGGATAAATTGAGAATCACGATTTATTTATTTTTTAACATAGAGATCACGATTCTCATACGATTCTGAATAGACAGCTAAACAAAATAACGTCATTTACTAGAGGTTCTGACAAAATGTTCTTTTTAAAAATATTTAATTAATCTGAATGAATTATTATTATTATTTTTAAAAATTGGTTTTAATGAATGATTCAATTACTCACTTATAAAGACTTCACTTGTTTTATTACAGGATGAATCAGCGTTTTTGAACGAATCTCTTGAATGAATGATTCAATGACAAATGCATTAAGTCTCTGTAAAACACCTTTTGAAAGTAACTTGACCCTTCAAATAAAGATAGTATCGATTACATCATTAAACCAGTATGTAACTAGTGTAACTAGAAGTATGTAACCCAGTACTTCTGTGATAATTTGAATTATTGTAACAGAAATAGTGATACTTGCGTGGTTGAAAAGCTGTCTCTGGGTAAGCAGCAGCGCCAACGCAGGTTTGAATGTTTGCTGTTATCTTGTACTTGTCAAAAGTTTGATAGACATAGCCGAATCCTTGTCATTTAGGAATAAGATCGCATGGGTGTTTGAATCGAGATTGTGATCTTTTAACGATTAACTGCAAGCTTCCATTGTTACTAACATGCATCAGCTGTCCTTTAACTACTGATGGACTAAAACAGAGACACAATCTAAATCATTAACATTCCAGCTGTCTTGTTCCAGCCAAGCAGACGTCTCGTCACTTATACAGTTATTCTGTGAGCAAGACAGTCTCTGGGGGTCTGACCAACCACTGATTCACTGGAAAAACGTCTGTGAGAAATTCCACATTATGCCATGAACACAGCAATGTTCTCCAGCTTCCAGATCCTCCAGAGTGCTCTAAATCAACTGTCAGACCCTGCAGAGAAAATCCCATTATGTTAACTAGTCAAAGTAAAACCAGGTTTTTCTTACTTTTGTGTGAATCGACAAGGTCTTTCAGTGAATTCCTAAACGGAAACGGTTTATATTGGGGCATTAAAGATCCATTTCTCTTCTCCAGCTAGCATTATATTGACCTCTGACTTCTCGAGGAACTGTCAGATGTTAAATAGCTCTTAACTGCGCATTTAAGTTGACCTTTGCCCTCGTAAACACAATCCAAGCGTAAAAGCATCTGAATTTATGGACAGAAACATGGATCATATTTTGGAAGAGCTGGGCAGTGTGATTGTATATAAACACAGAATTTCCATCAAAAACAAATAAACAAACTGTTGAAGTAAACCTTAAAGGGATAGTTCACCCAAAATGAAAATTCACCCTCATGTTGTTCCAAACCCATAAGACTTTTGTTCATCTTCGAAAGACAAATTAATCTTTAATGCAATCTGAGAGATTAATGCAATCCTTAGTTCCAGTGAAAGGAACTCTTAATGCTTTAGCATACCAAGACATTTTGGACAATTTCATGCTCCCAACTTTGTGGGAACAGTTTGGGGATGGCCCCTTCCTGTTCCAACATGACTGCGCACCAGTGCACAAAGCAAGGTCCATAAAGACATGGATGAGCGAGTTTGGTGTGGAGGAACTTGACTGGCCTGCACAGAGTCCTGACCTCAACCCGATAGAACACCTTTGGGATGAATTAGAGCGGAGACTGCGAGCCAGGCCTTCTCGTCCAACATCAGTGCCTGACCTCACAAATGCGCTTCTAGAAGAATGGTCAAAAATTCCCATAAACACACTCTTACACCTTGTGGAAAGCCTTCCCAGAAGAGTTAAAGCTGTTAAAGCTGCAAAGGGTGGGCCAACTCCATATTAAACCCTACGGATTAAGAATGGGATGCCATTAAAGTTCATGTGCATGTAAAGGCAGGCGTCCCAAAACTTTTGGCAATATAGTGTATAAAGCGATCGTGTCTCTTCAGAACACTTGGATTAAACTGCTCAATTCATATGGATTTATTTTATGATCTCTTTATGATGAGATTTATGATGGCTTTCAACCATTAGAGTTTTGGGTGAATAGACTTTCAGTGGAGGGACAGAAACCTCTCAGATTTCATTAAAAATATCTTAATTTGTGTTTCAAAAGTCTTATTGGTTTGGAACGACATGAGGGTGAGTAACTGATGACAGAATTTTCATTTTTTGGGTGAACTATCCCTTTTAAACACCTAATAAAGTCCTTTGGCTCACTGAGTTGAACAGAGTAAAACATCTTATTAGCTGCCAAATTTATGGTCCATAATTTTTTATGATGTTCTTACCCCGTTCATTAGGGTTAGCAGCAGAGTACACAGCCAGGAAGCCACTACCAGCTGTATTGGCATCAGACACCATCTGTATGAGCATCTTGTTGCTTGTGGAAACGAGGGCTCCCGGCCTGAACGTCCCACAGAAGCGGCCAAGACGCTGTCCATTGCCGTGGCCACTATAAACATCCACATAATCATACCGGCACAGGTTGTCACTCTCTAAGTCGAGAAAACGAAATGAGAGGACGACCACTTTGCCCTCTGGAACCTGCAAGAAGCAGACGTCATATTGAGACCCAACTAGATAAGAATGCACAGTAACACTTTAGTTTAGGATCCAATTCTCACTATGAACTAGTTGCTTATTAGCATGCATATTACTAGGATATTGGCTGTTTATTAGAAATTATAATGGACATATTATATTCTGCATGATCATATTCTACATCTCTTAATTCTACCCAATACCTAAACTTAACAACGACCTATTAATTAACTATTAATAAGCAGTAATTAGGAATTTATTGAGGCAAAAGTCGTAGTTAATAGTTAGTTAATAGTGAGAATTGGAACCTAAACTAAAGTGTGAGAGAATGCATTCTGTTCACAGACATCTGACACACAAATTTGAAACAGTTTAACACTACTTTGCACTTACAGTCATCCGTTTATATTGTACTGACATTTTTTATTTGATTATGTCATTCTCAGTGCTTCATGGGGGTAGTTCATTAAACTTAGCATGAAATAGAAGCTGCCATAGCCTGTTCTTCTCTTTTGTGACGTATATCCGAGTGAAACAGCATCTCAAACAGGAAAACATGAAGGGCGGGACTTGTTTTTGTCAATCTGGAATTGATCGGATCATTGTGGTTTGCTATTGGTGGATCTCATGTGAGTGACAGGATGTCCCGCCCTCGCGCCAGTAAACACAGAAGCCTATGGAGAAAATGAATGGAAAAATACTCCCAGAACAAAGACTGTGAAATTTTTCCAATGCACTATAGTAACAAATATATACAGTGTTGGGGTAATGCATTACAAGTAACACAAGTTACGTAATCAGATTACTTTTTTCAAGGAACGAGTAAAGTAACACATTACTCTTAAATTTACAACAAAATATCTGAGTTACTTTTTCAAATATGTAACAGAAGTTACTTAGTTGTCCCATTTATTGACTGACAGCTCTCATGAGATAAATCATGAGTAAGGTCAGAGGTGTTGTGTGCGCTGTGTGAACATGGATATTGTAGTTCTAGACACTGCAAACTAAAAACAAACAACTAAGTACAGCCCAGGTGAGAAAAAGTAACACAAAAGTTACATAACGCATTACTCTCTAAAAAAGTAACCAAGTAATGCAATTTGTTACTTTTTTAGTGAATAACACACCATTGTAACGCATTAGTAAGTAACTTTAACCAACATTGTTTTGTATATATATATATATATATATAAAAATAATAGTAATACTGTGAAATATTATTACAATTTAAAATAATGGTTTTCTTTTTGAGCATAGTTTAAAATATAATTTATTTCTGTGATGCAAAGCTGAATTTTCATCAGCCATTACTCCAGCCTTTAGTGTAACATGATCCTTCAGAAATAATTCTAATATGATGATTTATAATCAATGTTGGAAACAGTTGTGCTGCTTAATATTTTTTTTAACCTGTGATATTTTTTTAAAATAAAATGTTGAAAAGAACAGCATTTATTTAAAATAGAAATCTTTTCTAACAATATACACTACCGTTCAAAAGTTTGGGGTCAGTAATTTTTTTCTTTCTTTTTTTGAAAGAGATTAATTATTTTATTCAGCAAGGATGTGTTAAATTGATACAAAAAAGTGATAGTAAAGATTTAATAAAATAAATATATAAATAATAAATAATCAAAATAAATGCTGTTCTTTTTTTTACTTTATATTCATCAATGAATCCTGAAAAAAATATCACAGGTTATAAAAAAATATTAAGCAGCACAACTGTTAGAATATAGCATATTAGAATGATTTCTGAAGGATCATGTGACACTAAAGACTGAAGTAATGGCTGATGAAAATTCAGCATCACATAAATAAATGATGTTTTAAAGTATATTAAAATAGAAAACCATCATTTTAAATTGTAATAATATTTCACAATATTATTGTATTTTTTATCAAATAAATGCAGACTTGATGAGGATAAGAGACTTCTTTCAAAAACATTAAAAATAGTAATGTTTCCAAATTTTGACCAGTACTGTATACAGTATGCCATAATTCTCTGCCATAATTAAGATTCTTAAAATAAAGTGGACAACCTTTTAGTCAGAGTGGTCACCAACTGAGTCTCTTATATGCAATGATGGCAATGTAATAAAATGCTAGAATGAGTCTGGAGTTGCCACAAGGATGTAATGTGGCCAGCAGCCAAACCAAACACAGATCACAACCAGACACACACTGATTCTTGCCACGACTTTCTATTGCATCATCATTGCAGTACATGCACTGCAGAGCTACATTTGACTTCTTTTTTTCTTTCAAACTTTTTAAGATTAAAGTTTGAAAATCTGAAAAACTGACTTGTTAGAGATTGTCTAAAATGCAAACTTTGTACTTACTGAACAAAGCTCAAGACTGCAATATTTCACAGCATGCACTGTATTCAATGAAGAAGTTCTGTAGATATGTATGCTATTTATGTGTGTATGGATGCATTCCTGGATATACAGATGGATTGTGGATTAAAAACATATAAATGCACATACAATACAAATGTTAGATCTGGTAGGGTATATGCTAACTTGACATCTGTAAAATATTTTCTGTAACCTGCTAGGCCTATGTAACAAATCCAATGATCAACATTTTTTCTTGGTTTCTCTGTTCATGTGTTTTTGTATTCTTCGCCATTACGGAGCAGTTGACACTCATTTACTTTGAATGGATGACATCATGTGTTGCCGAACTGAAATGTGGGTTGCGTTGCATCGCATCACTGGCGTTGCTTGCGGCTAGTGATAGGGAGTCGACTCCAAAAGAGTCGATTCCTCGACTCTGAATAGCCTCAGAGTCGGGGTCGACTCCAGCACAGGAATCAACTCTCAGTGTCGACTCTGTTGCTGTATCTGAAATTGCTCACTTGTTTACTGATTCTCTAATCCCTATATAGTACATGGCAGTTGAGTGCACTATATAAGCAAGAAGTGAACGAAATGAAGCGAGAAATTCGGGCACTGACGTATTACACCGCGTCAGAGAGCTGTCGCAGAAACTTTGTCACATACATTTATCCTACATGTACTGTAGCTCACTTTAGAAATAGATAACATCCATAGAGACTTTACCTAGCTTTAGTTTAATTGATGGTATATTAATGCAATAAATTTGGTTTTCCATGGTTAACCTTGTGTTCATAATCATTAAACTAACCATAAATCATAAAAAAACTCACATAAAGAATAAATATCAAGAGGGTTCTTTTTACACTTGGTTCGATTGCCTGGACCGAACCCGAGTTCGATTGCTCCCCCTCCCCCGCCCCTGCTGGACTGTGTTCATATTATATTATTTGGGTCCGAACAGGGGTGCGTTTGCGTCATCCCGTTGCTTGGTAACGACGGCGAGCATAGCGTTGCTCACCGCACTGTTATATTTTTGTTTTTGAACTGTTGGTTTTCTTACCAAAGCTTCAGTACGTAATGGCACTTGCGTCTATCTGCCGCCAATGTACTGCAAATGCTCTAAAGAACGCTGAAGACGAGCAGAAATGAGATATACAGCTCTCTGCTTGCAGTCAGTCACGCTCGTCAGGAAAATCAGTGAAACGATTGCGTTCACATCAGCAGCGAACCGTACCGGAGTTCACATGAACCGAGCCCCAGACCACCTTTTTAAGCGGACTCGGGTACGGTCCGTGGGTGCGCACCCGAGTTTGGAAGACAGCGTTCACATCATCCAAACAAACCGAACTCTGATGTCAATCGAACCTGGGTGCGCACCAAAAGTGCTAGTGTGAAAGCACCCTAAGTGTACATTATCGTATGTATTTTAGTATCTTTAACTCTCCTGTCCAAGCACCTTTTAATCTTTTAAGACAATGATCATGTGCGTTTAGTGCCATCACCCGACCATTAGCCTATAATAAGAATAATTCATTAAAGAATACCTTCTTTCTTGTTTATATAATTCTGACATAATATTCGACCACGGCTGTTTTCCGTGAATTTTCCCTCTGTAAAATTAGGTATTGGCAACAGCTAGGTAGCAACGTTGACAGCTACTCATCAAGTCGTCGCTAAATTGGACTAATTTGAACAGTCACACTAACAGTGTGTTGTTTTAATAAGGGGATTTTAAGACTTTTTGTCGGGGGTAAATAAATTATTTGTGTAACGACTGCCATCTTGTCTTATGTCTGATAGGGAGGGGAGGGGATATTACTTACAGAACGTTAAAATGCCGCCTGGCTGAACTGTATACCTTTTAAATTTGATCACAAAGAACATACTTGTTATTCTGCGTTTATTGCGAATTCCCTTTCAAAGAAAGTCATTTCACTCAGCGGGCCTTTAATGTAACGAATGGTTAAATCCTGTCAGGGAGTGACTAGTTGCGCCAACGGGGTGGGGGAGGGGATGTTATGAGGGTTGATGTAAACGCACCGGTGTGTGTATATAGTATGTTATATACGGTTTTAGGAATGCATATTTTATCTCCCTCATCTGAATTTGAATGAGCATCCTGAAGTAATAAAGCATAGACATTTCAAAATAAGAGTCCCGGGCTGTTTATAAATAAATAAAGAAAGAAAGAAAGAAAGAAAGAAAGTCATTTCACTCGGCGGCCTTAATTGCAACGAATGGGAAAATCCTGTCAATTTCCACCCAGTTATTTGTTGGTTACACAAACTGTATGTAATTTAATTTAATTTTCATTTAACTTAAAGTAAACTATTTTAACTTCTGTCTGTGATGCCGTCACAGGAAAGACTAAGAACATTATTTGAGGCATATTATTAAATATATCGATTTTAATAGTATCAGTGTTAATAGTTAACAAAAACTATTTTTAAAAAAATCTTTACTTGAAATAAATAAAAGTTAACTGACATAAAATAAAATATAAAAAAGTTTAGTTTCATTAGGCCTAACCTGATTTACCAAACTAAAACTGAGATACAAATTAATAAAAACTATACAGACATTTAAAAAATAAAAAATAAAAATAATAATGACTAAACATAATTACTAAAACTTAACTAAAATGAAAATGAAAGCAGAATTAAATTGAATTCAAAATATTAACTATATAGTATCTCAGTGATACTAAAATAACACTAGTATGGCGATATTTGTTACAGTGTGATATATATATACAGTGGGGAGAACAAGTATTTGATACACTGCCGATTTTGCAGGTTTTCCTACTTACACAGCATGTAGAGGTCTGTAATTTTTATCATAAGTACACTTCAACTGTGAGTGACGGAATCTAAAACAAAAATCCAGAAAATCACATTGTATGATTTTTAAATAATTAATTTGCATTTTATTGCATGACATAAGTATTTGATCACCTACCAACCAGTAAGAATTCCGGCTCTCACAGACCTGTTAGTTTTTCTTTAAGAAGCCCTCCTGTTCTCCACTGATTACCTGTATTAACTGCACCTGTTTGAACTCGTTACCTGTATAAAAGACACCTGTCCACACACTCAATCAAACAGACTCCAACCTCTCCACAATGGCCAAGACCAGAGAGCTGTGTAAGGACATCAGAGATAAAATTGTAGACCTGCACAAGGCTGGGATGGGCTACAGGACAATAGGCAAGCAGCTTGGTGAGAAGGCAACAACTGTTGGCGCAATTATTAGAAAATGGAAGAAGTTCAAGACGACGGTCAATCTCCCTCGGTCTGGGGCACCATGCAAGATCTCACCTCGTGGGGCATCAGTGATCATGAGGAAGGTGAGGGATCAGCCCAGAACTACACGGCAGGACCTGGTCAATGACCTGAAGAGAGCTGGGACCACAGTCTCAAAGAAAACTATTAGTAACACACTACGCCGTCATGGATTAAAATCCTGAAGCACACGCAAGGTCCCCCTGCTCAAGGCAGCGCATGTCCAGGCCCGTCTGAAGTTTTACAATGACCATCTGGATGATCCAGAGGAGGAATGGGAGAAGGTCATGTGGTCTGATGAGACAAAAATAGATCTTTTTGGTCTAAACTCCACTCGCCGTGTTTGGAGGAAGAAGAAGGATGAGTACAACCCCAAGAACACCATCCCAACCGTGAAGCATGGAGGTGGAAACATCATTCTTTGGGGATGCTTTTCTACAAAGGGGACAGGACGACTGCACCGTATTGAGGGGAGGATGGATGGGGCCATGTATCGCGAGATCTTGGCCAACAACCTCCTTCCCTCAGTAAGAGCATTGAAGATGGGTCGTGGCTGGGTCTTCCAGCATGACAACGACCCGAAACACACAGCCAGGGCAACTAAGGAGTGGCTCCGTAAGAAGCATCTCAAGGTCCTGGAGTGGCCTAGCCAGTCTCCAGACCTGAACCCAATAGAAAATCTTTGGAGGGAGCTGAAAGTCCGTATTGCCCAGCGACAGCCCCGAAACCTGAAGGATCTGGAGAAGGTCTGTATGGAGGAGTGGGCCAAAATCCCTGCTGCAGTGTGTGCAAACCTGGTCAAGAACTACAGGAAACGTATGATCTCTGTAATTGCAAACAAAGGTTTCTGTACCAAATATTAAGTTCTGCTTTTCTGATGTATCAAATACTTATGTCATGCAATAAAATGCAAATTAATTACTTAAAAATGATACAATGTGATTTTCTGGATTTTTGTTTTAGATTCCGTCACTCACAGTTGAAGAGTACCTATGATCAAAATTACAGACTTCTACATGCTTTGTAAGTGGGCAAACCTGCAAAATCGGCAGTGTATCAAATACTTGTTCTCCCCACTGTATATATATATATATATATATATATATATATATATACAGCATATATATTCTGTAATCAGTCATCTGTCTTTCTTGGTCTTGTCTGGTTCTCATTATATACAAGTTCACATTTTTCATGATATCTACATTATTAAATGATTGAAATTACATTTGTTATAATATTCCTAGAGCAGTGCCCGATGTTCTGTTGAATTTAATTTTGTCTGTGCATTCTGCAGGCTGGTGACGAAGCCTTTATCCAAAAATCCACAGAGGAGACCACAGTGGGAATCTACATTCTCAAATTCCATGACAGATCTGACGACATCAGGATTGTTCTTGAAGGCCAGAACATCTTGCAAGGCTTGGATAACTTTGCATTAGCTACGGCAATGCTTTTTGGTCTAATGTATGCTTTAAATCTCAACTACCCACCTGAAATGAAAAGTACCTTTGAGGTACTGCAGAAGATAGTCATGGAGCTGGAAGGCTGCACTCTCTCCAAGAAAGCTCAGTTTCTCAGAAACAGACTCTATGAGTGAGCTGTTTCCATGGTACGGCAGGTAGACACAAGGTAGTTTCCCACCTCTTGGAATAAGGACTTGCTTTATTAAAAAGTTTACTCTGTTTGATACGAGTAGGTTGGCCACTGTTTTGTTTTTTTGTTTTTTTTAAATGTGCATAGTTTTTTGGTTAAAACTATTGGTTAAAAGGACACTCCGCCCCGAAATGAAAATTCTTGAAGCTAAACAAAAACGTCAGGGGAAGTTCAGGGACTACTTAATACTCGTCATTACTGTTCACCTTTTCCACAACATGTTTGGCTGTGTCTTGTCTTTTACTTAAAGTGATATGAGTGATATGCGTAAAGTGATATGAGTTGAGTGATATGAGTGATATGAGTAGAGCGATATGAGTAGAGTGATATGAGTAGAGTGATATGAGTTGAGTGATATGAGTGATATGAGTAGAGCGATATGAGTAGAGTGATATGAGTAGAGTGATATGAGTTGAGTGATATGAGTTGAGTGATATGAGTGATATGAGTAGAGTGATATGAGTGATATGAGTAGAGTGATATGAGTTGAGTGATATGAGTGATATGAGTAGAGTGATATGAGTTGAGTGATATGAGTGATATGAGTAGAGTGATATGAGTTGAGTGATATGAGTGATATGCGTAAAGTGATATGAGTGATATGAGTAGAGTGATATAAGTAGAGTGATATGAGTTGAGTGATATGAGTAGAGTGATATGAGTTGAGTGATATGAGTAGAGTGATATGAGTAGAGTGATATGAGTAGAGTGATATGAGTGATATGCATAAAGTGATATGAGTAGAGTGATATGAGTGATATGAGTAGAGTGATATGAGTGATATGAGTGATATGAGTAGAGTGATATGAGTTGAGTGATATGAGAGATATGAGTAGAGTGATATGAGTAAAGTGATATGAGTGATATGAGTAGAGTGATATGAGTAGAGTGATATGAGTTGAGTGATATGAGTAGAGTGATATGAGTAGAGTGATATGAGTTGAGTGATATGAGTGATATGAGTTGAGTGATATGAGTGATATGAGTAGAGTGATATGAGTTGAGTGATATGAGTGATATGCGTAAAGTGATATGAGTGATATGAGTAGAGTGATATGAGTAGAGTGATATGAGTTGAGTGATATGAGTAGAGTGATATGAGTAGAGTGATATGAGTGATATGAGTAGAGTGATATGAGTAGAGTGATATGAGTGATATGAGTAGAGTGATATGAGTGATATGAGAGATATGAGTAGAGTGATATGAGTAGAGTGATATGAGTGATATGAGTAGAGTGATATGAGTAGAGTGATATGAGTTGAGTGATATGAGAGATATGCGTAAAGTGATATGAGTGATATGAGTAGAGTGATATGAGTGATATGCGTAAAGTGATATGAGTGATATGAGTAGAGTGATATGAGTTGAGTGATATGAGAGATATGAGTAGAGTGATATGAGTAGAGTGATATGAGTGATATGAGTAGAGTGATATGAGTAGAGTGATATGAGTGATATGAGTAGAGTGATATGAGTAGAGTGATATGAGTTGAGTGATATGAGAGATATGAGTAGAGTGATATGAGTAGAGTGATATGAGTAGAGTGATATGAGTGATATGAGTAGAGTGATATGAGTAGAGTGATATGAGTAGAGTGATATGAGTAGAGTGATATGAGTGATATGAGTAGAGTGATATGAGTAGAGTGATATGAGTGATATGGGTAGAGTGATATGAGTAGAGTGATATGAGTTGAGTGATATGAGAGATATGAGTAGAGTGATATGAGTAGAGTGATATGAGTGATATGAGTAGAGTGATATGAGTAGAGTGATATGAGTGATATGAGTAGAGTGATATGAGTAGAGTGATATGAGTTGAGTGATATGAGAGATATGAGTAGAGTGATATGAGTAGAGTGATATGAGTGATATGAGTAGAGTGATATGAGTAGAGTGATATGAGTGATATGAGTAGAGTGATATGAGTAGAGTGATATGAGTTGAGTGATATGAGAGATATGCGTAAAGTGATATGAGTGATATGAGTAGAGTGATATGAGTTGAGTGATATGAGTTGAGTGATATGAGTGATATGCGTAAAGTGATATGAGTAGAGTGATATGAGTTGAGTGATATGAGTGATATGAGTAGAGTGATATGAGTTGAGTGATATGAGTGATATGCATAAAGTGATATGAGTGATATGAGTAGAGTGATATGAGTTGAGTGATATGAGTGATATGAGTAGAGTGATATGAGTGATATGAGTAGAGTGATATGAGTGATATGCATAAAGTGATATGAGTGATATGAGTAGAGTGATATGAGTTGAGTGATATGCATAAAGTGATATGAGTGATATGAGTAGAGTGATATGAGTTGAGTGATATGAGTGATATGAGTAGAGTGATATGAGTTGAGTGATATGAGTGATATGAGTAGAGTGATATGAGTTGAGTGATATGAGTGATATGCATAAAGTGATATGAGTGATATGAGTAGAGTGATATGAGTTGAGTGATATGAGTGATATGAGTAGAGTGATATGAGTTGAGTGATATGAGTGATATGAGTAGAGTGATATGAGTTGAGTGATATGAGTGATATGCATAAAGTGATATGAGTGATATGAGTAAAGTGATATGAGTTGAGTGATATGAGTGATATGAGTAGAGTGATATGAGTAGAGTGATATGAGTTGAGTGATATGAGTGATATGAGTAGAGTGATATGAGTTGAGTGATATGAGTGATATGAGTAGAGTGATATGAGTGATATGAGTAGAGTGATATGAGTTGGGTGATATGAGTTGAGTGATATGAGTTGAGTGATATGAGTGATATGAGTAGAGTGATATGAGTTGAGTGATATGAGTGATATGCGTAAAGTGATATGAGTAGAGTGATATGAGTGATATGAGTAGAGTGATATGAGTGATATGAGTAGAGTGATATGAGTTGAGTGATATGAGAGATATGCGTAAAGTGATATGAGTGATATGAGTAGAGTGATATGAGTTGAGTGATATGAGTGATATGCGTAAAGTGATATGAGTGATATGAGTAGAGTGATATGAGTAAAGTGATATGAGTGATATGAGTAGAGTGATATGAGTTGAATGATATGAGTGATATGCATAAAGTGATATGAGTGATATGAGTAGAGTGATATGAGTGATATGAGTAGAGTGATATGAGTTGAGTTGAGTGATATGAGTAGAGTGATATGAGTTGAGTGATATGAGTGATATGAGTAGAGTGATATGAGTTGAGTGATATGAGTGATATGCGTAAAGTGATATGAGTGATATGAGTAGAGTGATACGAGTAGAGTGATATGAGTGATATGAGTAGAGTGATATGAGTTGAGTGATATGAGTGATATGAGTAGAGTGATATGAGTTGAGTGATATGAGTGATATGAGTAGAGTGATATGCGTGATATGAGTAGAGTGATATGAGTAGAGTGATATGAGTGATATGAGTAGAGTGATATGAGTGATATGAGTAGAGTGATATGAGTTGAGTGATATGAGAGATATGCGTAAAGTGATATGAGTGATATGAGTAGAGTGATATGAGTAGAGTGATATGAGTTGAGTGATATGAGTTGAGTGATATGAGTAATATGCGTAAAGTGATATGAGTGATATGAGTAGAGTGATATGAGTAGAGTGATATGAGTAATATGAGTCAAGTGATATGAGTGATATGAGTAAAGTGATATGAGTATAACTGATATGCTGTCATTGTTCATTGACATTTGTTCATGGAATTTAATGTTTTTGTCACATTTTACTGGATCTGAATGGTCTAAGATATGTTGTCATTGTTCATGGTAATTCGTTCATGGAATTGTAAGCTATTTTTAACTTCACAAATCCACACACAGAAAGCTGACTTCTGCACTTACTGTGTTAAAAATGTATTGTAACTTAAAAAAGAATACAGAGATTTGATTCAAGAAATGTGTTTGCTTGTCTGCAAGTAAACTGTACAGTAATTTTGTTAATGTACTTAAAATTAGTGGATGTAAAAAAATACATTTAATGATTAAAGTCAGCTTATAGTATTCTAAAACTTAAGAACTAATCAGGTTAGTTTTATTTATTGAAACCACAGCATATATGAATGGAAAAACACTAAAATCATGTTCGTTTAATAAGCACAAAATATGTATCTTTAACATATATAAATCATGTTTATTTAACAAACATAAATTATGTATCTTTAACATATATAAATCATCTTTATTTAAAACATAAATTATGTAGCTTTAACATTTATAAATCATGTTGCGTAAACCTAACTTTATTATGTGCAACCGATGTACATATTTTTTTCATGTTAATCCAACAGGTTTTTTTTTTTCAGTGTACTTGCGGCAGAAGTTGAGAAATTTTCAACTTTTCAAGCACCAACGCAGGCGTCAGTCAATCAGATCGCCTATGCAAATACCCTAGCGCAGACGTTAGCCAATTGCGTTCATGCAACACCGGAGAAGTAATGTGATTGGCTGGCGTCACTATGATGGTTGCGTCAACACCAAGCTTCAGACATCCCCTCGTCAAGCGTTGACGCCGATGCACCATGTGAATGCAGCGTTACTGATTATTACAAAAGCTTGTTTCCACCATGGAATAAAAAAATTTAGAAAGGTATTTGCGACTTTTTATCTTGCAATTCTGACTTTATTTCTCGCAAATCCGAGTTTATATCTCACAATTCTGAGTTTATATCTAATTGCGAGAAATAAAGTCAGAACTGCAAGATATAAACTTGCAATTGAGAGAAAATAAGCCAGAATATCAATTATAACAATTATATCAAGTAATCCTGATTTTTTTTGTCTCAGTGTTGTGAGGTCTGAATTGTGGGAACTCCCTATTCTGAGAAAAAAAAAAGTAAAAAATGGTGAGATAAAATGTCACAATTACTTTTTTTTTTTTTTTTTTTTTATTCTGTGCCAGAAACAAAGCTTCCATAGACTAATAATAAATATTGTGGATAAGCAAAAAAGTCATGTGACTGAAACTGATTGTCTGCATTCTATTTCATAAATACCGAACCTACCGCGGTTATGTCACATGATAAATTCTGATTGGTTAATTTTGTTCGAGTGAATTCTGATTCTGATTTCATGGGGACTTTAACCATAGCCCCCTTAACATGGCAACTGTTATATTTTACAGGGCACTGATATTTCCTTCGTTAAGACGCATGCCATTTACATTCGGCATTCAGCAACCCGAGTACATAATAAATCAGTTACTTACAGTAATTCTCCACACACATTTGGTATTCGGCGGATAGACGCCCGGATAACCCTGACTACCGATAACACCCGACTCTCCTGTGATATTCCCACCACACGTGAAGGTCTGTCTAGACAAGAGAAAGAACAATAAACACCCGCATCGATGCAGCATTCATTTTTGCAATACAGCCTATATGAATCATAAAACTTTGACATGAACGCACAGCGATTTCGTATGTGAGGATCCGCCGCGCCGCGATATGTGTGATCATACATGAGCATTCAGTGCGCGCATCATGACTGAAGAAACTTACCTGTTTTGAGACTGAGCTCGCACATGCAGGTTGAGCAGCAGAGCCCAGGCGATCAGGACACCGCAGATCTTCCACATTGTAAGAACTGACAGTGGATCAGATCAGACGGTGTGCGTGTCTGCGTCCAGCTGCATTTAATGATATTATTGTGCTCCGTCTGTCCTGAAGTTGCTCGGGGGAGTTTCAGAGGCAGATGAATATAGCGTTTGTTCTGCTCTGTAGGAGGGAGCAGCACGACAGCTGCCTTTTTCCAAACCTGTGATCAAAGACATGCACGGGGGAGAGAGAGAGAGAGAGAGAGAGAGAGTGTGTGTGTGTGTGTGTGTGTGTGTGTGAGAGAGAGAGAGAGAGAGAGAGAGAGAGAGAGAGAGAGAGAGAGAGACTCTTGATATGCATTTAAAAAAGTTTTTTTTTTCAAGTAACACAGGAGTTTTTTCAGTTAAGTTCAATTCAGTTTATTTCACATTTTACAACATATCCACTAATTTAATTGTCAAATAATCGATGCATATGATCCATGAGTGCAATATGAGAGGATTACAGCGCCACCTTGTGGCATTAAAGGTAAAATATATTCGAATTACTAAATGTATTATTACGGTTTGTCAATTCAGATCTTTTAACATGTAATTTTATATTAGTCTTTAGTAGTTGAAAATCGAAACTTTGAAGATAATTTAGGTGTACAATAGGCTATATGTTTTAAAGTTTTTAAAATGTAAGAAATGTAAAATTTAAGTTTATGTATATTTATTTATAGAAATATTCAATTCACCTTTTTATTTAATAAACATTAATATTATACATGCACTTTCGTTCAAATGCAGATACTAATAATAATATAATAATATGTTTATTTTTTATAGCGCCTTTCAAGAACCCAAGGTCGCTTCACAATGTAGTACAGGAGCACAATCAATTGACAATCAAAATAACAGTCAGTCTGCTCATTATTACAAATAAACAAGCAGATGGAGACAACAAACAGCTACAGATAATTAACATAAGAAGTTATAGAATCAAAGAGAACATTAAATACAATAAAGTAGTCATATAACATAAAATGAAAAAGTGTGAGATCACTTGAAGGCAGAGAAGTAGAGAGAAAAATAATTATTTACTGAGCATAGAGAATAGATGAGTTTTAAGTTCGGACTTAAATGTCTGGAGAGTAGGTGCGGTACGAAGATTCGGGGACAGCTTGTTCCACAGCTTAGGGACAATAACACTAAAAGCCCTACCACCCACAGTAGACCGTTTATACTTGGGTACAACAAGCAAGTTATCATTGCTAGATCTGAGGGTCCGGGCAGGAACATATGGTTGCACTAACTCAGCCAGGTATTGGGGTGTGGGGCCATGACTTGCTTTATAGACCAAAACTAACAGTTTAAACTGGATACGACTGGTCACAGGAAGCCAGTGAAGTTGGTTGAGGATGGGAGTGATATGTGCAGATTTTTTGTTAAATGTAAGAGCTCGAGCAGCTGAGTTTTGCACCATTTGAAGGCGATGTATAGCTTTGGTAGGTAAGCCGCTGTATAAGGCGTTACAGTAGTCCAGTCTGGAGGTTATAAAAGCATGAATTCAGTTTCAGCATCTCTAAAGTTAAGGGAGCAGTGGATACGAACAATATTTCGCAAGTGGAAAAAGCATGATTTAACAGTCTGACCAATATGTGAGTCAAGGCATAACGTGGAGTCAAGCAATACTCCCAGATTTCGCACAGTTTTTGAAGGCCTAATCTGGACACCAGATGAAAATGTCGTGGTAAACTCTGTGATTTAGGGCCAATCAACAGGATTTCAGTTTTATCAGCATTAAGCTGTAAGAAGTTACAGTGGGGAGAACAAGTATTTGATACACTGCCAATTTTGCAGGTTTGCCCACTTACAAAGCATGTAGAAGTCTGTAATTTTTATCATAGGTACTCTTCAACTGTAAGAGACGGAATCTAAAACAAAAATCCAGAAAATCACATTGTATGATTTTTAAGTAATTAATTTGCATTTTATTGCATGACATAAGTATTTGATACATCAGAAAAGCAGAACTTAATATTTGGTACAGAAACCTTTGTTTGCAATTACAGAGATCATACGTTTCCTGTAGTTCTTGACCAGGTTTGCACACACTGCAGCAGGGATTTTGGCCCACTCCTCCATACAGACCTTCTCCAGATCCTTCAGGTTTCGGGCTGTCGCTGGGCAATACAGACTTTCAGCTCCCTCCAAAGATTTTCTATTGGGTTCAGGTCTGGAGACTGGCTAGGCCACTCCAGGACCTTGAGATGCTTCTTACGGAGCCATTACTTATTTGCCCTGGCTGTGTGTTTTGGGTCGTTGTCATGCTGGAAGACCCAGCCACGACCCATCTTCAATGCTCTTACTGAGGGAAGGAGGTTGTTGGCCAAGATCTCGCGATACATGGCCCCATCCATCCTCCCCTCAATACGGTGCAGTCGTCCTGTCCCCTTTGCAGAAAAGCATCCCCAAAGAATGACATTTCCACCTCCATGCTTCACGGTTGGGATGGTGTTCTTGGGGTTGTACTCATCCTTCTTCTTCCTCCAAACACGGCGAGTGGAGTTTAGACCAAGCTCTATTTTTGTCTCATCAGACCACATGACCTTCTCCCATTCCTCCTCTGGATCATCCAGATGGTCATTGGCAAACTTCAGACGGGCCTGGACATGCGCTGCCTTGAGCAGGGGGACCTTGCGTGCGCTGCAGGATTTTAATCCATGACAGCGTAGTGTGTTACTAATGGTTTTCTTTGAGACTGTGGTCCCAGCTCTCTTCAGGTCATTGACCAGGTCCTGCCGTGTAGTTCTGGGCTGATCCCTCACCTTCCTCATGATCAGTGATGCCCCACAAGGTGAGATCTTGCATGGTGCCCCAGGCCGAGGGAGATTGACCGTCATCTTGAACTTCTTCCATTTTCTAATTGTTGCGCCAACAGTTGTTGCCTTCTCACCAAGCTGCTTGCCTATTGTCCTGTAGCCCATCCCAGCTTTGTGCAGGTCTACAATTTTATCCCTGATGTCCTTACACAGCTCTCTGGTCTTGGCCATTGTGGAGAGGTTGGAGTCTGTTTGATTGAGTGTGTGGACAGGTGTCTTTTATACAGGTAACGAGTTCAAACAGGTGCAGTTAATACAGGTAATGAGTGGAGAACAGGAGGGCTTCTTAAAGAAAAACTAACAGGTCTGTGAGAGCCGGAATTATTACTGGTTGGTAGGTGATCAAATACTTATGTCATGCAATAAAATGCAAATTAATTATTTAAAAATCATACAATGTGATTTTCTGGATTTTTGTTTTAGATTCCGTCTCTCACAGTTAAAGTGTACCTATGATAAAAATTACAGACCTCTACATGCTTTGTAAGTAGGAAAATCTGCAAAATCGGCAGTGTATCAAATACTTGTTCTCCCCACTGTATCAATCATCCAGGTTTTAAGTTCCTGAAGGCAAGAGTTAACAGAAGTGGGTAGACAAGCTGAGTTGGGTTTAACCGTGAAATAAATTTGAATATCATCAGCGTAACTATGAAAGTTAAGACCATGCCGTCTGATTATCTGACCTAGTGGCAGCACATAAATGAGAAATAAAAGAGGACCAAGTACAGAACCTTGAGGTACACCATGAGAGATAGGAATGGTACCGGATCGATCTTTACCTATCCTAACAAATTGCTGTCTATCTGATAGATATGAAGTTAACCACTGAAGAGCAGCACCAGTGATGCCTATTGCAGATAGTCGTGAAAGAAGCGTGGAGTGGCACAGTGTCAAATGCTGCACTGAGATCGAGAAGAACCAGGATACTGTGTGCACCAGAATCAGAAACCAGAAGGAGATCATTTAGCACTTTTAAAAGTGCTGTTTCTGTGCTGTGATTGGGACGAAAACCTGATTGAAGCGGTTCAAATAGATTGTTTTGCTCTAGATGTGACTGCAGTTGTGCTACAACTACCTTCTCAAGTAATTTGGCAATGAATGGGAGGTTTGATATTGGTCTATAATTGTTCTAGATAGTATTCTCAAGGCCGGACTTCTTTAGTATTGGAGTGACAGCTGCTACTTTCAGATAATGCGGAACATAACCAGTGTCAAGAGATCTATTTATAATATGCGTAATGGATTGAATAAGTGAAGGCAGAAGGGTTTTTAGAAGGTATGTTGGAATAGGATCAAGAGTGCAGGTGGTAGAATTAGATTTGATAATCAGTTGTTCAACCACTGAACATTATACAATTGTGCATAAAAATAGAACAGAAGAGACAAACTTCTACAAAAATAAACAAATAAAAAGTACTTTGTAAAGCTCACAAACTTTTAAAGCTTTCAAAGAGTCTCTAACACTATGTACAGCCTTTCTTTGCTTCAGTCAACAAAATGTTGAAGATATAATGGCCAATATTGTCATTGTATTTGCATACGGAATTATGATTGCTCTTTTCTTCCTTGCATTCCAGAACTGAACTGGACCCACAGGATTATGAATTGCTATGTTGGAGGGATTTGGTATGTAGGATTGTTTTTACAGTATAGTTAATATTTTTATTCAATAGTTCAAAACATATTTGCATACAGTACCACAAGATATTTTCAGATAACAGTGATAGTAACCTATAAAACACTAATAACAAACAAATACTAATAATAAATGTGTATCAGAAAGTTTATTATATGTAAATATATGGCATCATTTATAGACATAAATATTTATGAATAGATGTTTAGAGATTCACAGTTTTCCTGCACATTGTACTTTAAGTTTACATAGCAAAAGCAAATCCAGTGAAACATGCACCAAATAAATGCACCATAGAAGCTGCCTAAAAGTAGATAGGCGTCTGATGATGTTTAGGATGCAGGCTATTATTGCAACAACTGAAATAGTGAATCAGTTGTATTATATACCCATTGTCTTCAGCCATAAATTGTGGAAAATATGAATTATATATGTGCTTATAATGCTATCCTTTGGCTTAGTGTGTGAGTTTAATCAGTGCAGTGACAGCAGATGAAAATTATCTGATTATATAACACCAGTGCTAATTAGTGTGTGTTGTCATTGACAAATAAATACATACACAGTTTATATTTAATTTTTTATTATACATGCATTCATAAAGGCATGTACAAACGCAATATAAATTTTAAAGATTTGAAATTACACAAAATTTGGTGAATATGCTACATAAATAATCAATTTGCTCTATGCTGTCTGGGTCCGACTGCTGGTCCTGGACTTTGATTGCCATTCGCTGCTTTTTTTGTGGGGGCGACTGATCCACACCTGCACTGTCCTGTTGAAGGAACACACATAATCATGTAACGCTGACCAGATTTAATGAGAGAGAAGAAAAGCTAAAGACAAATTGCTTCTACCATTTCAATATGAGGGGTCTGTTTTTAAAAAAATATGATATGATTATCATCCCAGATTAAATTATTAAAGCGTTTAATTTCTAAATCTAAGTAAAACTGAGATATAGGAGAGTCTCACCAATGCTCTTTTCCGGCTCAGTTGGGTCCTGGGCTGAAGGCTGCTCTGAGTTCTCTTCAGTTGTGAAGTGGTTTTCTGAGGAGCTTGATGGTTGTAGCTCCTCAGTTTGAGATGGTTGTCAGTTTCCACACACAGTTTTTGTGGCGGTGCCTGACACAGACCTACATTGTCCTGTTGAGGGAACAGATACATGTATAACCGTGCAATGCTGGGCAGGTTTAATGAGTGCTTCTTAGACTAAATCTAAAGGTGTATCTTTTTAATATAAAAGGATTTTAAATAGAGGACCTAGAAAACATAGTAGGATAGTTGAAGGCAATGTTTACTTTTTTGAATAAATCTTAAAATAAGTAAAAACAAGAGATATACGGGACTTACAGAAGCTTCTGTGCTCCATGGACACACCCTCTTCTGGGGAGACCCGGGTGGATGCTGTAGGGAACACGGTGGAACTAGTGCTCTCTGTGGGGTCTTGGCAGGCACAGACACTTCCTGTGGGATATTCAGCTGCCTCTGCCGCTGCTCCCACTTCTCCCTCTGCTGCCTAGGGATCCTGAGGCTTGAGGCAGGTACAAGCACTGGTGCTTTTTGCAAACGCTGCCTCAGCAGCTCCTTGCTCAGCTGCTCAGGGTTAACAGAATATTTCCACTCTGAGATCTTGTCAATAACTGGTGCACAGCAGACAGGCTCTATCTTCAGAGAAGGGGCTTGAGGCTTCTGAACCTTTGGGGCAGTCACAGGTGCCCTCAGAGACTTGTTGGGTATGGGTGTTTCAAAAGAGGCCTTTTGCAGATCCTCAGTCAGATGCTCAGGGACCCTGATCTTTCCACTTTGTTGGGACTCGACGGGCACAGGTGGTTCCTGGGGGGAACCAGCAGGCACAGGTGCTCCCTCTGGCTTTTTCTGTCTCCGCTTTTTCCGCTGCTCCGTGGTCTTCAGTGTTGCATCTGAGAAACCTGAGTGCTGGGCTTTCTCAGATGCATCACTAAAAACCGGGAATGAGGTGAGGTCCCCCTTCTCAGATCTGGCAGGCACAGGTGCTCCCTGCCGCAGCAGCTCAGATCTCAGCGGCTCAGGGATCTTTAGTTTTGGCCTATCGGCGATCTTGTCTGGCATGGGCGCTCCATGTGGGGAGCATGCGAGCAACTTTGGGGCAGCCACAGGTGCCCTCAGAGACTTGGCGGACATGGGCGTTTCAAAAGAGGCCTTTTGCAGATGCTTAATCAGATGTTCAGGGATCCTGAGTTTTCCTCTTTGTTTGGACCCGACGGGCACGGGTGGTTCCTGGGGGGACCCAGCAGGCACAGGTGCTATCTGTGGACTTTTCTGCCTCCACTTTCTCCTCTGGTCCGTGGTCTTCAGTGTTGCATCTGAGAAACCTGAGTGCTGGGCTTTCTCAGATGCATCACTGAAGACCAGGGGTGCTCCCTGTGTGGATCTGGCAGAAAAGGGTGCTCCCTGCGTCGTCTTCTGCCTCCACTGCTTTGTGGTCTTCCGTGTTGCATCTGAGAAGCCTGAGTTCTGGGACTGAGCCTTCTCAGATGTGGGGGATGAAGTTTCTCCTGCCTCCACTGTTCCCCAACACTGGTCTGAGACGAGGTCCCCATACTCATGCTCAGATATGGGGTCTGAAACTTCCATGATTGCCCACCACCGCCCCGCAGCAAGGGCCGTCATGAGCTCATCTGAGTATTCAGTAGATGACTGCTCTGGAATCTCAAAAATGCTGGACATGGTTGACATACTCATACTGATGTGGGTGTAGATGGTGAAAGATGATCTAGAAGTGAATAATACTTTTTGCAATCTATAACTGTGAAACACTATGAAAGAAAGAGAAAGGGAAAAGATGAGTTGAGTAAACTCGTCCATCTATTAATATCTGTGCAGACACGACTGTGCACGAGATGGAGCAGAACGCAGAAAACAAAGTATACAGGCCTTTAGTTTTCTTTAAAAAAAATTATTTTTAAAGTATACAGTGCATGTCCAGTGGCGGTCCATCAGATGAGGCAAGGGAGGCTTAGAGAGACTTTAAAATGTTTTCAAAATGAACAATGAAGCTGAAAAAGTTTCAGCTTTTTTTTTCAGCTTGAAAAGGTTTTATTTTGATAAATTTACCTACTAATGTGCATGACTCGGGTGCACATTATGTAAAGTAGGCTATATAATATTTTTCTATTATGCCTGGAAGTCCAGGTAAATTTTTATGGACTACACGAATCAGCTTAACCAATTACGCCTTTAGTATCACTTCAATGTGTTATCTGCTATCGGTTGGTCAATGAAATATAAATTATCAACAATTATATAGAAAAAAAATTGGTTTGATCATTATTGATTTACATATCAGCCTCCCATTTCCACACAAACCGCCACTGTGTAGCATTTATTTATCTAATTATGAAAATATTCAAATTCAGATCCCCAAACCCTGTATAAAACGCATACTCACACACTCGCCGACTCGCTACAAAAGCACGAAGTCGCTGCGCTCAACATTACACTCACCGAACGTTCTGAGGAATGCGGCGATCATAGTGACGTTACAATCGACACTCGAGTTTGTGAGTGATGGGAGACCGAGGCTGCATGCAATACAAATACAAACAGTGAATAAGCATGTTTCATTCATGATTGTTCATACAAAAACTAGCGTTGTTTATTATTTATATTATTTTTTAGTGCTTAAACGGGAGAAACTAAAGCTGCGGATGGGCATATTTTAAGTTTTTTGCATAATAGAGCACCCAACAAAACGTAGTCAACAGATTTATAAAATAAATGACATTTCTGATAAAAAATAAATCTAATGCGGGCTGTTTTTTTTTAATTATTTATTTATTTATTTATTTTTATAACAATATGTAAATAGCAACAGGCTATCAGACGAGGGAGTGATTTCCAGAACATCAGCACGATTACAGTGATACGCTATTGATTTTATACAATTCAAAAACAAGACGTTAGCCTAATATGAAATGACTTAGCCTACACTTTGCTCTATATCACCAACTTCTTTCTTTAAACTATTATTTCCGCTATAATGTATTGATTAAAAAACGGACTTCAGATGTTGAAAATTAAAATTCAGTTTTCCATCCTAGAAAATCAACGCTGATTAAGAATTAAATTGCCCATCGGTGGTGCAGGTTAAGATAAATCATTTTCCATAACATTTCGTTTACAGTGAACTTAGAGAGTATGGGCTGCTGGTGGTGCTTGTCATTCTGTGAAAAAAAGACTAACAATAATGAGGCTAAGAATACGTTAAAAATACTAGGCTAAATGTAAAATGTTTATCTCTATTTAACAGCATTAGGCTGTCTTACAACAGTGAAAGACGCCTTCCCTTTTCATCAGGTATATTGCATGTTTTCTTGTGTGGCTGGTTCGGCTCATGAACAATAATAACGTTGTTCATCAAAACTGTGCTGAAAGCCACATATACGACTTTAAAAACATCCAATTAGATATAATAACCAGCTCATAAGTTATAAATTAAAGTGTGTCAGTGTCATTGTTCTGGTAAATTATTATCCAAAACACAAGAGATGTGACGTGAACCTGTTACTTTTCACAGCGCTGTTGAAGATGGACCAATCAGTATTTAATTATTGCATGAAGTATTGTTTGTCGTTTGTGCTTCAGTTTATGACGTTTGAGGGCCAGTTCCCAAAATCTTTGGAATTTAAAAGATTACATGTTTGTACATAAACGTCTCCAACAATAAAAAACATTATGGGATTTCTAAACGAGGGGTTTATTCTGTCACTACTGTGTGTTCTGGCCAGCAGAGGGCGCCTTCTCTTCTTCCGTACTTCTGCTCCGTTAAAGACCCGCAAAGTAGCCACAATCTTTGCCTGTCTCGTTTTGCGGAAATGTAACAGTAATTTACTGGTGTAAGAATAAAATAAAAACGATCACATTTATACAATAAATATCAGCTCTTATACAATCATGAATAAACATAAACAATCTTTTTTCCCCCAGTTGACTTTTTTTTGTTTTACTTTTAGGCGGCTAAACCATCGCGTCTTAGGACCCAAATTTAAGTGGCACATTTCAAATTTCAAAACAAGCTCGTCGCACTTGTCAACAGCGAGAATGGATGCGGTGGACTGAACGCTGGACTGAACGCTGGACTGAACGCTGGACTGTCCTGTTCAAACTATCACAGTTCGAATGCATGTAGCGTTTAAAAGTTTTTGTGGTGATATGTGTTTGATTTTCAACACAATAATCACCATACCATTGTTTTTATGCGTCTCTGAATGAGACAACTGACTGTACGGTGAGACGACCGACTGCACGGCAAGTGTTCTAGTTGGATTAAATTGATATTTGAAGAGATGGAAGCTCATGGATCTTCATCTGAAGGCTCAAACAGCGCAGTGAAAGCTCCCTCCATCGAGGACTTTGTGCTGGTCAAACCCATCAGTCGAGGAGCCTTTGGGAAAGTTTACCTCGCCAGAAAGACATGCAACTCCAAACTCTTTGCAGTCAAGGTATACAGACATTTACTTATGTTTGTTTATTTAGTATTCTATTTAAAATACGTATTTATACTTATAACTGTAATAATAAGTATTATTGTAATTCATAATTATAATGAGCATTTTATTATATTCGATTAAGTAGGTATTTATCAATTTACTCATTTGATGTGATTCATGTCACACACATACACCGATCAGGCATAACATTATGACCACCTTCCTAATATTGTGTTGGTCCCATTTTTGCTGCCAAAACAGCCCTGACCTGTCGAGGCACGGACTCCACTAGACCCCTGAAGGTGTGCTGTGGTATCTGGCACCAAGATGTTAGCAGCAGATCCTTTAAGTCCTGTAAGTTGTGAGGTGGGACCTCCATGGATCGGACTTGTTTGTTCAGCACATCCCACAGATGCTCGATTGGATTGAGATCTGGGGAATTTGGAGGCCAAGTCAACACCTCAAACTCGTTATTGTGCTCCTCAAACCATTGCTGAACCATTTTTGCTTTGTGGCCGGGCGCATTATCCTGCCGCAAGAGGCCATAGCCACCAGAAAATACCGTTTCCATGAAAGGGTGTACATGGTCTGCAGCAATGCTTAGGTAGGTGGTACGTGTCAAAGTAACATCCACATGGATGGCAGGACCAAAGGTTTCTCAGCAGAACATTGCCCAAAGCATCACACTGCCTCTGCCTGGTGCCATGTGTTCCCCAGGTAAGCGACGCACATGCACCCGGCCATCCACGTGATGTAAAAGAAAATGTGATTTATCAGACCAGGCCACCTTCTTCCTTTGCTCCGTGGTCCAGTTCTGATGCTCACGTGCCTACGGTTGGCGCTTTCGGCGGTGGACAGGGGTCAGCATGGGCACCCTGACTGGTCTGCGGCTATGCAGCCCCATACGCAACAAACTGCAGTGCACTGTGTATTCTGACACCTTTCTATCATAACCAGCATTAACTTCTTGAGCAATCTGAGCTACAGTAGCTCGTCTGTTTGATCAGACCACACAGGCCAGCCTTCGCTCCCCACGTGCATCAATGAGCCTCGGGCCATGACCCTGTCACCGGTTCACCACAGTTCCTTCCTTGGACCACTTTTGATAGATACTGACCACTGCAGACCGGGAACACTCAACAAGAGCTGCAGTTTTGGAGATGCTCTGACCCAGTTGTCTAGCCATCACAAACTCGCCCTTGTCAAACTCCCTCAAATCCTTACGCTTGCTGAATATATTTTTTTTTTTTTTCCTGCTTCTAACACATCAACGTTTAGGACAAAATGTTCACTTGCTGCCTAATATATCCCACCCACTAACAGGTGCCGTGATGAAGAAATAATCAGTGTTATTCACTTTACCTGTCAGTGGTCATAATGTAATGCCTGATCGGTGTGTGTGTGTGTTCAAGATTCAAACACCCATGCAACCTCATTCCTAAATGACAACGATTCGCCTGTGTCTATGAAAGTCTTTGATTAATCCTTTGACAAAATCACACCATAAAATTCAAATCAGAATCAAGTATAGGTATAAAACTGCTTCACAATCTTTTCTTTTCAACCACACAGTATCATTTTTGTTACAAATATTCATATTGTCACAGAAGAACTGGGATAAACGTTTATAGTTTGGATATAAACACTGTCGTCTACCGAAGCTATCAAACTAGAGTAAATCACCTTTAGAAAGTAACATGGTGCTTCAAATAATGATTGTATCGATTACATCGGCAATGTGAATGTTAATTTATGAGTGAGTCATATCATTCCTTCAAAGGTTTTTTTTTTTTTTTTTTTTTTAATCATTCAGATTAATTAAACGTTTTAAACAGACTGCAGCAATTAACATTTTGTCTGATCCTCTAGTAAATTTTCTAGAAAAACATGATCTGTTTGAAACAAAACACAAAAATTGTCATTCTCAGTTTATCCAGAATCGTGCAGCTCTACGTATATATGAGTAAAACAGTTTCTTGAACAAGAGAAAATGTGTAGGGCATCAGCGAAGAGATGTTTCTGCAAGAGGGAGAGGAAGTTATTTTGATTGAAGATGATGAAGGCACATGAATTTAAAAAATAATGTGCATGGATAAATCATTTATAAGAAATACTGCAATATTAAAAACAAGAATTGGTGATTTTGATTTCATGGTGACTTTATGTCATCAAAATGTTCAATCAATCAACTGGGGAAATATGGTGATATCTGTTGTTGTTGTTGTTAGTTAACTTTAAAAAAAATGTTTTCACTATTTTGAAATTGTTAGCGTTGATTAACAAAATGCTGCTTTTGTCTGGCAGGTGGTGAAGAAAGCAGACATGGTGGATAAGAACATGACTGATCAGATGAAAGCTGAGAGAGATGCTCTGGCTCTTAGTAAAAGTCCTTTCATTGTGCACCTGTTTTACTCTCTTCAAACCGCAACTAAAGTCTATCTGGTACGTATAAGAGTGACTCAAATGAAAACGTGTACAGGTTACATTTTCAAAAAGATTTGAGGTGGAAAATGTTAAATTGTAATAAAAAATATTGTCAAAAGCATCCTAAAACAGGCTTCACGTACCTGTACTTGTTTTTGGCAGGTTTTATGAAGTTCACCTCAGCATTAATGTGAAGCTTTAAAGGGGTCATGAATTGAGAAATCAACTTTTCATTCAGCCTTTGATATATAAAAGTTCATCGTGATATAAGAATATCCTGTAAGTTTCGGAGCTGAAAAGTTCCTTGTTAGTCAAAGAAAAGCTTTTATTGACACCAGGCCCAGCAAACACTCGATCTCAGAATGTGCGAACCTATAACGTCAGAGTGTGGTGAAACGCCGCCTCAACAGAAGAACGCCTGATTCTGTAGCCCCGCCCACCAACTCGTGCAAGAAATGTAACATAAATAACATGGGCCTACATGGAGCTAAACGGATCGCGCTACCGAGCAATAAACATGCCGAAGATAGCAAGATATTGCACTGTGCCTGGTTGTGGAAAAACACAGTCGCTGCATAAGCTTCCTTCGGATTCTAATATTAGGAATGTGTGGTTGAACTTTATTTTTAATGAATATCCAGCTCACGTGGGGAAGACATTGCGCGTTTGTTCCTTCATTTCACCACGGATTTGTTTGTAAACAAGAGACTGGATTTGCAGACAGGATGAGATTACATGAATGAATGAATGAAGCAACACACTTATGTGAGTAAAAAATGTTTTTTATATGTGATAGTATTGCATTGTTACAGATCGTTTGATATCTACTGATTAGGTATGTGTCTAACTGATAACTTAGCACGCTGTCACGGGCTGGAGAGTCCTTTATTTGAGGTGTTGTTGGTTCATTGTGCTGTGATTCGTGATCAGACTCCGACATGTATGGGCCAGGGCTTGCAAAGCCCAACATCCCGAGGCTATGTGTTTTCCAGACGGGCTACCAAAACGTAAGCCCGTCGGCAGGGCGGTGAATCTTAAATAGTGAAGTAACATTCTTTTCTTGATGTGCGTTGTTCACTCTCTTGACTTAATATTTGAAGGAAAAATACAATCGCGGAAGTTTTGATCATGCTGATTTGTCTGACTTTGCAGTGAGGCTTGTGTGTGCGTGTTAGTGATGCATGGTTCGCAGTTATATCCACCGATCGGGCGGGCCAAGTAATAAAAAAAATAACATTCCAATTAATTGCGGGTGGATGAGAGATAAATGATTGTGTTTGTTTAAGACACTTTGCGAGCCCTGTGGGCGAATCATTCCGGCTGCCGTTTTCCCACACGCTTTCAAAACAATTCCTCACGTGTACTCACGGGGGAGCCGGAGCTCATTATAATATGCAAAGCTTATCCAATCATAGCAGTGGGCGTTTACTTCCAAGTCTTCAGTGCGGCACGCCCATAAAAACCGAGCGTTCCATGAGAGAGGCTCAAAACCAGGGAAGAAAATAGCCTATTACGTATTCATTATGATGTTTTTGAATGTAAAAACCACGCGAACGTCATAAGTTGACCTCAGACAACAGTATAAATTTAAAAAAAAAAAAAAGCCATTTCATGACCCCTTTAACTGGTTCATGCGTGTTTGATGCTTTTCATAGGTGATGGAGTATCTGATTGGAGGAGATGTGAAATCACTTCTTCATATTTATGGGTACTTTGATGAGGACATGTCTCTGAAATACATCTCAGAGGTCTCGCTCGCTCTCGATTACCTTCACAGACATGGCATTATTCACAGGTAGTTCTGAAACTGAGAAATTGAGTCATTTTTTTTTTTAGTGTTTTGTTGGTCAAACTGACTTCCTTTTTTTTTGGTCATTTGAATTCAGGGACTTAAAACCAGACAACATGCTCATCTCGAATGAGGGTCACATTAAGCTCACAGACTTTGGGCTCTCCAAGGTTAAACTTGACAGGGGTATGTTTTTTGTTTTTTTGTTTCCTAGTTATTTCTTTTTTAAATGACCAAAATGCTAAAATACTTGGCTTTTATTGTGATATTAACAGTTTTCCTTTCCCACCCCCCAGAACTAAACCTGATGGACATTTTAACCACACCTTCTTTAGTGAAACCTAAAAAAGGTTATTTCAGAACACCTGGTCAAGTTCTGTCACTAATCAGCTCTCTTGGTCTTGTGAGTAGATTTGCTGATTTTTTTTAATTTTTTTTTATATATATAGCATGCATGCACATACATGATATCATCAAATAGGTCTATTTAGCTCTGATACGGTCGTGTGTAGCTCCTAGAGAAAACAGTTGCTTGTCTGAAAAATATACGATTTTTTGGTGTAAATATAATTTATTATATTATATATAATATTTATTCTCAAGCAATATTCTCATCAGTGTTCTATCAGCTATGACATATTTAAATCTAGCATATTTTGTGTATAAGCCCATACAGTAGCCTAGTGAAATACATATCCATATTTTCATGTGATTTTATTAAATATCAAAAATCTAAAAGGTGTGCATCATACCTGACACCTAGATGAACACTTTACAGTTGGTTTTATGACTGTAAGTCATTCCCTTCAAATGCTATTGAAGTTAGAAACGTGTATACCAATGTCGTATGTAACTTTAGAGACGGTCCCTAAATTCGTGAATATCGAACGTCCAACGTTATGCAAGTCACATTAGATGCGCTGTGATCTTTGTTTGAAACTATTTTTGCTGCTGAACAAAACAGTCAATCACTGTATGATGAATGAATCTCATATGTACATTGCACGTACATCTCTGCTTTGTTTATGATCAACAAAACTCCGGCGTTTCAGCGATGACTAAACTGAACGCCTCTGATTGTTAGGCATTGCATTCATAAGCTCAAAAGAATCGCGTGTAATTAATTATAACGCGCAACGCGATTTATAATAGATGCCTTTAGAGAAGACTACAATAAAATTCAGCCCGCCAAAGTGGCTAGTGGGAGTGACTGTTACACGCCACTGCTGAAATCCACCCGCATATGGCAGGTTGGCGTGTTAATGTCAAGCCCTGCACACACATAGTGGTGTGAAAGCGTTTGCCCCCTTGTTAAATATGATCAAATATGGCTGTAAAAAATAGATCTGCATTGTTAATCCTTTTGATATTTTTTTTAAAAAAAATTGCAAAAATCTAACACCGACGTGTTTTGGAAAAAAACATTTCATAATGTGAATTATTTTTATTTTATTTATTTTTTTTTTTTTTTACCCCCCCACCTTCAATTCTTTTACTTCAATGAAAGGTTAGATTTTTGCTAATTTTTTTTAATAAAATATCAAAAGGATTAACAATGCAGATTTATTTTTTACAGCCATCTTTGATCATATTTAACAAGGGGGCAAACACTTTTTCACACCACTGTACACACACACACACACACACACACACAGACACACACATCAAATATATATATTACATTACACAGTGGGGAGAACAAGTATTTGATACACTGCCGATTTTGCAGGTTTGCCCACTTACAAAGCATGTAGAAGTCTGTAATTTTTATCATAGGTACTCTTCAACTGTAAGAGACGGAATCTAAAACAAAAATCCAGAAAATCACATTGTATGATTAAGTAATTAATTTGCATTTTATTGCATGACATAAGTATTTGATACATCAGAAAAGCAGAACTTAATATTTGGTACAGAAACCTTTGTTTGCAATTACAGAGATCATACATTTCCTGTAGTTCTTGACCAGGTTTGCGCACACTGCAGCAGGGATTTTGGCCCACTCCTCCATACAGACCTTCTCCAGATCCTTCAGGTTTCGGGGCTGTCGCTGGGCAATACGGACTTTCAGCTCCCTCCAAAGATTTTCTATTGGGTTCAGGTCTGGAGACTGGCTAGGCCACTCCAGGACCTTGAGATGCTTCTTACGGAGTCACTCCTTAGTTGCCCTGGCTGTGTGTTTCGGGTCGTTGTCATGCTGGAAGACCCAGCCACGACCCATCTTCAATGCTCTTACTGAGGGAAGGAGGTTGTTGGCCAAGATCTTGTGATACATGGCCCCATCCATCCTCCCCTCAATACGGTGCAGTTGTCCTGTCCCCTTTGCAGAAAAGCATCCCCAAAGAATCATGTTTCCACCTCCATGCTTCACGGTTGGGATGGTGTTCTTGGGGTTGTACTCATCCTTCTTCTTCCTCCAAACACGGCGAGTGGAGTTTAGACCAAAAAGCTCTATTTTTGTCTCATCAGACCACATGACCTTCTCCCATTCCTCCTCTGGATCATCCAGATGATCATTGGCAAACTTCAGACGGGCCTGGACATGCGCTGGCTTGAGTAGGGGGACCTTGCGTGTGCTGCAGGATTTTAATCCATGACAGCGTAGTGTGTTACCAATGGTTTTCTTTGAGACTGTGGTCCCAGCTCTCTTCAGGTCATTGACCAGGTCCTGCCGTGTAGTTCTGGGCTGATCCCTCACCTTCCTCATGATCATTGATGCCCCACGAGGTGAGATCTTGCATGGTGCCCCAGACCGAGGGAGATTGACCGTCATCTTGAACTTCTTCCATTTTCTAATAATTGCGCCAACAGTTGTTGCCTTCTCACCAAGCTGCTTGCCTATTGTCCTGTAGCCCATCCCAGCCTTGTGCAGATCTACAGTTTTATCCCTGATGTCCTTACACAGCTCTCTGGTCTTGGCCATTGTGGAGAGGTTGGAGTCTGTTTGATTGAGTGTGTGGACATGTGTCTTTTATACAGGTAACGAGTTCAAACAGGTGCAGTTAATACAGGTAATGAGTGGAGAACAGGAGGGCTTCTTAAAGAAGAACTAACAGGTCTGTGAGAGCCGGAATTATTACTGGTTGGTAGGTGATCAAATACTTATGTCATGCAATAAAATGCAAATTAATTATTTAAAAATCATACAATGTGATTTTCTGGATTTTTGTTTTAGATTCCGTCTTTCACAGTTGAAGTGTACCTATGATTAAAAATTACAGACTTCTACATGCTTTGTAAGTGGGCAAACCTGCAAAATCGGCAGTGTATCAAATACTTGTTCACCCCACAAATATATATATACACACACGCACACACACACACACACACATTATCATATTATTTGTCTGCAACCTGTTTGAAACAGCTTGTATAATACGTCATATTTTGACTTGAAATGGCAGAATACTCCGGTGACTGAGGGCAAGCGTCACAAAAGCAGTCCCAAATCCTGTGGGAGACTCAATCAGAGGAATACTTCTCTGTGTTCACCTCTGCTGAAGAGACGGGCTGAGTACCTGAATTCCCCAGTAGGCAAAAATCGAGCTTTAGGTATGTATTAGAATAATGTTCATCCGGAGTCTGTCATTAGTGTGTCATTAATGTCATTAGAGAATGACATTTGTCATTTGTTTTTGCTGTAAATGAATAATGTAAAGCCTAACATGAACTATTCTCTAGGATCCAACAGTGTGTTCAGTCCTGGCCTGCTGGCTAGGAGTTTGACACCAAGGCTGATGAAATCGAGGAAGAGATTCGAGACGCTGAGTGTTGGAAGCACCCACTCATGCCAGATACCATCCACTACTGATTCTGAAGACTGTGTCAGCCCAATGTGGGAAGATGAGCAGGTTTGTTTCAGCATTACTGTTTTGGGAAGGGCTTTTGGTTCACACATTGAGCAATACTATATTGTCTGCGTAAGGTAACACTAAAAACTATAATCAGTCACCATAATTATTGAATTTAAATACTGTTTATTATAATGAACAGTATGAAATGTATTCGTTTTGACATTTGCTAAACATTACATTTGACCAGTATTATGAAATTAGTGTTTTTAGATATTAACTTAAATTGAGCAAGCATTCATTTCTTTAAAAAAAAAATATCATGCAATTCTAGAATTTACAAGATGGCGAGAACCTTCCTCAGGTAAACCGAAGAGAAGTGGGTAATAGAATGTCAAGAAACCTTCCCTTGACACCTCTGGAAAGGAGGAAGATGTTTCCAGCACAAGCTCAGGATCACAACAATGTTTTGACTCCGCTCAATAACCAAGTGGACAATAGCAGAAATATTAAACCAGATATTTCTGCTAAGAGGCTCCAGTTCAATGCAACCGACCACTGTGCCACTCCACTGGGTAAGGCTGTTCCCCATCAGTCAGTTAGGAACAGTTTTGTGAAACCAGAGCTGCCAATAGAGCTCAAATCCTCAGTAAAGAGAGCGTTTGAAGAAGTAGAGAAAAGCCCAGGTCGGGCTGAGATCCACTGCAAGAAAAATGATGCTGTGTACAAAAGGTCCTTCCATATTCCTGAGGGTAACTCAATAGCCCATACAGGCTTGACAGAAATTTTCTCAATTGTGGGGCTTGATGATGTCAAAACTGCACCGATATGTCAACAGTTCAGTGAGAGAATGGGCCCAAAGCAATCTAGTCCCATAGCTGTGGCCAAAAATCTATTCTGTGATCTTGAAGATCAAGGCGAGGGGATAGCTTTGCTTAAAGCAGAGACCAACTTGAGCTCCCCAACCTCACCTGGCGATGACCGAAATATCAGAAGAAGCCTTAGTTTAGACTGCTCAGCCCATGAGATGTCACTGGTTGCTAACACGCCACAAAAATCGACGGACTTCAAACATGAGGCTTTGTCGTCCTCTTTCGAGGAGCTGGATGAAAACGATATTTCCATCACACCGGCAGCTCGGACCACAATAGCTACACCAAAGCAAAGCAGCTCAAAGCAACATTGGGGTGATTCTAAGCGTTCTCTTCTTGAGCATCCTCATGGGTTATCTGATAGTATGATCAAATCACCTGGCTTCCTCAAACCCAAGAACGTGGTTGCGTTCAGGAGCTACTGCAGTTCCATAAACCGGTCTTGTACGTCACATCTCAGCCTAGCCTCTTTGGATGCCATGGACATGTCTGCGGCAACCTCCTTCCACAATGCCCAGTCTGCAGTGACTCCAGTTCAGAAGAAAAGGCCCAGTTTGAGCAGCTCACTTTACCAGGTGAGGAGCCTTTTGGAGTCTTTTGGAACTTAGAGGAAAAGGATTTGAATTGGAATTGAAGGATTTTTCATTTTAGTGGGCTAATCTTTTAAAATGAAAGTCATATTTTCTTTTTCTTTTCTAGACTCCACAGCAGATGGTCGTCTCTCACACTCCCTACAGAACACCAAAAAGTGTCCGTAGAGGTCCAGAACGTGTAGAAGGGGCTCCTATTATGGGAACCCCTGACTACTTAGCACCAGAACTTTTATTAGGCAAACCTCATGGTAAGAGTTTGAGTGGTCAGTATGTGAAATATGTGTTTATCTTGTGCTGATATGTGCCTCAAATATTAGTTAAATTATAATGGTCAACCCTTATGGATTTTGCAATGGCTTAAAGAGTAGGGTGTCTAACGGCCCATGTAATGCTGCAATATGATATAATACAATATGTGGAATACATAGGTCTTTAAATTAAGCATTTGATACAGTGCACTTACTTGGTACATATATGTAGTTATATTTTTAAAAAATACTTACATGTAAATACATTTGTAGCTAATTTCTATAGTTACATCTGTAATTAACACTGTTGACCCTCCCTTACCTCTTAAAGGTTTAGTTTGCCCAAAAATAAAAATGATCCCATAATTTACTCAAACCATCCTGGGTGTATATGACTTTCTTTTTTCAGCCAAACACAATCAGAGTTATATTAAAAAATATCCTGGCTCTTCAAAGCTTTATAATGGGAGTAAGTAGCGCCTGAGATTTTGAAGCCCAAAAAAGCGCATCCATCCATTATGAAAGTAGTCCATTCGGTTAATAAAGGCCTTCTGAAGCAAAGTGATGCGTTTTTGTAAGAAAAAATATCCATATTTATAACTTTATAAACTATAATCACTGGCTTCTGGTAATGGCTGTACACAAGTCGTGACCTCTGACCCGATGTAAGAGTAGCATAAGCTTAGGTGAGAGTAGATGCCTCTCGTGGTTCAAACAAATAAGACCGAGCAACAAACTCAAGCTCCTCCGACATATTCTCTTTAATAATTCTTGTTTTAGACTTCTTATTCATGACCGGTGTTTTGTTTTGCTATATCCTCTGCGCTTCCGCGTTCATCAATACGTCATATGTCGGGTCAGAGAGGTCACTCTTCCGCTGGAACACGACTTGTGTACAGCCATTACCAGAAGCCATCACACCTCAATAGCAGCAAAAAGGGCTTTGCAATACAGCACAAACAGAATAAGTATGTTGTACCCAACAATTAATTTTTTGTTACATAGTACATATAAAGTGGGAATGAATCTTATACTTTGCTTCATTAACAGATGTTATGTTTTAGTTTCAGGGTCTGTACATTATGGTAAGTATGCTAAAAAGTATTCGGTTCAGATTGTAAGCCATGGAGATGTTGGTGCATGTGTGGGCTGCTTGCCTTTACCGCATTAGATAAGGACGTGGCTGGCTAATTCCATTATGGGTTGCAGCTTTTGTGATTGGCGGCTCCTGATTCATCACCCTTAATGCTTCAGTAATGCTGTCTGTCTCAGCTCTGTTGGGACGTTATGACGGTGCTTGGGAATTCTGGGGCAAACTACTAAAAAAAACACAATCAATGTTAAAATATTTTATAGCATCCCAGTTTATTGTGCAGACAAGTAAAAGTCATTTGTGGCTTGACTTCCTGAAAAGTGTGAACACTAACTTTGTGGTGTTTTCAAAACATTGCTCTGTTCGAACGGAACGACATGTCAACTTATGTCTCAACCGAGGCTGTGAGTTTGGGGCAGGACTGCCTGTTTGGCTGAGCAATGGAAGACTTGAGGGATGGTTTGGGAAAGTTTTGACGCAACAACTTAGCGTACGCGTACAGCCAAACGTATAAGTTTCATCTTTGTCCAGAGTCTGCTGTCTCTCTCCAGATGTTATGAGCAGAGCTTGACACTGACTTTTTTTCCAAGTGGTTTTCCATAGCTACTAGGCACTCAGCATTTTCACTGGCCTTAACTGTCTTAGATATTTTTTTATATAATTTGGCAGCGGGTATATTAGACTGCTGTCACTTTAAGACCTGACGCACGGCAATATACTGTTACATATGGGTTTTCTTTCTCAACTGTGTACATTCACTTAAAACATAACTGACTGTGTTTATGTGAATACTCACCAAGACTGACATTTTGACATTATTTTGTGTGTACTTGACTGTTTAAGCACAATAAGCAGTGAAAAATAACTCAATTTAGTACTGAGAGGCGGCTTTATATGCACGCACTTTGGGTGTGAGCGGGAATGAGTAAAATTATGCTCAATATGCGCAATCCCACACCTAAATTCAAGCCCTGTAACACCAACAATATTCATCCGGAGCAAATGAAATGTGTGAGTGAGGGGAGGCGGGTTTGTGTGTAACTCGCTGTCAGAGAGATGAGACGAGCAAGAAGGCGCAGCTGGTATCATTAATCTATTCTGCGGAAAATGAAATTTGGAAGCGTTTCGGATATTTCTGTATCGAAAAATCAGACAACACTACATTGCATTTTATTATTTCAGATGCCTTTTTAAAAGACTGCAATTGAAAAATTTGTTATATATAAAATTCAACCCACCAAAGTGGCTAGTAGGAGTGACTGTCACATGCCACTGCAGAAATCCACCCGCGTTTGGTGCGTTGGCGGGTGTTAATATTAAGCCCTGGTTATGAGCGATTGAAAAGGTCTTTGTACTTGTTTAAACTTGAGTTGCGTGTATCTCTTAACACAATACACACTCTAAATTTGGCAACTTGGCATAAAACGGAAGTTGCAATAGTCTTTTTTTACCTATTGTGATGCATATCCGAGTGAAACTATGTACAATTAGAAAAAATCTGCCTACTTGTGTTCAATGGTGATGATGAAATATGTTGCACACTGTATGGATAACCTAGTGTATGTGTAAAAACTGATGTATACTTTAGATACCCTAGGAAAAACTAAAGTATACTTTGGGTTTAAAAAATATATGCGTACAGTGCATGTCGTAAATTTCAAGAAATAGCTCAGCAATTGGACAAAAATGAAACTTTTTACATTTCATGACTGATTGTTATTCAGTTTTGTAATGTAACATAACATAAGCTATCATGGTACTTGAATTCGTGTCAAGCTGGTTTTGTGTTTCTGCTGTTTCCTTTCCCCCTAAAAAAATCAACTTACGACTGCTGCTGTCACCGCTTTATAATAGTGGTCACATTTCTAACACATTTTGAGCCATGTTGTATGTTTGCAGTAATAAAACAGTGTGCCTAAGTGGGTTTTGTTGTTCTCCGACAGATTTCATGGTGGATTGGTGGGCGTTAGGTGTCTGTCTGTTCGAGTTCCTCACAGGAGTCCCGCCCTTCAACGATGAGACTCCACAGCTGGTGTTCCAGAACATTCTCAACAGAGGTAAGAGAGTCAATGATAAATACACGTCAAAGGTGATGAAAAGTTATGTACTCCTGGATCCAACGAATGGATCTCCTGGTTTGTTTTTCCTCAGCACCCATAGGCGGAGTTTCACTTTTGTGTTTGGGGGGGGGCCACCTTGGGGTATAATTTATATTATTATAAATAATAGTAATTAATAATAATAATAAAGGAAATTAATAATTAAGATTAAAAGGCATTTGAGGGAATAAATAAATAAGAATGGTAAAATAAGTTCCCTAATTGTAGTAGGCTAATGAAGTAATCAATTTAAGCTATTTGAAAATATTTTATTTTAAAATGTGCACAAATTCACTTTTACTTGTATGTCTAATATGTAGAAAATGCAAACGTTTTTTTGCCTCGTCACATTCATTTTTGAATTACATGAATCATGATCGCATTTTTTCAATTCAAAATGGCGAAATTTCATAAGTTGAGTAGTTTGCATCACTAGATAGTCTATTACTGTGGGTAGCTGAACATTTCTATCATAAAACAGTTGTCTAAGACTTGCTTCTACTTATATCTTTCCACGCACTCTCGTTGCGCCGTGACAGTAAGACCCGCCTTCTTTGGTCTGATTGGCCATTTCGATCATTTTGACATTGACGAGCACTGTTAGACCACTGAGGTAGAGCAGCCTAAAATTAATCAGCCTAAAAATGTAACTTTTTTTTTTTTTTGTCATCCTAAAAACAATCAGCTTTACTCATTCTACACTAAAAGGATAAGATAAGACAAATAAAATGAGAAAATATGAATTACATTATTTTTAAATATTTTTATTCATAGCTCAGACAAAATCATTGGCTCTGGTCTGGGGGGGCAGTGCCTCCCCTGGCCCCCCCCCCCCCCAAACTCTGCCTATGTCAGCACCATGAGAAAGTTGTGTTGACCGTTTCTGATCTTCATGTTTTCATTGAATGATGTGTTCAGATATACCGTGGCCAGATGGAGACGAGGAGTTAACCCAGAATGCAAGAAATGCCATTGAGATTCTTCTCACCATGGATACAAACAAGCGAGCTGGCTTTAAAGGTGAATCATGCTAAATATATGTATATATACAACTGAGAAGATAATATTCAAACTACATTTTATAAAAAAATCACCTGTCAAGTTTGATATACATTACATCGGCATATAAGAGTCAAATTGGACGACTACAGGGACTACATTTAAGGCATGTAAGATTTTGGCATTAAATATCCAAAAACCAGTAGCAGTTATTATTTATTTATTTATTTATTTCCCCACTTGTGTACTTGCATTATCCCAAATGTTTCCTCCAATGTTTAAATCCAGAGAAATTAGAAATTTTAACCAGTATTAACATCCCTCGTTGTGTCACCTATCAATAGCTATGTTTCCATCCAAAATTGCGAATTTAACTTATGCGCAAAATGGGAATATTGCATAAAACCTTTGCAAATAATGCAGCGTTTCCATTCAGTGAGTCGAGGAGAACAAAACCGTCACTTAAGCCGGGCTCACACTACAGGGCCCGTGTTCTTAAAGCTTCTAAGAATCCTCTCAGAAAGCTCCTAATTTACCTTAAAAACTTCTACATAGGAGTCTTAGCTTAAGAGTGATTCAGGACAGATCTGAGAGCAACTCTGAGCGAGGAAAATACAAAAACTTTTATCTTAGTGAGGAGACGGGGCTGACCCCGTTGCTACGTATGACACAGTTTTTTGAAGACTGTGATTGATTGGTTGTCCAAGGAGGAAAAAAAAAAAGAGCGCTTTTAAGTATAGGGTCTATATAAGCTTTCACTTTGAAATTACAGGTGTCATTTTTCCTGTTTTACTTTTTTCTCTGTAGGGATGTCACAAGTACCGGTACCAAGTCGGTACAGAAATTTTAAAAATGTGACTCTACCAGCATTTCTGTAGTACCGACTCCCGAGTATATTCGGTACCCGCAGCTGCGTTCAGTCGCTTCCGTGTTTATCTAAGCGCAGGGCTCCAGACTGAAGCCGAATATATATATATATATATATATATATATATATATATTACTAGTGTCTGTGAATATTAAACTGCAAAATACTATTTAAATATTACTCCTGCATGTTCTGCGTCTCTGTGTGAATGACAGGCGCAGATGCGCTGTTCATTTGCAGCTCGCACGCACGCACGCGTGACACTCGCTGTCTTTTTAGCTTCTGCCGTGTCACTATATTGAGGATATGAATGCATAAACCGTCAATTCATGAGAATTTACCGTTTCATTTGAGAAAACTGTCATCATATGAACACAGACACTCAAAGGTCTTCATGGCAACCCGTCAAAATAAAAGTTTGGTTTAACTTGAAGAAATTTACAGAAATGTATTAGGCTACTGTTGTACAGTAGATTTAGCTACGTCTCTAATAATAATAATTATGCCTAGATGGTTGCTTATTTTTCACTTGATCTTTTTTATAAACAATGTTTACTTTTAAACAGCATACAGCCTTTAAATGTTTATATATTATTTACTTATAATGTTTATCATCATAAATAATAAACTCATTGAATTGAATAAAAAAAAAAAACATTTTGCTGTGGTACCGAAATTGGTACAGAGAACCGTAACATTTTTATGGTATTGGTACCGACTACTGGAATTTTGGTATCGTGACATCCCTACCATGCTGTTAATGTTGTACTTAATGTATTTGATAGGAAATGAAAAGCGACACAGTAAGGTTCTGAAATTGCTGTAATTGTGTGATCACTTTGCTTATAGAAGATTGTGAAAGACCCAAATATGTTAATGTAGTGATTACTTCCATTTCTGGCACTATGGCATTTCTGCGCTGTGTCAGAGATGTTAGCGTGTCTCTAATAAGATCGGTCACAAACATGATTCCTGCACAATCTAATCTGTAGTGTCTTATTAACTCACTTATGCATTGTGTGCAACACATTTCTCCTCCCTCTTCAAGTTTCATCCATTTTCTCCGCTGCTAAAGAAACTCTTAAGCCTCTTAAAAGTCCTCGTCAGTTCTCCTAACAATTTTGGACCTTAAGACCTCTTTTAAGGGTTAAGATGTTTTCTGAATTACTTTCTTCTTTACTAGGATTTTTTTTTCTTTAATTTTAAGAGGAAACGCTCACCTTTCTAAGAATTTTCTTAGAATTTTGTCACTAGGAGCTACCCTTTGCATTAAGATTTTTCATGAATACGGGCCCAGGAGTTTTAGGCCAATTTATCTCAGATTTTCCCCTTCCGAAAATCTGAGAAAAAATCTTGAGGACCTCGATCAGTTCCGATGTTAGGTGCAGATTATCTGGTAATGTGAGGCGTTCACAGATCGAATCTTGCACCACCCGATCTGCTCTCACACAAATCGGGGCCACCCCGATCATATCAAACATGTTTGATATTTAGGATTTTAAATCAGGATGATTTCGTCAGTTCTTTCACAATAGCCAATGAGAGAAGTGAATGAGAGCACTTTTGAAATTGCGACCGCGAAACAAGCTGCTGTGTGCGGGTCCGTTGAACAGCGGAGATGGCGGAACGGTGTGTGGAGTGTTGCAACAACATGTCTATTTGTATAACGTGTCTTCAAAAACATGACAACTGTACGGACAAAGAGAAGAGCTGAGGAGAAATCGCCTTGGTTTTGAACATATCGGGTGAGTGTAGAAAGCTGCTAGCAAATGTAAACATTACCTGTTGAGACATCAATGACGATCTGCTACGTACAGGTTTACATTCGCTTCCCCATGAGATCACATGAGGTGCTCGTCCTGGCATGATAATCTTAATAATATCTTGTAGTGTGTGATGCGCAAAAATGTTAAAATCTTGTAGTGTGTGCATGTTTGAGATTTGAGAGAAAAAAAATCTGTGAAGATTCTCGTTATGTGAGTGATGCCACCAGATTTCATAATCGGGTAGGATTTAAAAACTTATTTAGCAGCAGTTTATCAGGAAAAGTAGGAGAAGCCACTGTATACAATCTTTTTTGTATATAACAAATGTACTTGCGTCTCAGAGGACGCAATAAACGCATTTTTGAGGCGGATGCCTGCTGTTTGTAAGACAGTTCTAGAAGGAAATTATACTGAACCACTTTGACAACAGACTTTGCTCAGGCATTTCAGAACAACCAAAACAGCATTTCAGATGCTGTGCAAAAAGATCGGTCCACTGGTTGGTCCAGTTATGTTGTCGCATCACATTATTTCTTTTTTTAAAAAATTTTTTAATGCGCATCGAGGAATTTATTCGGTAAATGTTTCCATCGTAGTTTATGCATGTTTTCTTATAGGATAAAAAATGTATCCGACTCAAACGAGCGCACGTTTACCAGCTGGAGCAAACTTTTCTGGAAAGTTCGCTTTGGCAAGCTGTTTTGAACTCCTAAAACGAACTCAAAACAAAGTTAATTTTAGCCTGATTTTGTGATGTCACTTCAGTTCGTTCTTCGATTTCACTTGAAGTATATCAGGCCTTTAGCATGCAGTGTGAAGTATTTCACTCAGTTCGCTGTTCATTCCGATTCACTGAGTGAAGAACAGATTTATACTCTGGGGCATTATGTATTATGCACGTTATTGTGGACTGCATGTTGAAGCCGCTCAGGCCATTTTCTCTTTTGCGGAAAACAACATATTCAAAACATCTGGTAGCGTGGGTTTTTCAGGAAAGGTGTGCATATGCTGGTCCTCTGCTTCTCGTAAATACTACTGTGTATTGTACGTGTTATTTTTTTGACAGACATTGATGTTGTGATATTCAAATGCAGATCATAAGGTAATAAATATTCATTTCTTAGCCGGCAAATATTCAGTCAAGTGATTGACCAAAAATGTATTCACCTCTTGATGTAAATAACATCACAACATTTATTTCCATCAAGAGGTGCATACATTTTTGGTCAAGATCTTGTATTGACAATGCAAGAGTCGAGCACTCTGTAAAGTCTCCTCCAGCACATCCCAAAGACTTTCAATGAATTTAAAGGGTTAGTTCACCCAAAAATGAAAATTAGCCCATGATTTACTCACCCTTCTTGTTTTGTTTTTAAAGTCCATACAAGTGCATCTATCCATCATATAACTGCTCCACACGGCTCCTGGGGGTTAATAAAGGCCTTCTGAACCGAAGTGGAGTGTTTGTGTAAGAAAAATATCCATATTTAAGTTTTTACAAACTGTAATATCTAACTTCCGCTAAAAGTCGTCCGAGCGTTCACCAGAGGCTGGCGTTCCAGCGTATGACGTAGGACGCAGGTGTAGCGTAAGTTCCAGTGACAAGTTCTTCACATTAATGTCCTTCGATGTCAACAAACTTGGTTCTCGTGAGAACTAGGGCTGTGTATCACCAACAATGTCACGATACGATACGCATCACGATACTAAAGTCACAATACGATACATATCACGGTAGGGATCAATTTGGAATTTAAATTTCTTTTGAGCAGAGTTTAGTAACAGTAATATCTGTTTATTGAATAACCAGTGTTGTAACAGTTGTGATAACTGAAAAATTATTTTGTTTCTGTCATTTAAAAAAAAACGAGTTAAATGAAATTAAAAAAATTGTCACAAAAAAAGCTTAGAATGGCTCTTCCTTTTGCTTTTAAAGTCTCTGCCTCAATAACTGAAATGACAATTGTAGTAGGGCTGGGTATTGACACAAATTTCACGATTCGATTTCGATTCACAAGCTTGCAATTCGAACCGATTTTGATTCGATTCAATATCGATTATTTTGGATATATATCAGGTACAATACATGGCAAATTTTCTCAAGGAAAACAAATCTCTTAACTAATGTTGTAAACTATGGGAGTCAGCATACTAAGCTACATTAGCCTACTATAATATTGAAGGTAAAAATGAACTGATTTGTACAAACACTTAAATTACACTCATTGATGTTTTTTTTATAATAATAAAGTTACAATATTAACTTTTACAATTACATAATCATTTTTCTACTCCAATTCGTTTTTTTTAAATATAAACATTTAAATGGTGGATGTCATAAAAACTTGCCAGATTTATTCAAACATGCATTAAATATTGAAAAACATTAAAAATTATAATGAATATGTAATATGGTGCATATATTTAGCAAAATGCTCCTCTAGAGTAAATTTTTCTAGCTGACTAACAAATTTATGGACACTGGATATGGTTATTCTGAGGTAAATGTGACGTTACATGACATTTGTTTACAAGCTGTTTTACTGACGTCTTTCCACGGTTGAAACTGATTGAGCTATTCCATGTGACATGATACGGATTTCGGTAAGTTGTATCTTTTAACACACTTTCAGATGTTCATTCATGTTTATTTCGCGCTGTAACTGGTTTTAAGGCGTAAGAGAAGATCAGTTCATATGCGCTCCACGCTGCCGCTTCTCTTGAACTGAGTTGTGCCAGAGCGATCTTATTGCGATTTATTGGATGGGAGGTGCGCTACAATGTTCCGTTCATTCATCAACTGAAAACAGGATGACTCATTGATTCTTAGAATAGATATCGGTTCGTAAAAATGTGAATCGATTAAAATCGAGAAATCTATTTTATTTTATTTTATTTTATTTTATTTTATTTTATTTTATTTTATTTTATTTTTTATTTTTTTAAACCCAGCCCTAAATTATAGTGTCAATTATAGTGACACTGAAGCGTGTCAACAATGCTCAATTACTAAACAAAACTTAAAACATATTTCATAAAAGTAAAAACTGTAACAACTTCCTCTTATCCATTTTGAATGTCTCGCACTGCTGCTCCCGTTGCTAAAATTGGCACCACTTGACATCACGTGATAATTGGTTACATTCAAAAGCACACAGAATCGATACGGCAGCTGCTGTATCGATACGCGCATCGTCAGGAGTTCATGACGATGTATCGTTGTATCGATATTTTGAGCACAGCCCTAGTGAGAACTAGTATATTCTCACCGGAGCGTCCTACGTCATACGCTGGAACGCCAGCCTCTGGTGAAGTTACATATTACAGTTTGTAAAATCTTAAATATGGATATTTTTCTTACACAAACATGCCACTTAGCTTCAGAAGGCCTTTATTAACCCCCTGGAGCCGTGTGGAGCAGTTATATGATGGATAGATACACTTTTATGGACTTCAAAACAGAAAAAGCCATTCACTCCCATTATAAAGCTTGGAAGAGCCAGGACATTTTTTAAATATAACTCCGATTGTATTCGCCTGAAAGAAGAATGTCATATACACCTAGGATGACTTGAGGGTGAGTAAATCATGGGGTAATTTTCATTTTTGTGTGAACTATCCCTTTGAGGTCTGGACTCAGAGGTGCCAATTCATGTGTGAAAATGATTCTTCATGCTCCCTCCCAACCATTCTTTCACAGTTTGAGCCTGATGAATCTTGACATTGTGATTCTGGAATATGGTCATGATGTGTCTTCCTACATGGTTGTTTAAGAAATGAAAAGCTACACACTCCATCACTTAGGGTTAGAAGAACTGTTGCCACACATATAGCATAGAAACATAATAATCACTGCAATAATGATCCAGTCATAGACTCTTAAGCATTTGACTATTTAAATCCAAAGACTGTTTTTTTTTTTTTTTTTGTCATTTTATTTTAGTTTATTTTATTTTGATCTAGCATCTAATATTTGTTCATCTTACTAACAAGTATTGTTAATGACAAAAAAAAAATCTTAAAATGACCTTAATCTCAACACTGGCATGTTTTCATCTTGTGTCTTTCTGTAGAACTGAAGGATCATGCGTTCTTTGAGGGTGTGGACTGGGAAAACCTTCACCATCAGAGTATGCCCTTCATCCCTCAGCCTGATGATGAGACCGACACCTCGTACTTTGAGGCGAGAAACACAGCCCAACATCTGACTGTATCAGGCTTCAGTCTGTAAACTCTCTCTCTCTCTCTCTCTCTCTCTCTCTCTCTCTCTCTCTCTCACACTCACACTCACACTCACACTCACACTCACACTCACACTCACACTCACTCACACACACACACACACACACACACACACACACACACACACACATACGCGCACGCACGCGCACACGCTGTAGCGCAATGGACTCAACACAGTATGTTCAAGAACAGCTGTGTTGTAGAAGCTCTAATGAATACAGATCCCACCGTGGTCTTTTCTAGCCTTCTTTCTGTCTCAGTTATTCATGTCAGATGTTTTTATGTGTTTGAAAATACATATGCAGAATGATTTAATGTCGGAAAGCATTCTGAAATGCAGTGAGCATGTAAATGCCGCAAAACTTGTGGTGTAAAATCTTCAGTTATCTTTGTTTGGGAAAAAAAGTAATATATTTTGCAACACTACTTTGTACTGACTCATTAGTGCACATTTAGATGGAAGACTGCTGTTTTTAACTCATGTTTTCTTAATCTATACTTGTCTGATTGTAATTTTAACATGCTAAATGTTTTAACTAGTCTACAACAAGTATGATTCTGAACATGGTTGCTGCTTCAAAAACATAATTTTTGTTCATTTTGTAATTGTTTAATAATACATGCACAACACCTTAAAATATTTGTGGATTATAACTATAACTTGTGGAAGCCACTTGCTTATTTTTAAGATGATTGTGGAAATGTTGAAACTGTTGTATTAATAAATGAGCATTATTTCTGCATTATTTTCTCTTTAAACTTAAAGCATGTGCTGTTTGTCAGAGAAATAAAAAAAAAATCACTGCCTTGTGGCCAGTTCTCACAGAAATATGCATACAATATAGAGGCTGAGCTTCCACAGGCCCAGGTGCAACTGAGCGAGAAAAGGGGAGAATGAAATCTCCATAATATAAATATCAGAAAGTAAAATAGTTACTCAAATTTAATTAGTTTTGGACTGAAGGTACACGTTATTCATATTGTTCATCTATCTGACGTGTACCTGGCTGCGTACTTTTGTTGGCAGGAGTGGGACAAAGTTTTGCAGAACTGAGACTGAAAAATCCATCCAAGACTTCCAACCTCTTGAAGTATGTCAGTTACATAAGTCACGTCCACAAATGTCTTGGAAATTTTTTAATTGGTTCCTTCATTTTTGTGAAGGGGATACTCCACCCAAAAAAAACTTTCTTTCTTTACTTACTTTCATGCCTTCCCAGATGTATATGCCTGAAATTCTTTTATCAAATGATCACAAAGTAAGATTTTTTTTTTTTTTTTTTAAGAAATAATCTCTGAGTCCGTATAATACAAGTGTTACGGGATCCCTGAATGACGCTTCAAAAAGCACACAAAACAAACACAATGGTAATCCATACAACCAACCACAGATGATGAATCACTTCTGAAGTGAAACCGGTGTAAGAAATACTATTTTACCTTTTTTTTTTTTTTTTTTTTGCAACTATATACACTTTCTTCCAACAGTCTTACGTGGGTTGTGCATCATGAAGGGGAGGGAGAAAAAAAAACGAGGGAACGAATTTAAAATTGTGTGAATCATGCAATCACCTAAAATTATGGACTTAAGGTTTTTTTTTTTTTCTCCAATGAAATGTATTATATTTTAGCTTGATGTTTATCTAATATTTTGTATTTTATTGGGGGGGTGATTTTATAGTTTTATTAAAAATGCATAAAAATACTATTTTTAAATTTGATGTAAAATATTTTCCAAAACATTTTAAATCTCTAAAACTGAGAAAATAAACGCCATACATCTAAACAAGTTGTGTTCCAAATTTGAGGTTATCTTAAAAAAAAAAAAAAAGAGCTTTCAGTAAGATTTTGTTTGGGCGCAGTACCAAACTTTTCCACTAGATGAAATTCACTTCCTATTCGTTTCCAATGCAAAAGTAGAAGTCTGACTTTTCTCAGGACCATTTAACCTTTTCGAATCATGTCCATGATTTAGTCAAAACCTTTACTAAGTTTCGTACCGTTCCGATGAAAAAAAAAAAAATTTGGTCAAAAATTACCGAACAGCTGCAGCAATTTAGTTTTAATTTAACTAAATTAAAACGAGAACTAACTTGTATAACATGGCTATAAATTTAATAAGTTATCTTTTGTATGTTATGTCTGGGACTAAATGGAATGACTATATAAATAGTTGAAAAACTTTCTAGACAAATGGAAAATCATGTGATTCTTTTTATAAAATTCTCTTATTTTTGTGTCATCTACGCAGATGTTTTGTGAAGATTTTAGGACCACCAAGTTTGGTGTGTATCTTAGGTTATTAGGTACATTTAAGGTAAATATATATATATATATATACACACACACACACACACAGGTCAGGCATAACATTATGACAGGTGAAGTGAACACTGATTATCTCTTCATCACAGCACCTGTTAGTGGGTGGGATATATTAGGCAGCAAGTGAACATTTTGTCCTCAAAGTTGATGTGTTAGAAGCAGGAAAAATGGGCAAGCATAAGGATTTGAGCGAGTTTGACAAGGGCCAAATAGTGATGGCTAGACGGCTGGGTCAGAGCATCTCCAAAACTGCAGCTCTTGTGGGGTGTTCCTGGTCTGCAGTGGTCAGTATCTATCAAAAGTGGTCCAAGGAAGGAACAGGGGTGAACTGGCGACAGGCTCATTGATGCACGTGGGGAGCGAAGGCTGGCCCGTGTGGTCCGATCAAACAGACGAGCTACTGTAGCTCAAATTGCTCAAGAAGTTAATGCTGGTCCTGATAGAAAGGTGTCAGAATACACAGTGCATCACAGTTTGTTGTGTATGGGGCTGCATAGCCGCAGACCAGTCAGGGTGCCCATGCTGACCCCTGTCCACCGCCGAAAGCGCCAACAGTGGGCACGTGAGCATCAGAACTGGATCACGGAGCAATGGAAGAAGGTGGCCTGGTCTGATGAATCACGTTTTCTTTTACATCACGAGGATGGCCGGGTGCGTGTGCGTGGCTTCCCTGGGGAACACATGGCACCAGGATGCACTATGGAAAGAAGGCAAGCCGGCAGAGGCAGTGTGATGCTTTGGGCAATGTTCTGCTGGGAGACCTTGGGTCCTGCCATCCATGTGGATGTTACTTTGACACGTACCACCTACCTCAGCATTGTTGCAGACCATGTACACCCTTTCAAGGAAACGGTATTCCCTGGTGGCTGTGGCCTCTTTCAGCAGGATAATGCGCCCGGCCACAAAGCAAAAATGGTTCAGCAATGGTTTGAGGAGCACAACAACGAGTTTGAGGTGTTGACTTGGCCTCCAAATTCCCCAGATCTCAATTCAACTGAGCATCTGTGAGTTGTGCTGAACAAACAAGTCCGATCCATGGAGGTCCCACCTCACAACTTACAGGACTTAAAGGATCTGCTGCTAACATCTTGGTGGCAGATACCACAGCACACCTTCAGGGGTCTAGTGGAGTCCATGCCTTGACGGGTCAGGGCTGTTTTGGCAAAAGGGGGACCAACCTAATATTAGGAAGGTGGTCATAATGTTATGACTGATCGGTGTATATAATATAATACAACAGCTAAAAAATATATAAATTTGATAATGCAAGTGCAAATATAGCATTACAGTGCAAGATGGGAATAAAAACATTCCGTTTTTCAAAAGCTTTTAATAATGCTTATGTCTAACATATTGAATGACATGTATTGTGACACTGGTGAAACATGCGCTGATCATATTTATGCTGTTTTAATAGGAACATGTGTTTAGAACAAAAGCATCAAATCAGGAACCTCCTGCTCTACAGATGATTCAAAGTAGTACAGACATGAATAATATATGCAAATGCTACATTACAGTATAGTACAATTAAAATATAACTGTATATATTTTTGCACATTTCTAATATGCAGTTTTTAAAGGAATTATTAACTGACTAATTTACACAAACTACATTGGAACAAAACAGCTACACTTCTTAAAAAAACAGCCTATGTAAATGATTGATTAGATTTCAGCCTAGTTTTAGGGCTCTAAACATTACAGATATTATGTCTGCTCTTAAACTGTCACAGTCTTCACGTTCATTCAAAGTGCTTTATATTTCAAATGGATCGTTTTCAATCTCCACCCTGCAAACGCTGAAAGGTTTAGGATTTCTCATGCACACAGACCTTGTAGTAACATTCAAATAATTCACCACAGCCATGAATAAACATATGTTGAGAAATGTGTGTAAATGTGTAGGCATTGACAAAATGCAGTAGACCCAAAAAGTATTTGCACACTTGATTCACATTAACATATGTCTGAATGCCACTGTATCTAATGCAGTGGCGTTCAGATATTTTGTAATATGTGTGGTTCAGCGTCTACACAATTTTCAAGAATCATGATGGGATATTAAGCGAATGAAGAACATAAATCTCTATATTGCCTTCTGACCCTTTCTATAAATTTGCAAAGCAAAGGGTCACTGAAATATGCATGATTTTTTTTTTATTATGGCTTTGATAAGCACCACAGATGACTTGAGCAAATGTCAAGTCTAAATATTAACACGCATATTAAAAACGTTACTCTTAGTACCGCTAACAGATTTGCAGGTCCTGATTTGTTCCCATTTCGGTTCAAAGCCCTTGATGTGGGCTGTTTTCTGCTAAACGTGCCAGGAATCAGAGAAATCACCTGTGCGGTTCTCATCAGTGCATCTTCCTCTTTGCTACAGTATTAATGACAGTTAGCAGCTATGAGCACAGAACACTGAATGATATATAAGTGACATAAAGGTAAATAGTAACTACTATTAAAGAGTAATTCTACTTTTAATTACCCAAATCAAGGATTTCTCACTTCGTAAATTGTTACGTTAAAAAAAAGTACAAAAGAAAATCTTGTGATAAGCTGCAATGCTGTACATTCACTCAGTCTTTCTGTTCGCTAATTCTTAAGAGTCGTCATCATCATAGTGCAAAAGCAGGAGTTAGAGATCACGGGACAGGCAGAGAAACGTCCTCCTCCTCCGAAACGTGCAACACGGCTCTCCTCCGCATCCAACCATCAGTTCAGGCCTTTCAATTGATTCTTCTGCAACAAGATGATCCAATGTTAGTCACCATGAAATCAAAATGGACAAATCTTTTTTTTAAATGGAATATTGCAGTATTTATTATCAATGATTTATCTGTGCACATGTTTTTTTATTCATGTGCCCTATTAATCTTAAATCAAAATAACTCCCGCTCCCTCTTGCAGCAACATCTCTTTCTAATGAGGTTTACTGGCATGAGGGCGGGACAACCTGTCACTCACATGAGATCCACCAATAGCAAACCACAACTATCCAATCAACTTCCCATGGACAAAATCCAGTCCCGCCTTACATTTTTTCTTGTTTGAGAAGACTAATCGCAATTTCTGTTTCATGCCAACTTTAAACATAAAAGCAAATTTGCCAACTTGGTCTCATTTAACCTGAATATGATCATATCTGTTGATAAATACCTAAGCTATGTTTAGACTATGCAGTGTTCACTGTATGCTGGCTATGAATTTTAAAAATACTATGAAAGGGTTTTTAAATATGTAAATGTTATGTGTCAAAATGTGGCATCTAAGTATTATACTTGTTCAGGAAATTTGCACAGTATTCATTACCGTTCAAAAGTGTGAGGTCAGCAAGATTTTTTTTAAATGTTTTTGAAAGCCATCTCATGTTCACCAAGGCTGCATATAGGCATGCATCATTATATATATATATATATATATATATATATATGTGTGTGTGTGTGTGTGTGTGTGTGTGTATGTGTATATGTATATATACACATACACATACATACACATACATACGTACACATACATATACAGTGGGCAGAACAAGTATTTGATACACTGCCCCGCTAGCGTTTAAAACAAGTTGCCAGTCAGCGCCAGCGAAAACTTGTATGGCCCCAAGAATATTTTGTTGTATGAATATCTGTATATGCAATATATCGAAAGAACAGAGCCTCTGCTTTTTTAAAAAAAAAAAAAAAAAAAAAAAACTGATGAAGCTAGAATAAAAGTTTGTGTTTTTTTTTGTTTTTTTAAATCAACAATTGAATTGAATTAAGTTTTATAAAAAACAAAAAAAAAAAACTGAACAAAAAGCTGAGAAAGGCAAAAAAGGAGCAGAAACAAGCGCTAAAAGCATTGCTTATGCACTTACGCACAAAACATGACACTGTTTTGATCCGGAGATTCTGTACTCTTTTAGAAGATGTGTAATAGCGCCCCCTACCGTATAACACTGAAAACATGGATTGCTGGAAAATTCCGTCAATGGCGGGGAAAGAGTTTGTTGTGCCAAAACAGTTGTGCCAAGTTAATATATTTGTAGAAATCATGAAAAAAAAGTTTCCTTGATGAATCGAATGGCATTTATTTTAAATAGAATTTTTTTTGTTACATTATAAAATGTCTTTACTGAATCTTTTAATCAATTTTATACATCCTTGTTGAATAAAAGTATTAATTTCTTTAAAAAAAAAAAAAGTCTTTTTTGAACAGTAGTGTACACATTGCAAAAATAAAAACAGTATTTAAAGGGAATTAGTATTTCATGCATTCTGACTTATTTACACTGTTAAAGAGTTGGATTCTCATGCTAAACATGGCCAAAATTTCTAAAAACAAGTTGGACGTATGACGGAGTATTTCGGTGACAAATACACTCCTTCAGGGCTCTTTTTTTCCCCAAGTATGGGCCTGTATGATGTTATAAAGGGCAGAATTCCTTGTATGGGCACTTCTCCCGGATGAGTGCGTGTGCACATCAACCAGAGAGAGAGCAAGAGCACGCCCATCAACGAGCGTTGTTCGGGTTACGGTCCGGAAGCCGTCGGCAGTGCTGTCATTTTGTTTTTAGACCACAAAATCAACAGTGTCACTAAAGAAGTGTGTTTCTGGTTGTGAGGGAAAGATAACCTTGTTCAGCTTCCCAAAGAACCCAGCGTTAAGGGAACATTGGATGCAGTTTGTTTTTCCAGAGCAGCAATGGAGTTCTGCAAGTGTGTCTGTTTGTTCCCGGCATTTCGATGAAGAATGTTTTATAAACAAGGCCCAGTTCGACACGTTTGAAACTGAAAGTTGGAGAGGTCCCAGTGATAAAAGTTTCCGGCCATGAGTCGGAACCGCAGGCGGTGAGTGAAACTGCATCAAATGTCTGTGTTTTGTTGGCACGTAAGTGCATATAATGCCAAAAACACAAACATATAGTAAATCAAAAGTTATCCAGGGATAATGCCATGATGTAGTGTGTTGTGTTTGTGTGTGCTCGTGACTCTTTAGCTCCGCCCACGGCACGCCTCCAGGAGCTCAACAATCGGTACAGCGTATCTGTCTTTTATAAATATGATAAAACTAAAGACTCTTCGGAGATATGAAGGATGCAATACTACTCTATAGGTACTCAAGATTAACATGAGATTGGCAGAAACTGTGTGTGTTATGTACCCTTTAAGTGTTACATAGCAAACGTGACAGCGCTTACCTTCTCCTGCGCTGCAAATACAGATGGATGAGCCACTGCACCACAAATGGCCAGATGACGGCACAGGCCACAGTTCCAGGAGACACATCAAAAGGCCACCAGGATGGCTTCTGTTAATAATAATAATAATATTAAAAAAATGCAAATATTATGTCAGCACTCATTCTATGGCAATGGCATAGTCATATAAAATGAATAAAAATGACCTGGGACATGATCAGTTACTGGCCGTTTCTATGAACAGGGTACATATTAACATTTACATTTATGCTTTTGGCAGACATTTGATGAGTTCATGCATTCACTGAGAATTGAACCCATGGCCTTGGCTGCTTGAACTATAGGAATGCTCTCCTCTTTAGTCTTTAAACTCTTAAAAAAAAAACATCCCATCAATCAGTTTATTATAATGACTCTACCTTCTTAGTTTTATTTACAGGTGGTGACAGGTAGTCTGATGGCAGCGCTAAGGATCGGGCCTGAGAAGTGGCACATGACAAATCAAAAATGTTACATTTCAGATTTAATCTGTGTTATCTTGATCTGATAAAGGTGACGGTTTGTAACCTGCACGGCTGTCAGAGCTTCTAGCGTGTGCAGTCTCTCTAACACGCTCTGCATGTCTTCCTGCAGCCTGGCCAGAGCACAGATTATCTGTTCATTTAGATTCTCCATCACAGGTCCACCCGTCCCCCAGCGTTCCCCATCTCCCCCACTGCCCTTCTGCGGCCCTGCTGACCCAGAGCCAGAGGCAGGCGACCTGGACCCTGATACACAGGAGAACCAGCTGCTCAAACAACATTCTGAAGATCATTAACAGATTAAAGAAACAAAGTTTACTTGAGGACTTCAGCTCTGTTCCAAAACCTAGTGAAATGCCTACCTAGACAGCATTTTAAGGCGTCATACAGTGGGGAGAACAAGTATTTGATACACTGCCGATTTTGCAGGTTTTCCTACTTACAAAGCATGTAGAAGTCTGTAATTTTTTTATCATAGGTACACTTCAACTGTGAGAGACGGAATCTAAAACAAAAATCCAGAAAATCACATTGTATGATTTTTAAATAATTAATTTGCATTTTATTGCATGACATAAGTATTTGATCACCTACCAACCAGTAAGAATTACGGCTCTCACAGACCTGTTAGTTTTTCTTTAAGAAGCCCTCCTGTTCTCCACTCATTACCTGTATTAACTGTACCTGTTTGAACTCGTTACCTGTATAAAAGACACCTGCCCACACACTCAATCAAACAGACTCCAACCTCTCCACAATGGCCAAGACCAGAGAGCTGTGTAAGGACATCAGGGATAAAATTGTAGACCTGCACAAGGCTGGGATGGGCTACAGGACAATAGGCAAGCAGCTTGGTGAGAAGGCAACAACTGTTGGTGCAATTATTAGAAAATGGAAGAAGTTCAAGATGACGGTCAATCTCCCTCAGTCTGGGGCACCATGCAAGATCTCACTTCGTGGGGCATCAATGATCATGAGGAAGGTGAGGGATCAGCCCAGAACTACACGGCAGGACCTGGTCAATGACCTGAAGAGAGCTGGGACCACAGTCTCAAAGAAAACCATTAGTAACACACTACGCCGTCATGGATTAAAATCCTGCAGCGCACGCAAGGTCCCCCTGCTCAAGCCAGCGCATGTCCAGGCCCGTCTGAAGTTTGCCAATGACCATCTGGATGATCCAGAGGAGGAATGGGAGAAGGTCATGTGGTCTGATGAGACAAAAATAGAGCTTTTTGGTCTAAACTCCACTCGCCGTGTTTGAAGGAAGAAGAAGGATGAGTACAACCCCAAGAACACCATCCCAACCGTGAAGCATGGAGGTGGAAACATCATTCTTTGGGGATGCTTTTCTGCAAAGGGGACAGGACGACTGCACCGTATAGAGGGGAGGATGGATGGGGCCATGTATCGCGAGATCTTGGCCAACAACCTCCTTCCCTCAGTAAGAGCATTGAAGATGGGTCGTGGCTGGGTCTTCCAGCATGACAACGACCCGAAACACACAGCCAGGGCAACTAAGGAGTGGCTCCGTAAGAAGCATCTCAAGGTCCTGGAGTGGCCTAGCCAGTCTCCAGACCTGAACCCAATAGAAAATCTTTGGAGGGAGCTGAAAGTCCGTATTGCCCAGCGACAGCCCCGAAACCTGAAGGATCTGGAGAAGGTCTGTATGGAGGAGTGGGCCAAAATCCCTGCTGCAGTGTGTGCAAACCTGGTCAAGAACTACAGGAAACGTATGATCTCTGTAATTGCAAACAAAGGTTTCTGTAGCAAATATTCTGCTTTTCTGATGTATCAAATACTTATGTCATGCAATAAAATGCTAATTAATTACTTAAAAATAATACAATGTGATTTTCTGGATTTTTGTTTTAGATTCCGTCTCTCACAGTTGAAGTGTACCTATGATAAAAATTACAGACTTCTACATGCTTTGTAAGTGGGCAAACCTGCAAAATCGGCAGTGTATCAAATACTTGTTCTCCCCACTGTATGTGCACACTCAATGCAGAGGTCATTTTTTGCCAGGAAAAGTTATTGGGTTAAAACACACAGATATTGGGTTAAAATAGTCAGTTTCGAATGAAATATTTTAACAATTTTAACCCAATATCTGTGTGTGCCATGTATTTATATGCTCTTAAAGGCTCTGATATATCCACAGCAAAGTTCATTTTCGTTCTTCGCTTAGGGGTAAAAAGTTTGAAATCCTTTTGCAACAATATACAGTTAGAAAACATCACAACGCTGCAGAGAGTGGCGTTTAGATGAATATGTAAATATGTGCTGTACGCTTTCCACTCAATAACTATTAACTAAATATACACCGATCAGGCATAACATTATGACCACTGACAGGTGAAAGTGAATAACACTGATTATCTCTTCATCAGTTAGTGGGTGGGATATATTAGGCAGCAAGTGAACATTTTGTCCTCAAAGTTGATGTGTTAGAAGCAGGAAAAATGGGCAAGCGTAAGAATTTGAGCGAGTTTGACAAGGGCCAAATTGTGATAGATAGACGACTGGGTCAGAGCATCTCCAAAACTGCAGCTCTTGTGGGGTGTTCCCGGTCTGCAGTGGTCAGTATCTATCAAAAGTGATTCACAGTGGTGAACCTGCGACAGGGTCATGGGCGGCCAAGGCTCATTGATGCACATCGAGAGCCGTGTGGTCCGATCAAACAGACGAGCAACTGTAGCTCAAATTGCTCAAGAAGTTAATGCTGGTTCTGATAGAAAGGTGTCAGAATACACCGTGCATTGCAGTTTGTTGCGTATGGGGCTGCATAGCCGCAGACCAGTCAGGGTGCCCATGCTGACCCCTGTCCACCGCCGAAAGCGCCAACAGTGGGCACGTGATCATCAGAACTGGCCCACGGAGCAATGGAAGAAGGTGGCCTGGTCTGATGAATCACGTTTTCTTTTACATCACTTGGATTTCCGAATGCGTGTGCGTCGCTTACCTGGGGAACACATGGCACCAGGATGTACTATGGGAAGAATGCAAGCCGGCAGAGGCAGTGTGATGCTTTGGGCAATGTTCTGCTGGGAAACCTTGGGTCCTGCCATCCATGTGGATGTCAGTTTGACACCTACCACCTACCTAAGCATTGTTGCAGACCATGTACACCCTTTCATGGAAACGGTATTCCCTGGTGGCTGTGGCCTCTTTCAGCAGGATAATGCCCGGCCACAAAGCAAAAATGGTTCAGCAATGAGTTTTTGTGTTTGAGGAGCACAACAACAAGTTTGAGGTGTTGACTTGGCCTCCAAATTCCCCAGATCTCAATTCAATCGAGCATCTGTGAGATGTGCTGAACAAACAAGTCCGATCCATGGAGGCCCCACCTCACAACTTACAGAACTTAAAGGATCAGCTGCTAACATCTTGGTGCCAGATACCACAGCACACCTTCAGGGGTCTAGTGGAGTCCATGCCTCCACGGGTCAGGGCTGTTTTGGCAGCAAAAGGGGGACCAAGTGGCAGCGGTGAGAAAACAGCAGTTAAGAAAGCATCTGATCATAGCGATGTGGACATGTTTGCACCAGCTCTGTAATTCGACACTCCAACCAAGTCACATCACATTTATTTATATAGCACTTTATACAACAGATAGTTAGAAAGCTAGTAGCTTTACAGCATTAAACATGAAAAAACAGTGTCAGTGTCTCTTTCAATTCAAATTACAACTTCATTTTCTACTATAAAAATGACTCCAGAAGAAAGAAGATTGCCATGTCAAAGAAGGCGGAGCCTCAGTGCACACCTACCTATTATGTAAATCACCATGGACCAATGGTAGTACAAAGGCATTTAACAGCCAGAGCAAACTTTTCCATAATTTTCGAACTACGTTTTGGCCTGATTTTGTTTGAAATGACGTCACAGCAGTTTGTTCTTTGATTTAGCTTGAAGTGTATCGTGGCCTATAGACATTTGGGTGTTTGTTGTGGGCGGAGCCTACCTGGTGGCAGAAAATGACAGTTCTGCAGTAGCACTCTATGGAAGCCACTTAAAACAATAAAAAGGTAATTTCGAGTTTATATCTCACAATTTTGACTTTTTTTCCTCGCATCTCCGAGTGTGTATCTCACAATTCTAAGAAGAAATATCAGAGGTGCAAGATATAAACTCGATATTAAGTCTTTTTCCCCTCAGAATTGCGGGTTTATATCCCCCAATTCTGACTTTTCCCCCCTCAGAACTGTGATAATCAACTCGCAATTGCAAAAAAAAGTGAGATAGGCATAAAAATTGTTTAAATGTTACCTATATAAACCGTGATAGGTTTAAATATTATTTCATGCTGCAACTGTAAAGCTATTATGCCCCTATGAACTGCATATGTGAATATTATGTAGTTCTATTGTTTACATCAAATCCATGCTTTAATAGACTAATCATCGCAGGTTTCAGTCCAGTCTGTGGCTTGCAACCATAAATGTCTGTGTTTAGCAACATGTCTTGTTATGCCTTTGAGCATTTCTCTTATTCCGTGGATTTTGTGCATTTTCCTCCACTTGTTACCACTGTTTTTCTGCCATCACAATGCACGCACAGCTGCAAATGACATAACTGTGACATCTGCTCACAAATGGTCTATGCTCTAAGTATAATTTGGTTTTTACACGTATGCTAGTGTATGTGTAAAGTGTCGTCAATTTTGTCATCAGCTCTTAGTTGCATGTGCTGTGGTGGGGATTTTGCTAACTAGTGTTAATTTTGTTAATGAAATCTACAGTATGATGAAAAATGTTTGCTGACAACTTTTTTCCATGACTAAGATGAGACGACACCAATGTCATTAAACAATAACTGTGACTGTATCAACATGAAATATCGTTGACGAAACAAGGCGAGACTAAATTGGAGTTAAACAATAAAAACTTGACCAAAATCACTCTGTTTTTGTCGAATAAAAGAGACAAAACATTACAGACTGATTTTAACAAGCCACTATGAGCTGTCATGCTTACGGTTGCCAGATTTCAAACATTTAAACCCCCCAATCAGAGCTTTTCTGTTAAAGAACAAGCCGCTTGCGCTGTTTGCTGCGACTAAATTTGCAATCAAACCTTCTCAGTAATGAACTGCTAATAAATCCAAACAAGGATCTCTCGACTATATTTGCGATTGTGGTTGCTGAATAAATGCACTTACGCAATCTCTGTGTGACAATGTGAAGTCTTTTTTATTGTTGTTTTAATAGAAAAACATTAATGTCATTTGGAATTATTGGATTACTAGGAATTTCACTGTTTTAAAGGGTTAGTTCACCCCAAAATGAAAATTCTGTCATTAATACTCACCCTCATGTCATTCCAAACCCTTAAAGGGGTCATCGGATGCAAAATTCACTTTTATATGGTGTTTGCATATAAATGTGTCTTTGCAGTGTTTGGACACAACCACCCTACAATGATACAAATCCATTCACTCCTTTTTTTTAATCCTCAAAAAGCCTATACACTCTCAATAATTTTCTGAGCAATATGACATCATATTGCTCATGCTCCGCCCACGACCGCTTGACAGACTGTCCACATTTTAGCATATTTCCACCCTCAGCCAATGGTACACTGTCTGCCAAGGCAGCACTTCACGTGTCTTGTGTCTACACGCCCCAAGGAAAAGAGGGGTGGGGTGAGCAGTAGCTCATTATCATTTAAAGAGACATGCACTGAAACGGGTCGCTGTGAACAGAGCTGTTTTTGAGGAGGTAAAAATGGTGTTGTTTTACACAAACATTGAGGAATTTTAACCAAAGTATGTTACAGACTTTACATGAAGACCCTATAGAATCATACCAACTTGTGGAAAATGGCATCCAATGACCCCTTTAAGACCTTCGTTCATCTTCGGAACACAAATTGAGATAGTTTTGATGAAATCGGAGAGCTCTCTGACCCCTCCATAGACAGCAACACAACGACCACTTTCAAGGTCCAGAAAGGTAGGGAAGACATTGTTAAAATGAGATGAACGAAGGTCTTACGGGTTTGGAACGACATGAGGGTGAGTAATTAATGACAGAATATTCATTTTTGGGTGAACTAACCCTTAAATTTTTGAGAGAAGTTTCTTGTTTTGCCAGTAGGCCTAAATTATAAATAGCCTAATAAATCAGGAAACTAGATAAAATAAATCATGCAAATGGGTTGACGTTCTCTTGATTTGTGCTTAGAGGTGAAAGTGCAATAATTCAAATTAAATGTAAAAATACATTTTTATTATAATTGATTATAATTTTGAGCAAAATAATCGGGATTATCAATTTAACCATTATGCAGAATGACGGAAATGTCTTCATTGACTAAAACTAGACTAAAATGCTCAGACATTTTGTCAACCAAACAAAAACTTTTTGGCTAAACAAAAACAGGACAATGTTGACTAAATATGATAACTACACAGAACCAAGACTAAATTTAAAAATAGCTGACAAAATTAACACTATTGCTAACAGTCTACCGCTGCAAAGGCATTTCAAACTTCTTAAGCGAAGAACGAAAAAGAACTTCGGCGTGAGCCTTATTCGTAGCCTTATTTAGACAATAAAAGCAAGCTAGCAAAGTTTTGAAACAGAGCTTGTATATGATCTGTATGATACTGTTTTTGGCTGCTAGGTTTTTACCTCTTCCCTTCCTGACCACAGAACTGTTACTTCTATTCACAGGAAGTCCCTGTCTCTGAGAACCTCCTCTGCTGTCCCGTCCGTCTTCTCCACCATGCTGTACACCTTCCTCCCGCCCCAGCAGTTCCTCCTGTGATCTGACCTCCTCAGTGGAGGACAGCCTGCTGTGGCTCTCCTCAGCCACGTCCAGTGAGTGGTTGACGTGTATCTCAGATCCCTGGTGTCCAGGAACAAAAGCACATGCATTGCTGACATTTTGCTGGAATTCTGGCAAACAACTACAGAGGTGCTCTGCAGAATTAAGGTGCGGTCACATTTACATTGTTCCAGTCATTTCAATAGGAATCCATGCGATTGGGATTTTCACTTGAGGGTAATTTCCCAACACATAATTCGCATCATATTCAAGTTGGCCAACCGAAAGCTGCTTGGTTTAAAAAAAACATTGTTACACTACAGACCTTAATCGCAGCAGCGCCATCTTTACTTTTTAACGGGAATGAAAGCGAGGCTGTGAGGGATAGACATACTGTAGGTCTCTTCAGATGGTTCTACTATTATTTAAAATGTTTTTGGATTGTTCTGCTGACGAAACACTGCAAAAATATCTTTCCAAGACATGTCAGTGGAAAAAAAATCTCCAGACAACATGAGCCGTGTAAAATTAAAAGTGATCTACGTAGGAGCTTTATACAGCTTTTTATAGCAGACGCCACTCAAAACACGGTAAGTCTATCCCTCACAGCCTCGCTTTCATACCTGTCATAGATAAACAATAGACAATAGATAATGGCCAACCTTTGTCCACAACATTTTGCCAAAATGTCTCTAACGTGACCGCACCTGTATCTTAATTTATCAGCATCAAGTAAATTATGGTTGGGATATGATGCAAGCGTAAACTGAAATCCGCTTACTTCTTCTCCACCAAACTGGTCGACAGAGTCACAGTACACCTCGCTGTCCGAATCACTGGCCACATGGTGAGAACTGGACACATCTTCTGTTTCATATGCAAGACATTGAGTCTTTAAGAATTTAAGTTTAGATAACTACTGATAGTGTGTTCAAGATTATGCATCAAGTCTTAGTTATGTTGGTGTAAATGATTACCTTTAAAGTCCTTTTCCTCACCTTTGAGGTGTCTGTTGAGCTCTATGATGTCTCCGTCATGGTTAATGCTTTCAGGGTTTTCTTCCGACTCTTGCCTGTTCGGATCAGACATAGACCCGTGTGTTCCATTGGTAAGGACTTTATGTTGACTGATATTGCCGTTGGATACCGGTCCTTTAAGTCTCCCTGCAGAAGCCCTTTTCTTCGGTTGTGAGGCTAAAAACAACAAAGTTGTTGACAGCAAATGTATTATTATTGCATGTATTATGAAGAAATTTAGAGTTGCTTACCAATGCAAAACAAACTGCTCACAATTGCCAAGGAACTGCTAGATAGTTTCTAGGGTATCACTAAGTAGTCGTGTACTGACCCACAACAAAATAGCATCTAGAAATAATGGGCTCTATGGGCCAGATTTACTAAATCGGTTTTATAAGCGTGACAGCGCAATCCAATAAAAGCGCCGATGTGAGTGCAAAGTTCTGCGCGCGATCTACTGATGACGTGCAAATTAAAGAACACAGACACAGCCAGATCATTTCCATAATGAGCAATGCAATCTACCAAGAGCAGAGCAAATTAGCGTCTGGTTTAAGACATGCTTTTTTGGGCGGTAAATAATGGCACAAATACCAGTAAATTGACGAGCGCAAACCTTAGTAAATCACCTTGCATGATACATTTAAATACTCTCCTCCCATAAATTTTGCATATGAAAGGGAAACTCCTACAAATGCATATACAATAAGGTCAGCCGCAAAAATAACCCTGTCCACGCCTTTTCAGCGCTAATTTTTCACTGCGTGCCTTTAGTAAATCCTGACGGTAGTTCTATAATGCCAAAAGAGGGTTTGCGCTGATGCAAGCTGTTAGTAAATCCCTGGCCCTAGATATGACTCAAGTCCCTCCTTTAATGTATGACTATTCAAGACTATTCAACTTTTAAAGCTCCCCTATTATGCTATTTTAAAGGTTCTTAATTTTGTCTCCTACAATAGGTTTAAAAGCATCAAAGGTAAAAAAAAAAAAATCTCATAATATACACTGCAGGATCTATACTCGCCTCTTTTCTCACAGTATCTGAGGCCCTGTTTACACCTGGTATTAAGAAGCGTTTTGGTCGATCAGATCACAAGTAGCCGAGGGAGACACATACCTGTTTACACCTGGTGTTTCAATTAGTCTCTTTTGTCTACTTTCAACCACTTCTGTCCTGATTTCTTCAGGGGAGTGTCTATGGCCGGGTAAATGTATCTTTGATCTAATAGACTAAAAAGCGCCGCAATTTACAGATGAATGTGCCTGGAGATGACGGAAAAAAGCTCTGAAAGCCGCAAGACCAGCCGAACGCTGTGAGTGTGTATTAGAAATCAGGAATGGTGAGAGAACATTGTGCTTGGTACGTTTTTCATCTTCAAACAAAACTTGGGTCTCCAGCTGACAAAGTTTAAATCCCGTCTGGCTAGCGTCAGGCGTCATGCGTTTTTCGACTACCTCTGGAAGTGGTCAAAAGTGGACAAGCTCAAAACGCTTTAGACCCCGTTTACACCTATTTAGCGTAGTCCACTTGTGATCCGATCGACCAAAACGCCTCTTAATACCAGGTACTAAGGTACTAGTAATAATACTCTTCGGCTCACTGGATGGAAACTGTGCTTTATTCGCAAATGTTTTATGCGATATTTCAATTTTGCAGTTAAATTCGCAACTTTGGATGGAAACATAGCTGATAACTCCTTTTGTCAAGCACTTTGCAGACCTTTTACATTCACAAACAGCTATATTATATTTGTAGGTTTATCACCCACATACCTTCAAGATATGCTGCAACCTCATGTTAGAAATAGATCGTCTAATCATATTCTTTTGAATATTCCCCAAAAGAAAAGTGTTTGTGGCCATTCTGCTTTCAGCTTTGCTACACCAAATGATTGGAATACGTTACAAAAATCACTGAAAATAGAGACGCATATTTCAGTCTCTGCTTGTTATTCTCCTGCCAGGCTGCTGTTGTAAATAAGAATTCGATCTTAAATGACTTTCCTGGTTAAATAAAGGTTACATTTTTTTTTTTTTTTTTTTTTTTTGAATGAATAACTAAATACCTTACACACTACACGAACGGTAATATCAGAAAAGGCATAATACTTAATTACTTTTAATTTTTCATATTAACAAAATTTCAGTTGCACTTTATTTTATAGTACATGCACTTTCAATGTACTTACAGTGTACTTACCCACAAAAGTACTGAGTGATGTAAGGTAACTACATGAGTTAAGTTAAGGGTTAGTACCTCGTTATTACCCAGTTAGTGTCATTACTACAATAAGTACATAGTATGTTCATGCGAAACAGGACTATGAAATAAAGTACTACCAAAATGTTTGAAGCACAGCTCACACAAAAGTCACTTTAAAACCAAGCAGCTTTCTGTTGGTTAATGAGGCAAATCGGCATGAACAGTTGCGAAATCTGCATGAGGAAATTCCTGATTGTGTGGATTCCTATTAAAATGACTGCTGTGATGTGATTGTACATTAAGTATGAACAGTAGTAATAATGATGTTTACCTTTTTTCACCTCTTTAACCTTCTCTTCTTCATCTTTCTCCTCTTCTTCCACCTCATTATCATCATCTCCATCTTCCAGCTCTAATAGTTTAGTCTTTGGCATTTCTGCTGTTCTGACAGAGTAACTGTCCAGGCTGCCGTTCATCTCCATCGTCCTGATGATGCTTTTTGTGACACTTTTGGGTGGTGATGTTAGCAGGCTCCCAAAGCCTGGCGAAAACAACAATACATATGCAAGATGATGCTTTGAGGATATGTTCTGAAACACTTTCTAAAAGGTCTGTTCTATCAGGGCTGTTTCACAGAAAGTAAAGCTGCACTAGTAACACTACAACCCTGTACAGAAGCCAGCAATCTACACTAATAATAGCAGTGAGTGAACAACTTCAAAGGAAACACCTGGACTATGGCACTATTAACTAAGAGCACGGGCCACTGGGAGAGCACACTGATATTCACTTGCCTTCAAGTTTCCTAGCAAATCTTTCCAAGCGGGCTGAGCATGAAACAAAACGGTAATTAGTTAATTAAAATGTAAAAAAGATGTTATAATTATTTACATAAATACTACCGTTCGTGGTCGATTTTATGTTTTTGAAGGAAGTCTGTTATGCTCAGAAAGGTTCCATTTATTTGATCAAAATACAGTAAAAATAGTAATATTTGAAATATTATAACAATTTAAAATTATTGTTTTCTAAATTAATATATTTAAAATGTAATTTATTCCTGTAATGCAAAGCTGAATTTTCAGCATCATTACTCCAGTCTTCAGTGTCACATGATCCTTCAGAAATCATTCTCATATGCTGATTTGCTGCTCTAGAAATATTTCTTATTATTATCAATGTTGAAACAACAAACACTTTGTAACAAATCCTTCCCTCGCGGGTCAAAATGACCCAAAGCCCTAATATTTTTTCTATTTTTTAATGGATTTTGTTTTTTTGTTAGTTTTTATTTTATTTACCTTTAAATTACTAGATTTTATCAATAAATAATAAATGAATAGTATAAGCACATTCTTCACATTCTTTCAACTTCAATTCAAAATAACTCATTTTAACTCAATGATCAATTTCATTCATAACCCTTTTAATTCAGCTCAAAATATCTTACATTGGGTGTCTTTGTTGGCCTCAGTATGCATTAAGATACACATGTAGACATTATAAAATCATTTTTTGGTAAAGTTTTAGCATTTTTAGTTTGAATTTTGAGCATTTTTAGGTTTTTCTATGCATACTGAAGCATTCCACGCATTCTATTCATTCCGAAAGGGAAGGATTTGTTACTTTCTAAAATTTCAACCACAAAACTCCTCGAATCCAGTCAATGTTTTGTGTGCATTCATTGTTCAATTGCGATCAAAGTCCTAGGGTCTTGGATCACTCCGATGAACTCTCAATTATTCTTTTTTTTTTTTATTTAAAAAAGAAAAAAAGGTTTTGGGTCAAAATGGAAGGATAAGGGTTAATTGAAACATTCATTTTAAAAGATTTTACTGTCACTTGATCAGTTTAATGTGTCCATACTGAAAAACAGCATTTTCAAAATCCTATTGAAAGTATGTGTATTAGTGTATGCGAATATAAAATATAAGAATAAATGTAAATATATATATGCATTATTTACTAATGATGTTTGTTCCTATGACAATGTGATTATTATAAAACTTCATGCTTTCCAGGTGTAACTGACATTTTTACACAAATTAAACTGATGCTGTGAACAATTTCTTAATTTGATGTGATGTTTTTATGATTTAATTCATGTTTAATTTGAATTGATGCTACAGCTACATTTTCATTATTTATGATTTATTACAAAAATGAATTCATAAGAGAACTTTTGAGGATGTTTCTTACAAAAAAAAAGTCCAGTCATATTTAAGGGGGAAAAAAAAGTATATTTTACATTAAGGATATTAACCCTAATTTAGGATTATATTTTTTGGTTAGTTATGCACATTTTCCTTCAAAAGTCTCATTTTAATAATCCAACAAATTAAATGCTGAAAATGTCTGGAATTGACACCATGATTTTTTTTTTTAAGTGCATAAATTATAAAATACCAATAAAAAAAACATTATATTTATAACAGAAATGAGAAGGAATCTTAAAGGTTAAAAAAAAGGTTTTTTTTCCTGATGATTTTTGGGCAAAATACAATTTTTGTGAGATACATCCGAGAGAGCACTGTTGGTCAGTTTACCTGTGCTCAAATCTGACACTTGCGTTATCCTCCTCTTTTCATCAACAAGCTCATAGAACGGTCCAATGATCTGCAGAAGCTCCTCTACCTCATTTGTTACAGGCATACTTTCCAGAATCTGTTCAGCAAATATAAAACCAAGTTACAACAAAGCTGAAACACAAACAATTACACACTACATTCTCAAACACTGCTAAAGAATCCAAAACATAATACCAGTTTCAAGTCATCCACATAGGCCGCCATCGCCTCCTCTTTTGGCATTTCTCCAAGAGAATTCCACGCATCCCTAAACACAAACACCAGGAAGGGTCAGTGACAACTTTGCACTGATAAGCTCCATGTCAACACTGATGTTGTCATCTGTCACACAACCGTATCTCTAACAGGAGTTTGCACATTTTAAAGCAACTCTCAGGACAAGTATATAAAAGATGGAGGAAGAAAAACAGCATTAAAACATAATAAAATGGTATGTGTGGGAAAAACTGAATTTCTCAATGAACCATCTGACTCTCTATCGGTTACATTAGACTTATGATAAAGATTTTAAAATAAGTTTTTGCAGAAGTACAAATGCGGAACTTTCAGTGTGGTATTTCAAAAAGTTACTAATAATAGGAATCAGATGTTACATACTGATACTGATCTGTTATCTCACTGAACTTTCAACAGACCAACAGTTCACTTTCAGTAGGTCATTGACACTGGTCTAGATTATGTAGACTCATATTGGCACAGATCCTAAAATAACATTTCTAACTTAAATTGTTATAAATCTTGAATACTTTGGAGCACAGACTTAAGTTTGGTCTCTTTTTAAAGAAGACACTTGGCAGATTATTGTAGTGGTGAAAAAAAATATGAAAGTGAAATTTAAAAAAAAAAAAATGTTGTAGAAGTTTAAGTTTTTGAAAATTTAAAATGTAAAAAATTTTTTTTAATATAAAATATATATTTTACAAAACATGCTTGACTCCAAAACTGCACGAAAATCAAAGCCAAAAATAGGAAAAAGTGCTCCGAACATATCTCAAAAATGAGCTTTCAGTAAGATTTTGTTTGGGCACAGTACCAAACTTTTCCATTAGTTGACATCCAGACTCCATCGGTGACCATATAAGGGCGCCTCCTCCCCTGCCCCTCCATGTATTCGAATGGATGCAAGGCAAACTAAACAATCAAATTACACTTCAAATAATTTTTTCTCAAAGATGGCTTCTGTCATTTTATGCAGTTTTTTTCACGATAATTTCATTTCAAGTGTTCGTTTTTTTAAATAAGTTTGGTTTTAGTTAGTTATTTGATGCTATAAAAACGCGGGGTGTGACGTCATGATTGACAGCTGAGATTGACTGCTTCTCTGAGTGAAGTTGTCACTGAGGCACTAACAGACTTTTTTTCAGGAGGAGACTGGAGCTTTAGCTTTAATTTATACATTTCCATAACTGTTTATTTCACACCAACATAATGAATTGTTCTGCAACTGCGAGAAAGCGGGCGGGCTTTTGATATCGCAGCTCTACTTCCTGCTCTCTACTGCGCAGACTCCGGTACCAAGGTCGATACTGCGCAAACTCGGTCACAAATCTGCACAAGATGTCAGCGCCATATTCGGACGTTGGCGGCTTCACTTTTCTTCAGTGGAAGGTAGTGAAGACGCGTCGTCCATATTTTTTTACGGTCTATGGATCTAAAGTATATATTTCCAGACTTTTCATACAATTTATGAAGTAGACATCCTATTCATAAGTAGTATGGGCAGTTTGGCAGCATTTGATTTGAATCTCCAACAAACACATACAAGACATATTGAAAGAACACAACTATATTTAATACATTTTTGAGACCTTTTTTCTCAAAAAATAGAATGGATGATTTTTTTTTAACTCTTGGCATGAAAACAAACTGAGGTTTCGACCAATCTTTCAAGATTTTCACATTCATCACTATTTCAAAATAAAGGTCTGAACACTGATTTTTGACTGATTCCCCAAACACTCCTGTTCCCCAAACTTACACCATTGGTTGAGCCATAAACTAACATGAAGGGGGGCACAAACAGAGCAATGTTTTGAAAGGGGTCACACTGTTTACACACTTTAGAAAGTCAAAAACTCTTAAATTGGTATACAAGAAACTATTTTCAAGAGGATCTATCATGCTTTTTTTTTTACACTTTCAACGTTCTTTAGTGTGTAATGTTGCTGTTTGAGCATGAAAAATGTCTGCATAGTTTCAAAGCACAAAGTCTCCAAAAGAGAGTTATTCTCTAGATCAGTGCGCACTGTTTCTGAACTCCCTGAAACGCCTCCATTGTAGTCTTAATTTTTCTTCCAGGAACGAACACGTCCCAATTATGTAAAATATTTGGGGGCAAAAGTAGTCTTTCAAAATCAAGACTTTGTAAAAGGTCAAAATATAGCCTCTTTAACAGTGTATAACATTTATAACTAAACATGTCTTCATAAATTTACAAATATGGACATTCAGCAGGTTTAATACCATTTGGCTTTGCCAACGGGGTCCCAGAATCCTGGACGGGGGATATTGCAGGGGCCTTGTGTTGCTTGCTTGTAGTAGCTATAAAATTTCAGCATCATATCATTGGAAGGCTGAAATGAACCTGATTGAAAAAAAATACTGCAATATTAGATCTTTGTTAGGGGAATTGTAAATATATATGTTTGGCACAAGTTCTTGTAACCCTAAGTGATGGAGTGTGTAGCTTTTCATTTCTTAAACAACCATGTAGGAAGACACATCATGACCATATTCCAGAATCACAATGTCAAGATTCATCAGGCTCAAACTGTGAAAGAATGGTTGGGAGGGAGCATGAAGAATCATTTTCACACATGAATTGGCACCTCTGAGTCCAGACCATAAATTCATTGAAAGTCTTTGGGATGCGCTGGAGGAGACTTTACAGAGTGCTGGACTCTAGAGTGCTCAATACAAGATCTTGACCAAAAAAAATGATGCACCTCTTGATGGAAATAACATCACAACATTTATTTCCATCAAGAGATGCATCAATTTTTGGTGTGATCCTGGAATATGGTCATGATGTGTCTTCCTACATGGTTGTTTAAGAAAATAAAAGCTACACACTCCATCAATTAGGGTTAGAAGAACTGTTGCCAAACATATAGCATAGAAACATAATAATCACTGCAATTATGATCCAGTCATAGACTCTTTAGCATTTGACTATTTAAATCCAAACAGCAACTTTTTTGAGGGCTGGACAGTGTGTATATAGGCTATGTCTGATCCATTCTGAACCATGAATTCATTCCAAATTAAAGGAGTAGTTCACTTTAAAAGGAAAATTACCCCATGATTTACTCACCCTCAAGCCATCCTAGGTGTATATGACTTTCATCTTTCTGATGAACAAAATCAGAGTTATATCAATAAATATGACGCTTCCAAGCTTTATAATGGCAGTGATGGGGTCCATTGAGTTTGAAGCTCAAAAAAAGTGCATCCATCCATTATAAAAGTAATCCACACACCTCAGGGGGGTAATAAAGGCCTTTTGAAGTGAATCGATCGAGTTTTGTAAGAAAATGATCAATATTTATACAACAGTTCTGGTTCTTGAATCTATCGAATCGAGAGCCTTTTCCAGCCGTGCGATATCCACCCAGTATCGGCACTCAAACCGTTTCACCATTTGTATCACTCCGCTTGCGGCGACTGTAATGGCGGTCTAGCAAATCCACCGGTTTTAAAAATACTACTGTTGTTGTGTCACGAAATTTTTTTTTAGGCGAAAATGTAGTTAATTGGACCTCAAATAAGTGACTCATATACAAACATAGCGCCTGTTTTACAATTTGTTCAGACGCTTTCGCAGATGCGAGCTCCAGGCCATCAGCGGCCGTTCAGCGCTCGTGTACCCACTGAGAACAGCTTCATCTCAGTCAGTCCTTCGGGAATTTGCTGCTGACTCTTATGTAAATAGTGTTTAAACAGATATAATTCATTTGGGGTATATCAAACCGGCAATCTTTGGTCTTATTAATCTATAAATATTGTTCAATAAATATTATTTTATATAAATAATGTGCTGTATTTGGTATTGAGAAAGGGTCCATCAGTGATTGTAATTTCGACTTCAGGTGACAGTTACATTATTACACCACTAGATGGCAGCAAAGACTGTCTTTATGAGTGACTGGTTGTAAACAAGAAAGTTGTTTTAGCGGTGTCTTGGGAAATCTTTTAAAAGGACAAAGATATCGCTTTCCTCAGCAGACATTCAAACTGAATTTTTATAATGGCTATTATGGACATCGACCTGAAGAATGAATACTATATCAGATGCAGGTAATACACTCGTTTAGTCTATCTCTCTTTCATAATACCATAATACTCTACATAATAAAATAAGCTTCAATGAAGTGACTCAGCGTTCCTTCGTTACTAGTTCTAAAGTGACGTTTTAGAATTAGTAACGGAGGCTTGGGCTGTTTAACTGTCAACTTGAGATTTGAATCCGTGGCGGAAGGAAGTAGTTCTGCACAAAAGAGTGTTTTTAAAGACACTCCGTTGTTGTTTCTTGTTTATTTACTCACTTGTGCCGTCGAACTATTGTATAAACGCAATATCATACTCGTAATATCATACTCGTAGCCGTGTGATATGGCTGTATATCAGCATGCTGTGATTACCTACGGCTGAACCACAGCCGTGCTCATATACAGCCATATCGCACTGCTACTCATGTGATATTGCTCATTTAAAACCTAGCTTCCACCAGACGGCCTTCCGTATTCAACTTGCGCAGAAAGTGTAACGCCTCCTGCAGTTCAAAACGCTTACCCTACGTCCAGCATCATACATTGCGTCAGTTACGCATTTTCCATAAGTTGAATATGGAAGGCGGTCTGGCGGAAGCTAGATATTTTACTTTATAAAGTTTTAAATATGGATATTTTTCTTACAAAACCCCATTGATTCGTTTCAGAAGGCCTTTATTAACCCCCTGGAGCCGTGTGGAGTACGTTTATGATGGATGGATGGATGGATGGATGTGCTTTTTTGAGCTTCAAACTCAATGGACCCCATCACTGCCATCAGAAAGAAGAACACTAGGATGGCTTGAGGGTGAGTAAATCATGGGGTAATTTTCATTTTAAAGTGAACTAATCCTTTAAGTGAATTCACATAAAAAGAAATTGCCATCATTTACACATCCTCATGTTGTTTTAAAGGCGGCACAAATGATTCTTCAAAAATTCTTATCTTGTGTTTTACAAAATAAATACATTTTAAAAACAGCATATTGGTAAATGAAGACTCATTTTTAGGTGAACTATCCCTCTATATAAATGCCATTAGCATGTCTTTAGCATGTTGTCATATGGTAATAAATCACATGATGCTCCTTCACCAATCACCACACACTCTGAGCAGGGCTAGTGGCACACGAACTATTTCAGCACCTAAACCATCTGAATGAAGGCTAATCGCGTTGACCATGAAAGCCCGTGATAATTTGTAATTTGATTAAGAAACTGCGGCGATCAAATGAAAGTAGGTGAGGGGTCGGGTGCACTGCTGCAATAACACACAATACACTGTCTATGACTGTGACCTATCTACTCACCGTTTGAAGGTAAACTTTGGATCACTTTGACAGCAGCATTGAACCTCTGCTCGTAGACTGGTTTGTTGTCACCCTCCATCATGACACTTTAACCGCTACAGCAAGATCTGAATCAAACCTACCAGCAAAGTTACATTACATATTAATCGATTTATGAAATGCATATTCCTTGCATTTGTCACAGTTAATCTAAGCTGCTCACTACAAGTTCATAAGACTATTTATTATTCCAAAAGAAGTCAACAAAGCCAAAAGCAACCCATTATGTCTCGACAAATCCTGAAGGACAACCAAGACATGACTGAAAGTGCATCGAATACTATTTAATGTGATATTTCTAGATAGACTTGCATTAGAAACGATCGAAACGACGTTAAAAGCATTAGCATTTGATACTTTACCATTTGCTGCTCTACCTGCTGTGCTGGAGAGACTACGACCTCATGAATACGTACCTGACAGCCAACATACGAAAGCCTTCCTCCTGTGTTTAATGGGAATTGTAGTTTCTTTGGAGAACGACACTGCCGAGTGTCTTGCAACGCCGGTATTTAAATCCTACAAATGCCATAATTCTTGACCTGCACGCGTAGCATTCTGGGTAATATAGTTCACCGAGGTAAGCTTACCCAAGGGAGTTTATGACATAAAAACCGTACCTGACTACGAACTTTGAAACTGCCTAGCAATATTTTGACGAATATTGCTAACGAAACAAATGCGATTAATAATTCTATGCGCAAAAGACGCAAACGTAACACTGTAGCACTTAATGAAACACCAACGCTTTCCGTCCCCCGTTACTAAATGAATTGTAACACTACAAATCCCAACGTTCCATTCGCTCACCAACAACGTATCAGCTGTGTTGATAGGTGACGCTGTGACGAAAGCGAGGCCATGGGAAATCAGAATCATTTCCTAGAATCGGTTCTTTTGAACAGATCTTTGCAACGAACCGTTTAAAAGAAAAAGTAATTGATTCTTTTGCGTAGTTATGTCACCACGTGTCCCTGATATCCCGGCATTGCATTTTAAATGCTCATTATTAAACCATATGTAGGCACGTTTCTGTTCATTGTTATTTTTTTTCTCTATGCGGCGAAAATAGATATAGGTACAGGGTTATATATTGTAATTTAGTTTATCCCATTTTGCTTAGACTCTCATATGAACCTAAATGTAGGCTAATGCGGATTAAATTAAACTACTCATATTAATTGACATCTCATGTTTTTGCAGGTTATAACCAACTCCTTTTGTATGCGTGATGATAAATCTGTCATATAATCAAGTCGTCAACATATTTCCAATGTGTTTTGTAATACACAAACTGCTACTCGGTTCACTCCAAAGCTCATTACGAGTCGCGCACGTCTCGGTTCAATGATTCAGTGAGTCGTTGACTCGAGATTCTGATTCCGGCATACGAATCGTTCTAAAAAAAAAACTGAATCGTTCAGTCCTGTTTTGCGAACCGATTCATTGAAAAGATTCGACACAAAAGAACGACTCCGACATCGCTAGGGCTGAGCTTGCCTTGAGCTCTCAATCAAATCCCAAAGACAAGGAGTAGGAAGCTCTGCGGAGACATGTAAGATGGCAGAGCTGCAGATGTTACTAGAGGAAGAAATTCCAGCCGGTAAACGAGCTCTCATAGAGAGTTATCAGAACCTCACGAGGGTCGCGGACTACTGTGAGAATAATTATGTTCAGGTAAGCGCGCGCGTGTTTCTCTGTTACTCGCTGATCTCCAACACTGCTGTGGGGATCGGACAGGAAATATGGTTGTAAAATGGAAAAGCAGGGACGAACCGTTTCTGGTGGAACATTTTGAGCACATAAAGGGCGATACTTCAAAAAGCTTGATCCTATTCAAGTGGTTTGTAGATGAGATTTGTAATCGTGTACGGGATTTGTGTCGTTTACACTGAGGGTGTGTCTAGATACTGTTTAACTTTAGACATATGAAGTTTACTCATATCTACCAGAATTGTCTCAAACTTCAAAAAGGAGGATGTGAGATTTGTCTTGTCTTTAGAACGACACATTTCGGACTGTCTTCGATTAGATGTGAAACACGTTCAACGGATTGTGTTTTCTTAAACTTGATGTGAGAATTGAATTAATGTGTCAAATGGGAACATGAGAAAGTCGAGCTGTTTTATAGATCGTTTCTCGTATCTCATCAAATCTGCTTCCTCAAAGTGATCCCTCTTTTTAGTGGAACTCTAAAATCATTTAGCTTATTTGAATTTGAGACGTAAATCTGATTTTACAGATAACATCATTTATAATTTAACATCATTCATATAATAATAAAAAATAATAATATATATATATATATAAAATACTAATAAATATGTATATAATTGCTTTAAATATGTATTAGTATGCATAATGTTTTTTTGTTTTTTTTTTTGTTCTTACTATTAGAATAATTCGTTATTTTATTATTTTTTATTTTAAACAGTCTTTTTTTTTAATAAGTAAAAAATAAACAAATGGAAAATTTTTATAGAAAAAAAAACAAAATAAACTGGTAAAAGAAATTATTATTTGCTTTAAATATTTATTAGTATATAGTACATATATATTTATATTTTATATATTTATATAATTATATTTATTTTATTTTGTTCTATTTAACTCATAAATTATATTCATTATTTATTTGAAAGAATTTGCCTTTTTAAAAATGTAAGTAAAAATAAACAAACATATATGAAAAAATGAAATTAAAAGGAGAAGGATTTATGTATTTATGATGTGGCAAAATTATTATAATTTCTTTTACCAGTTTATTTTATTGTATTCATATAATAAAATATTTATATGTATATAATTGCTTTAAATATTTATTAGTATATAATACATAATGTATTTTAATTTAATTTATTTTGTTCATACTATTCAATTCAATTGAATTGTTTTATTAAACTTTTTATTAATCTCATAAATTATATTCATTTTTTATTTGCCTTTTTAAAAATGTAAGTAAACATAAACAACAGAAGGGTTTATGTAGTTATGATCTGGCAAATTATTATAATTTATTTTTACTAGTTTTATTTATTTTATTGCATTCATATAATAAAACATTTATATGTATATAATTGCTTTAAATATTTATTAGTGTATATAATACATAATTTAATTTATTTTGTTGTAATTAATTAAATTATTAAATTAAACGCATAAATTATATTCATTATTTATTTGAAATAATTTGCCTTTTTACAAATGTAAATAAAAAAGAACATGTATGAAAAATGGAATCAAAAAGAGAAGGATTTATGTATTTATGATCTGGCAAATGATTTGTTTGAGCATTTATCAGTATGACTGGAATTTTTCTAAGTGTTCAACAGCGCTTTATGATCCTCCTCCTGTCAAAAGAGTTTAGTGCACTCTTGATTTACAGTCTGTAAGGAACATTTTAAAAAAGTGACATCCTCTGTAATCATTAGATGTTTGCAAACAGCGTCATGTTTAACCTCTGTCTTTCTAACCAATATTTCTCCCGAGATACAAAACATCTGTTAGTGTGTGTCTAAGATCGAGCCACAGGTGAGATCTACTGTGCCAAACGGCACTATCGAGATGTTTATCAAGGCTTAATTGCATTGCAATTCCTTAAGAAAAAGTTGCTCGACAGGTAGCGCCACATTTGATGGAAAAGCTGCCCGTCAGGTTTGATGTAAAATGGCAACCCTTTCCTCCACATGACCGAGCACGCTTCGAGTCGCACCGATACTACAGCAGCGACCACAGAAGAAGATGACTCAGATGGGAAACCAATCACTAGGTCTAGTGTTCAAGTCCCGGCTTGACAGTACGGCCTGCAGGCTACCATGTGGCTTTTTTTCCACCCTGTCTGTTCTTCCTCTACATCATGCCTGAGCGCAGGATGAAGGCACTTCCTGTGAATGACTGTGTCGCTGCGGTGATGCAGCAGCAGATGGTGGGAGTGGGTCTTTGTAACCAGGACAGCCACTGCCCCACTTTCTCATGTTCTGTGTGAGTGTGAGTGTGTGTGTGTGTGCGGGAGAGAGAAAGAGGCATGTGAAGCATGTAAGGAGTGTCGTGAAGTCGATCGTCGCCTCCAGGGCCAGGGCAGGTCGCGCTGCTGTTTCTAGCCTGCATGTGGAAATGTTGATCTTTCTCTATCTGGATTTAATCAGAGATGACATCCAGAGACCTTATGTTTTACCCAGAATCCAAAGAATGTGTCAAAGGACTAGTTGATTTACTCATCGTCATGGTGTTCCAAAACCCTTATGACTTTCTTTTTAAAGTGGAACATGAAAAGAGAAGTTTAGCAGAATGGTATTTTCGATTAAAGTAGACCGTGACCAATGGCTGTCAAACTCTAAAAAGCACCATATGCTGTTTTGGTCATGTCAAAAAGACACAAAATATACCATAAAAGTACTCAGTGGTGGACAAAGCAATCCAGTCAAGTTTAAAGTGCCTCTATTATGCTTATACGGATATATTACCTTTCATGTAGTGTGTAATATAGCTGTTTGTAAGTTGTAAAGTCTGCAAAGTTTGGAGTGATTGTCTTCCAAAAGAAATAACCGTCACTCTATTCCATTGTAGAAAGAATCCCTGCGTCCCAATGTCCATACTATCCATCCTAAATAGTATGTGAGATTAGAATAAGTGTCCCAAAGCATAGTATGTTGAAAAGAGTATGTCAAAAGTCGCCGGATGGTCTACTATTTCCGGTAGATTTTCGAAGTGTGGATCTGTGCCCACTCTAAAGGCTAATATTGCCCACAACCCATTGCGGTTTGGAGGAGGATTCTCTTCAGAACTACAAACACAAGTAAAAAGTGTTAAAAAAAACTACAAAACATGGCGGATATGCGCGACAGACGGTGAGAGGTTTAGATAAAGGTTTGAGTGATATTCAAAGTTTAACCTGATAAAAAATATTTATTTAATGTAATCTGTGTTAGATTTCATCTGCAATAACAATGTGGACTTTTATAAAGATTTGTTTGGCCGTTAATTTTTAAATGCATTGTTATGCGTTAATATGAGGAGAGTCTCCGCATGAAAGACCCACGACTGCAGATCAACGTGCTACTGCATTTCTCTCCGATACGGTAGTAAATTAAATGAAATGTGGAGAATTTTAACTGTGACAAGATGATTGACAGGCCAGTTTGCGGTGACGGGATGCGTGTCAGGATGCGACAGAGAGCAACCGTTAAAGACGCAATTGTATGACGTGATGTAGTATGTCCCAAAGCTTGTCTACTCTTTTGCTACACACTTCTTCACAAAAAAAGTACATACTTTTAGGGCGTAGTATAAGTCGGCTAATTGGGACGCAGCAAATGTGGGGGGTGGGGGGGGGGGGGGTGATTGAGACGCTTTGGCTTCACTTTTCAGGACTTGTGTCGCACACTTGAAACGAGTTGTCAGTAATTCCATGACTCTAAGTACAATAGTTTTGTGTAGCAAACAGACTGAAATCACTCAGATAAATTAAGTATGAATTGTGCATCTGTCTCAATGTCATTGTATAGAAATGAGCAGCCTGGACATTCTGCCAAACTTCTCTTTTTGTGTTCAACAAAAGAAATAAAGTCAGGATTTGGAACGACTTGAAGGTGATTAAATGATGACAATATTTTTATTTATTTTAAATGTTCTTTTGAGACACTTACATTTAACACAAGCTAGAATGCTCTATGCATGCATTAAGTAAAATCTCTGGTGTTTAAACTTTTGTATAATGTGTTTAAAATACCCCAGAGCCCAATTTGCATGTTTGACCAGCAACTGTTCCTCTTTTGGAATGCAAGACGGTGTGCTGCTGTAACCTCTGTGGACAGGTTGACTTCTGACAAGGATGCATTAATGAACACAAGCCACCTGGCTTGGCGAGAAAACGTTCTTGAACAGGTGGTGGACCACCACTGCTATGTGCACAAATATGAAATTGATACACAAGTGAAGAGTGGAGAAGCAAGTGTTCTGGTACTAAAATGTATTGATGTTTCCTGCAGTCATTTTTAGTTTTTCCATCTCCTGGCTGGTTTTCTATTGAGTTTAGGTGCCCCGCTCTTATTGAGCTTGGCCAGCTCAATGGCACTTGTTAGCAGTCTCTCAGCGTTCTGCCCTGCATGACTCAAGCGCTGTCTTCAGCAAACCCAAGTGCACTGCAGACTAAGGTTTTCCTTATAATAGGACAAGTGTGAAGATTGCTGCCCACTGTTCCAGCATGGCTTCTCTGTGGAGGATGTTGGTATTGTGTACAGAACAATAAGTCTGATTTTATTGTGATATGAAAGGCCTACAGCAGAGCTTGTGAAAAGTGAAAGAGACATTGAAAAATGTAGCACTAGATATGTCAAATACGAATTACTGTAGAGTTTCCTTGATATTTTGGGGCTTGTCTGTGCTGAAGTCACCAGCGTGATGCTAGGGTGTTTTGTGTGATGCGGTTGCTATGAAAATTGTAGAATTAAGCCCAATGTATACATCAGTTTTGACGTGAACACTTAGCGTATGCATACATCTGAACGTTGTTGTTCAGTCTCTTCGGTTGCTTTTTTGACTGAAACAACAAGCCGGTCCAGCGTTGCCTCTTTGTGGGCGAACTAAATAGTGCAAAAAAAAAAAATATATATATATATATATATCAAGGTGCATGTGTGAGCTAAGAATACAGAGTAATCATGGTTAGACAAATCTGGTTGTGCATGTACAGTACGTGCGTACTATGCTGAAATTTGCGTACATGTACAAAACTAGTGCTGCCCCTGACTAAAGATTTTCCTAGTCGACTGTTAGTCGTTCATGTAAGCCATTACTAATGAGCCATATATAATGAGCTTTTAAAATATAAATTAAGCACTACAGCACACGCATAAGACTTGCCAACATTGCCTACATTTTTTTGGGATCAGAACGCACAAACTAAATAACCTATAATATAGGTTGTCTTATCTTAAAAAACGAAATTTAACAATTATTTTTAAAATGTAGGACATATATCATATATATATACACTCACCTAAAGGATTATTAGGAACACCATACTAATACTGTGTTTGACCCCCTTTCGCCTTCAGAACTGCCTTAATTCTACGTGGCATTGATTCAACAAGGTGCTGAAAGCATTCTTTAGAAATGTTGGCCCATATTGATAGGATAGCATCTTGCAGTTGATGGAGATTTGTGGGATGCACATCCAGGGCACGAAGCTCCCGTTCCACCACATCCCAAAGATGCTCTATTGGGTTGAGATCTAGTGACTGTGGGGGCCATTTTAGTACAGTGAACTCATTGTCATGTTCAAGAAACCAATTTGAAATGATTCGAGCTTTGTGACATGGTGCATTATCCTGCTGGAAGTAGCCATCAGAGGATGGGTACATGGTGGTCATAAAGGGATGGACATGGTCAGAAACAATGCTCAGGTAGGCCGTGGCATTTAAACGATGCCCAATTGGCACTAAGGGGCCTAAAGTGTGCCGAGAAAACATCCCCCACACCATTACACCACCACCACCAGCCTGCACAGTGGTAACAAGGCATGATGGATCCATGTTCTCATTCTGTTTACGCCAAATTCTGACTCTACCATCTGAATGTCTCAACAGAAATCGAGACTCATCAGACCAGGCAACATTTTTCCAGTCTTCAACTGTCCAATTTTGGTGAGCTTGTGCAAATTGTAGCCTCTTTTTCCTATTTGTAGTGGAGATGAGTGGTACCCGGTGGGGTCTTCTGCTGTTGTAGCCCATCCGCCTCAAGGTTGTGCGTGTTGTGGCTTCACAAATGCTTTGCTGCATACCTCGGTTGTAACGAGTGGTTATTTCAGTCAAAGTTGCTCTTCTATCAGCTTGAATCAGTCGGCCCATTCTCCTCTGACCTCTAGCATCAACAAGGCATTTTCGCCCACAGGACTGCTGCATACTGGATGTTTTTCCCTTTTCACACCATTCTTTGTAAACTCTAGAAATGGTTGTGCGTGAAAATCCCAGTAACTGAGCAGATTGTGAAATACTCAGACCGGCCCGTCTGGCACCAACAACCATGCCACGCTCAAAATTGCTTAAATCACCTTTCTTTCCCATTCTGACATTCAGTTTGGAGTTCAGGAGATTGTCTTGACCAGGACCACACCCCTAAATGCATTGAAGCAACTGCCATGTGATTGGTTGATTAGATAATTGCATTAATGAGAAATTGAACAGGTGTTCCTAATAATCCTTTAGGTGAGTGTATATATATATATATATATATATATATATATATATATATATATATATATATATATATATATATATATATATATATATATATATATATATATATATATGAGATAAACAAACGTATAAATAAATATACAGCAAACTGAAACGCTTAAGAGTAGGGTTACAAAGTTTCCAGAAACTTTCCAGGATTTTTGGAACCTCGGTTCTGTTTGCTGTGGGGCAGGGTTCATGGCAGGGTACCAGCAATAACACTTTTAACTTAATAATAACAACAACAACAATAATTATCTCCTTAACTATATCTTTATAACTTGGCTTCATGTTTTCTTTAGAGCAGTTAGCATACCTGAGTAAACTAAAATGAAATAAATGCCTCCACTGTAGACTAGTCAGAAATAATCTACTAATTTTACCATTTTACCATTTACCATAATATGTTAAAAAAAACAAGCAAATTTATTTAATAAAAATTGATGACACACACACAAGTAATGTCCAACTTTAGCCTGCTTAACAAGCACACAAATTGTATGAATATGACTAATACTTATGAATAAATAGGCCTAAGTTAAAGCTGTTAAATAGCAGTTTTTTTTAGTACAATAAAGTAGCCACCACATTAATTAAAAAATAAACAAAATAACATAAAGTGTAAATAAAGTGGCATTTTGGGGTTATGGAAACAACAGTTACCATGGCAAATACACAATAAAAACATGAACTGTTAATGAATCATATAACTGCTCCCGATGAACAGAATGAACATCATACCTGCATGCCTTCCCAGCTAACACACGTCGAACCAGTTACGTGATTTATTGGTACTTTACTTTTATTTCATGACTTAGGAATTGACAACGTAACGTTGCATGCTCGTAGTTTCTCTCGGGCTTTATATATGAAGTGATTTACAGCGCGCGCCGCCGCATTTGCGCGTGTAACTGAAGAGTGTGCGCTACGAGCACAGTATAACGGCTGACAGGACAGGACAGGAAAGCGGTTTTCTGAGGTGTGAGAGAGATTTTTTTTATTTCGTAACAAGCTACGAAAATGACGATGTTGCTGGGACTCCAAGGTAGCATTTAGCCAACCTGGCTAAATAAGGAAACTGGCTCTCTTTGTCCTTCCACCATGTAACTTGAGCGATCACCCAAGTCACGTGACATGCACTTGGAAGACAAAAGTTTGTGTATATTTAATAAATAATAATAATAATAATAATAATATTATTATTATAATAATAATATTTAGTAAAAATACAGCTCTTATTAGTTGTTAAAAGTGTACTAATTGGGCTACTATTTAATCAAATGTCAAGGAAGAAAAAAATAATTTTGTGGCATAAGGTGAAGTGAGAGCTGGGCTGGGGCAGCAGGGGGCGGGGCGCGTTCGGTTCGACATGAGAGTATCGCGGTTCGTACCGTGGGTGGTGTATCGCGGTTTTTCGGTTCTGTTTGAATATTGTTGCACCCCTAGCTGTGACGTCATTTTGAACAAAATCAGGCCGAAACGAAGTTCGTTTGGAGTACGATTTGGGAGTTCGAAACTTTCCGGAAAAGTTAGCTACAGCTGGTAACCTTTGTACGACCATTGGTCCGTGGCAATTACGTAATAGGTCGGTGTGTGTTGAGGCTCTGCCTTCTTTCACATGGATATCTTTTCTGGGGGATTTCTCCTGTTCAGTTCGTCAAGGTCAAACGTCCGTGAATGAAAACATGAACACACTGGAGAGCCGCTTTATAGTAGAAAATGACACTGACACTGTCATGTTTAATACTAGGGATGTTAATGATTAATCAATGATCGATTAATTGTAGATAATACATTTAATCAGTAAAACTTGTCGATTAAGCAGGGTCATGTGTGTGCGTGCTGCTCAACCACGAAGCAGACACGAGAAAAAAATGAAGGCGAGCGCGCCGGAGTTCTGTTTGGGACCATTTTACAGCTAGAGTTACACCTTCATCTTGACTATAAGTGTGCGTGTCTTTTGTTTTGTGCAAATGTAAGTTGTAATGTTGTTTATTTTGTGTAGGCCTATCTATATCTGATTTATCTCCTATAGGATGCATTTGGTTAAGAATTAATGCGGCAGTAAAGCGTGCCGGTAATCATCTTCAGCTTCAGAGCATGCATCTCAAACAGCAATGCACAACTAATAATGACTATGATTGGGACTGTCATATTACATAACATTATAAAGAGAACAATATTGTAATAAAACATTGTGAATTATTTGGGTTTAGTTTTTACGATTTGCAGTGCTCGTTCAAACATACCTATGATTAGATGCTTTATGCTTTATTTATTGTTTTCTCAATTTTGTTGTGTGTTTTTGTTATTGAGAGGACAGCGCGCAGCACATATTTCCATATTCATCTAAATGCTGCTCTCAGCAGAGTGGGCGGCGTCAGATGTTCACTAACAGTATATCACAGGTCACGTATTTCGAACTTCATTTTACCACTAAGTGAAGAACGAAAAAGAACTTCGCCGTGAGTATATCAGGGCCTTTGGTTGACTATAAGGGGGCAGCCCTAGTAAAAACAATAAAGTATACTTTGGGCTGATATTATTATTTTTTGTTAAATTTTTGTCACGAATATAGCCTTTGATGCTGATATGTCAATCAAAAATAAAATAAAACAAGTGAGGTTGCTAGGGTGTTCTTGGTGGTTGTTTACTGGCCCAAGTCTTTCATACTTTGGTCCTTAATTCAATACCTCTTTCTGTGTAATCTATTGGATTTTTCCCACCAATTTTTAAAATAGTATTTTTTTTTTCACGATAGTAGCAAAGACTAGCAATAAAATGAAAAAAATAAAAAAACTTTTTATTTTATAAGTGTTCAACTACTGAAGCGTGACCAATCAGCTTGCAGAATAGATAGTGACCTGGATTTTTTCATGCTTGACCACATTGGCCGATGTGGCTTTTAAATCATTTCCTATGAGAATCATTTCCTACTATCAGTGGCAGTGCTATGAGAACATTCAGAGTTCTCATAGATAAAAGTTGTAAAATACTTTAGAACCAGACTGAGGCTATGTGTGTTTTACCTTTTCTAATCTAGTTGTTTGTCCTGTGGCCTTCATAGGTGCGGCTTGTTTCTCTTTGGATGAGTCAGTGAGTCTGGATAAGGGTGGTGCCATCCAGGGCAGATTGTCGTATCTTGGGTTGTCCTTCTCAGCCTGGGACCTGGGCTTTTCTTTTGCAGGGCTTAATGTCTATATTTTTAATACAGCTTTGATACCTTCCACATCATATTCCTAATCGTCTGGCCAGACCACTGCTAACTTTGAATGTTTTTGGCTGTTTTACATTGCACAAACATTAAGTACAGTGAACTTGGTTCTTTTTGAGACAGACCACACTGAAAGGAATGACTTGCAGTTCATTGAGTGAGTCAGATGTTGATTCAGTAACCGCTTGATGGATTTAGTGAGTTCATCCAGTGAAGGATTTCTCTGAATCATTCAAATTGGGTTTGTGAGTATTTAGTGATTCATAAAAAAATGACTTGTTTTTCAGTGCCGCTTGATAGACAAATTAGTTTTCTTGCTGTTTTTTTTACAACCTAGGCTCATTGGAAAAACGTGCCCGTGGTGACGTTTCTGAAAAACGATATTACGTTGTTCAGTTTTCTCAGTACAGTAAACCCTACATTACACCTTACTGATAGTGTGATAGAGAAAAATGCATTTGCTGAAACCATGCCATTTTATCTTGCTTTTACAAGTCTTCAAGCTCTTTTATGGTGACTCATGTTTCACAGAACTCATATACTGAAGCGATCCACATCACAAGTCCAATGCTGTACCAGTTACTGAGCAAGTTTACCATGTCAGGAAAAGCCATGCATATGGAGCTGTTTATGTGATGCAAACGTGAATATGTATTCATTTACAAACCATGCCCTATGGTAAAAATATTTGTAGGTCATAGTATTGCTCAAGGAACCTTGTGAAAATGAGTGTTTATTAATCGATAATCTGCCCCTGTAATCATATTTTGTGTGAAAAGGAATAAAAGTTCTCATTGTTTTACTGCTACTAGTGTTCATTTCAGCTGTAAACTGCAGCAAATTGTATGTTTTTGGAGTTTTTGCAAAAATATATATTCAGAGACACATTTTCTCCAATATATTTAACCAAGATTAGACTGCAGTCTCACAACTCTGGTCTACTGCAATGATATTCATGCATTTAAATATTTAAATGTGGCTTAAGCATCCAACTACTTTTTGTGGCCACTGTATGCTTAAATTGTGCCTGGATGTCATTGAGGGTCGCCATGGAAATGGACACAATAACCCCCCAGATGTCTCTGTTTAGGGAATCGAGGTCAGAGGATAGTGCAGTTATCATGGGAGAGATGAGACTTTACCACCACTAGCTCAGCTCCGGCTAACATATGTCCTGGAAAGTGGCGTTAGCATTGCTCATGCCAGTACCTAGATTACGCCACAAGACCATAATCCTTTTCTCGCTGGCATCCTCTAGCAAAGCCACATCAGTAAATCCTACAAATACTCATTATTTTTCCTGGAGGAGATCCTCAGCTGTCCCTTCAACCAGGCAGTGTTGCGAACCAGCATGCGCTTGGGTGGGAAGCGCTCTAAAATGCCCCTTCCTGTGATCAGACACAGCGATTACAGTGGCTATAACAGATTAAAGAGCCATCAGAGGCCTGTAATTACAACGCTGCTTCTTTGGCCTTCACTTCCATCTGTTCTTTTGCTTGAAAGAATTGACACAACGGACACACACTTTGAACTCTCTAGAAGGCTCTGAATAAGAGTCAGTGTTGTTCCACTCAATGTTAAAGGGATAGTTCACCCAAAAATGAAAAGTCTGTCATCATTTAATAACCCTCAATTTGTTCCAAACTGTATGAATTGCTTTCTTCTGCTGAACACAAATGAAGATATTTCGAAGAATATGGGGAACTAAAAAGTTGATGGACCCCATTGACTTCCATAGTAGGGAAAAAATACTATGGAAGTCTATGGGTCCGTCAACTGCTTGGTTACCGACATTCTTCAAAATATCTTCTTTTGTGTTCAGCAGAAGAAAGAAACTCATACAGGTTTGGAACAACTTGAGGGTGAGTAAATGATGACAGAATTTACACTTTTGGGTGAACTATCCCTTTAATGGCTTCAAACAGTTGAGTAGTTGAAAAATGTCTCCCACTTAATTTGAGTTGAATGTTAGACCAAATATTCACTATAGGGTTCAAATCTGGACTCTGACCAAGACCAAAACATGAGCCTGATGGATTTGTTCTCACGCCACTTCTTGGTTGTCTTTGCAATTTGGGCAGGAGCATTGTCTTGTTGAAAAATAACATCTGATCATTCCTCTTTAAATAATTTTTCAGTTATGGGAAGCAAGCCATTCTGCAATATTCTCCTGTACTCCAAAGCATTAAATGACTTTTCACAGTGAAGCAACTCACTAATACAAGCAGCTAAAAAGTAGGGATGCACCGATACCATTTTTTCAGAACTGATCCGATCCGATATCAAAAATTCTGAGTATCAACCGATACCGATACCAATCCGATACCAGTGCAGTTTTGTTTAAAAATTCAATGTAGAATTTCTATACCTCAGTGTGTTGAACACAATCTACTAAATACAGACAACTTCATTATAAAGAAAAACAACAAATTAAAAAAATATATATAAATCACAATCTATGACAAAAATACTACAAACTAGATGGTGGATAAACTAGATTAGTGGATAATTCAGCAGCAAAAGTTACTCTAGAAAAATCATGAGTGCACAATAATTGTATAAAACCTAAACATTTAGTGAAAAAAAAAAAAAAAAAAAAAAACATTTAGTGGGGAACAAATAAAAGTGAATAAGTGTAGCACTAAATCTGGTAAAATGTTACACATTGTTGTAAAATACATTCAGGAAAAACACGTAAATATATTTATAAAATAGGGCCTACATACTAAGAAATTAAAAGACATTTATTTTAAATGTATAGCGCAGCTTTTTTAATGAGGCAGCAACATACTATAGATAGGGCAGAACAAGAAAGGCTATTAATCTTTCATTGCGCAAAAGTATTATAATACGAAAGGCTCCAATACAGAGCTGCACAAAGCGCGTATGCACATCCCATGTGCAGGATGATGCGCTTGAAGCAACACAGAGTCACAGCGCTCCGTCCGCATTGAAAAGTTCAAAACACAAAGGGAAGATATATTGATGCGTACTGTATCTATCTGCAGTATTTTATTGAGCCTTTTCGTTTAAGAGTTTAAAAATTCAGTTACCGTGCGTGTGAAGAACAATACAATCTCTAGTCCAGTGTTGTGATCTAACAGACACCCGGTAGAAAGTAACACGATTTAGAAACCGCAATAAACTCCAGCCAGATAAAGTCATTTTATGCGAAACCATAGAGCGTTATCTACAGATCAAGCATAATAACAGGAACATTGAATCATCTTGGAGAGAGTTTCATCGTGTTGACTGTCGTAACCGAACGCGACACACAGTTTGAAAGCTGAATGGAGAATGACTGGCAGCCGCAGCGGAGGGAAGCATTTACATGAACTTAAATTTAATGACTTAAATATTCATCTGTACCTCACATTAAACTATGGAATGGCTTCAGGACACTTAATATAGTGCATGAAGCGTTGATGATGCTTTATAATGTTTTTGTGCCTTTTGTGGGGCACTGGGGCTTAACAATAACACAGAATATTATACGCACAGTATCGGATTTGGATCGGTCCTGTCTGACCGATACCCGATCCGGCAAATAGTGGCGGTATCAGAGCCGGTACTGATACTGAGTATCGGATCGGCACATCCCTACTAAAAAGGCTCCCCACACAATAGCCGTGTTTCCACTGTTGGGCCAAACGCAAGGGTGCTAGTGAGTGCCAGGGCCAGTTGCGTTTCCTGTGTCACTTCCAGGGATTGATCAGGCCTCATCAGGGCTTCCTCGGGGCCAACGGCCGAATACCTTGGTCCAAAGCGGGCCAATTGGGGCTTGAGGAGTGGTCATGAACAGAGGCGGAGTTTACCTGAGTCAGGAGAGGGTCAACACCGCTGCTCAATTCCCATGTTATTATATCAGGCTACCAGCTAACTTCAACATTTAAGACATTTTAAACAATTTTCAGCTCAAAACTCACTTTCAGACACCAGCTAGTGTTTGAAATAATTTCCTTGCGATCCGATGGGGATTCTGATCACCGTATGAGGCAGAAATATAGTTATATGCGATAGGGCTGGGTATTGACACAAATTTCACGATTCGATTCAATTTCCATTCACAAGCTTTCGCTTCAATATCGATTATTGTGGATATATATCAGATACAGTAGGCCTACATGGCAAATTTTCTTGAAAAAATGCTTAACTAATGCTGTAAACTATGACATGGTAGTCAGTTGGTACATTGCTAATATTGAAGGTTAACATTAATTGATTTAAATATAAACATAAATTACATTCAATTGTTTTTTATAATAATAAAGTTATAATACTAACTTTACAATTACATAATCATATTTCTACTTCAATTTGTTTTTTGAAATACAAACATTTAAATGGTGGCAATCATAAAAACTTGACGGATTTATTCAAACATGCATTAATATTGAAGAACATTAAAAATTATAATAAATAGCCTATGTAATGTGGTGTATATATTTATCAAAATGCTCATCTCTAGAGTTCATTTTGTCTAGCTGACTGAGTTTATGGACACTGAATGGTTTTTCTGAGGTAAATGTGACATTACGTGACATGTTCACAAGCTGTTTTATTGACGTCTTTCCGCGGTTGAAACACTGATTGAGCGATTACATGTGACGTGATAAAGATTTCAGTGCGTTGTACTGTATCTGTAATGAGTAAAAAATAATTAAATAAATAAATAATACAAAGGGGAACATGACAGACGTCAGTGATGCAGACCCAGCTGAAAGCGAAACACCGTCGTGAATCCCTGGCTAGTATGGAAATACTTTGAATATAGAAAGAAAAAAAATTATCGTGTGGTTGTCCTGGAGGATATCCAATTAGCAAAAAAGTGGATGCAAAGTGGCTGCAAAAGGAGGAAACACATAGAACATGTTCAGGAACACCATCCCTCTGTGCAGATAAAGGTATGTTTATAACTTAAGGCCGAAGGATTTCTGTGATGCAGAGGGAATCCCGGAATCCGGTCATTAAAATTGAATTTACAGTAGGCTATAACGCAGATTTCACGTAAAACACGAAGAGCTGTACAATAAATCATATCGCGACATGGTCTGTGAATATTAAAACGCAAAACACTGCTATATAAATATATATGATCTGCTTGTTCTGTCTCTGTGAATGAGCAGCGCCGTTTCTCTACTACATACTCTAGTACACGTGATGCTCGTGGTGTTTTAACGTCTCACAAACCATATTTGGACATGAACACATGAACATTTCCAGAGCTGATCTGAGAGAACCCCTAATGAGCATTTTCATCATTTTATTTGAATAAAAACCATTGTCAAATACACTCTTCACTACAACCCGTCAAAATAAAAGTTTGGTTTAATAAGAAATTATGACAGAAATATATTACTATTGTAGGCCTACAATAGAATGTACTTGTCAAAATAAATAATAATAATACATAATTTAAACATTATTTAAGAATATATTTTTAATCCATGGTTTAATTTAGTAAATCTCTGTTTTGCAGCACTTTGCCAAAGAAATAAAAGGATAAAAGTTTTACATTTTATTTGGTTACCACCGTTTTTTGATGATATATTTGCATTAAATCATAAAAAGAAAAATTTCATAGGACTGTATTATTCTTAAACATTTTGATAAATTAATAATAAAAATAAGTTGTTAATCAAATTCATAATCATTTATTGAATTTAGTTGAATATATATTTTATTGAAATTTTCATAAACAAAATAAACAAATGGTTTCAGGTTTGTTATAAAAAATCATTTGTTCAACCAAAGTCATTTTTTTCAGTCATTAAATGGCCATTTTGACTGATGATGATAATAATAACCATAATTTAATAATACAGTTTATTTATTAAATAATTGTTTAATACCGTGATGCTGTGGAACTGTGATGTTTTCTGAGATGGTTATCATATCATGAAAATCTCATTCTACTACAACTTATCATTCTAGTCCCCCACCCCCGCTGTTAAAAAAAAGTCACTCAGTAACTTTTACACTGGGTACATTTTAAATAAACTACTTTTTACTTTTACTTAAGTAGATTTTTAGACCGGTAATTTTACTTGTACTTAAGTAACATTTCATTGAAGTAATAGAACTTTTACTTGAGTAGAATATTTTATTACTCTTTCCACCTCTGTTAATGACACCTCCTTTTCCATGCTTCACTGTGGTAGAAATGCACTTATTATATTTCTCAACATATTTTCGAAGGCACCGCTCTGGAGCATCACCATGCAACTCATTTTTCATTGTGATTCATCACTTCCACAACTTCTCATATTCTGCCAAAAACTTAATTCTGTCTTTGATGTTTATCTGAGACAGCAATGGCTTTTCAGTAATGCATTTGCTTAAATTTTTACAAATTTCCTGACCAATAATTTTAATTAAAAGCTTAGTGTTTAGCTATTTTGGGCCAGAAGTGTGTGTGTGTGTGTGTGTGTGTGTGTGTGTGAAGGTTGAATAAATGGTTTCATTTTGAAAAATTTCATTTCATTTTATGACCATTATATGTCAGGCTTTACAGGCTTAAGAAGATTTTCTAGAAAGCAGCAACTGTTCTCATTGACTTTAATTGTGCAACGGAGCAGTGTGGATATTCATCCTAACTTTTCCTTCCTTTCTTCATGAGGAAAAAAAAGCAAGTAAATGATGTCACAATATTAATTTTTGGACAAACTAAGCCTTTAAAGGCTAGTTCACACGGCCTTAATGAATACCAAATTGGTTGAGTCAGTGTGGTTAAACCCTGTTGGTGTTTGTTGGCCTGAAATGTTGGTATGAAAATGACAGTATGTCTCCTAACACTCTAAATCTAAGTTTGTTGGGGCAGTGTGAACTGACCTTAAAGGATTAGATCATTTCAAAATGAAAATTTCCTGATATTTTACTCACCCCCATGTCATCTAAGATGTTCATGTCTTTCTTTCTTCAGTCGAAAAGAAATGAGGCAGGATTCCAGAAATCCAGGATTTTTCTCCACACCATTGACTTCCATGGCAACCAAAATGTTGAAGGTCCAAATCAATGCAGTTTTAAAGCGCTTCGAAGGGCTTCAGAGGCTCTGTGCGATCCCAGACGAGGAATAGGTTCTTATCTAGCGAAACCATCGGTCATTTAAAAAAAAAAAAAAAAAAAAAAAATTAATATACTTTTTAACCTAAATTGCTCATCTTGTGCTGCTCTGCAGCTCGCCAGTGATTGCGTAATCACGTCGAAAAGGTCACGCTAGACGTAGGCAGACGTGGTGTGGAGAAAAATCCTGGAATGTTTTCCTCAAAAAACGTATTTTCTTTTCGACTGAAGAAAGAAAGACATGAACATCTTGGATGAGATGGGGGTGAGTAAAATATCAGGAATTTTTCATTTTGAAGTGAACTAATCCTTTAAGCAGAATGTTAAATGCAAAATACAATAAAAAAAAAAAAAAAAAAATGACTAGTTGGTGGGTTGCCTGAATGGCTAATTTAGGTCTTAAATGGATATTCTAAAAAATAAAAAAATTTATCATTTACTCTCTGTCATGACCAGATGTACTGTATGTGATTTTTCTTTCTTCAGTTGAATTCACACAAAGATTTTTAGAGATATAATCAGTGGATGAATCATTGACTGATGTGAAATGATAGGTGTGACTAAGAAAAAATACTAATGTTATACTAATAAATGTTTAAGTTGTTGAATAACTAGTATACTAATTTAGTATAACAGTGAGCTAGTCTCATAGCTGAGGTAATGGAATGCCACTATACTCGCAAACACAAACTCTTAGATGTGTCATATACCTTTACCTCTTCCTGTCAGGAGAGCAAAGCAGAGGAAGAGTCTTCATAAGAGTTATGCAGTTTTAATAAGGGACATTCCTGACATTTTTTCACCTGATATTCCAAGTACATTTCCCTCAGGATATGTATTAGAGCGGCATGAGCTGGGCTGTCAGCACTACAGGAAATCCAAACAAACCTCCACATTCTGCTCTCGAAGAGGAGAGTGTTTTGACTTGTTCTTCAGCATGAAGATGAACTCAATGCAAGCTAAACCTTGTGTGTTTTACTGAGTGCACATCACAGACTGTTCTGTTCTTCTAGGCCAGAAAGGAATTAATTCTAGTTTCAAATGTGCCAAGATACTTGGCGCCACCGTCCAAGACAGTACCGTGCCTCAGAGCTGATTATGTCCAACAAAAGTGTCCAAAAGAGCTACTGTTCCTTCCTGTGGTCTCCACCAGTGTGTTGGGTGGAGCGTCTCTCCTGATACTCTAACTCTTCTCTAGGGAGGAAACGTGGGCTTTTCCTTCCTGTGCACTCAAAACCAGGAACAGCCTACGTACTAGGGGTGTAACGATACACCAATGCCACGGTTCGGGTCATATCACTGTTTTGGAGCCATGGTTCGGTTCGTTCTGTTTGCTATGGAGGCAGGGTTCCGGCAACAATAACACTAGATTCACTTTTAACTTAATAACAACAACAATAATTTAACTTATTAACTTTATCTTTATTAACTTTATACATTGGCTTCATGTTTTCTTTAGAGCAGTTAGCATACCTGAGTAAACTAAAATGAAATAAATGCCTCCACTGTAGACTAGTCAGAAATAATCTACTAATTTTACCATTTACCATAATGTAAAAAAAAAAAAAAAAAGCAAATTTATTTAAAAAAAATTGATGACACACACACAAGTAATGTCCCACTTTAGCCTACTTAACAAACACATAAATTGTATGAATATGAATACTTATGAATAAATAGGCCTAAGTTAAAGCTGTTAAATAGCAGTTTTTGTTAATACAATAAAGTAGCCACCACATTAATTAAAAAATAAACAAAATAACATAAAGTGTAAATAAAGTGGCATTTTGGGGTTATGGAAACAACAGTTACCATGGCAAATACACAATAAAAACATGAACTGTTAATGAATCATATAACTGCTCCCGATGAACAGAATGAACATCATACCTGCATGCCTTCCCAGCTAACACACGTCGAACCAGTTACGTGATTTATTGGTACTTTACTTTTATTTCATGACTTAGGAATTGACAACGTAACGTTGCTCATAGTTTCTTTTGTGTTTTATGAAGTGATTTACAGCGCGCCGCCGCATTTGCGCGTGTAACTGAAGAGTGTGCGCTACGAGCACAGTATAACGGCTGACAGGACAGGACAGGAAAGCGGTTTTCTGAGGTGTGAGAGAGATTTTTTTTTATTTCGTAACATGCTACGAAAATGACGATGTTGCTGGGACTCCAAGGTAGCATTTAGCCAACCTGGCTAAATAAGGAAACTGGCTTTCTTTGTCCTTCCACCATGTAACTTGAGCGATCACCCAAGTCACGTGACATGCGCTTGGAAGACAAAAGTTTGTGTATATTTAGTAAATAATATTATTATAATAATATTTAGTAAAAATACAGTTCTTATTAGTTGTTAAAAGTGTACTAATTACTATTTAATCAAATGTCAAGGGAAAAAAAAATAATTTTGTGGCATAAGGTGAAGTGAGAGCTGGGCTGGGGCAGCAGGGGGCGGGGCGCGTTCGGTTCGACATGAGAGTATCGCGGTTCGTACCGTGGGTGGTGTATCGTGGTTTTTCGGTTCGTTTTGAATATCGTTACACCCCTACTACGTACCCTTTGCTTCGCTTCATGGAAGTTGTGGAGATGAAGGTTAAAGAATGTTTTGGGTTCAGCTTAAACTTAAAATAAAGGACTGCAGTGGTCACTTGAAATGGTATGTTCGCCTGGCCTTGTGATTTGGTCAAATAAATCCCTTATATTTGCTCTTATCTTGTCAGTAAGACGTCACACTGACTTACATGATATTTTCTTAGAAATTTCAGCAATTTGCTGGTGGGAAGTTTCCATTTTAATGCAAATTTTCTAAAAGGTCATTTTTAAAGGTGTTAATTGTGTAGTAGTTACAGGGCTTGACAGCGCTTACTTTCCCCTTATTTGAAAAATTTCTGAGCGCATAAGGAACTTAAGGGTGCAATGAATATGTATTAATTAGTTTTTCCTTAATGAAAGGATACGAGGAGACAAGCAAAACGCTTTAGTTTTTTTGTAGTCTTTGATACTTCTAGCTGCACATGAGGGAGATAAAATCCATTCTTACAACCATCTAAAACATATTGCAGTGCAAACACCATAAGGTAAACATTGTTATAATTCATCAACAGTAGATCATATGCATTAGCTTTGTAGAAATGTGCAGTATTTACTGATTGTGAACTGTTCTGAAACTGCGTGCCTAGAACATGCAACAGCGCCACATTTCAATTTTTTTTCGAACATCCAGCGCTCGTATTTATTTAATAAAATCATTTTGAAGTTTTCACTTAAAACCTTTTGAAGTTTAATGTTTTCATTGTGGTTCCTGTTTTCTGGCCCCAAATTTAAGACCTCTTAAAATGTTAATTAAGACTTTAGTTATACCATTAAAAATATTTAAGACTCTTTATGACCATAAGAATTTTTTATCGCCCATTGTTCAACAAGGAAGTGTTGCCTTTCTCCTCTCCACCTTCTGCCTTTCCTTATGTCAGGCCTGTGACCGAGGAAGAGATAAAAAGAGATTGTTGCCTTTGTCTTCTGGGAGTTTGTCTTTCTTGCTTCGTGGCAAGTTTTTGGAGATTTCTGATGATGCCAATTAAACATTGTATCTGTGTGAAATGTCCTTCAGATAAAGCTGTTTTTCCGAAGATCTGCCTATTTAGCCTTGATGGGCTACTGTCAGATTGGTGCATTGTGGGTCCCACAACAAGGCCAGAAGGTTATTGATGTTTTTGTAAGAGCAAATATGGAAAGAAATGTAACAGCTGGACCAGAATAAATGACTCATGTTACTGTCAAGGCCATTTCTTTTATGCCAACACACATTATCAGCTCCCACAGTCTGGTGTCTTGAAGAATCAGATCCATGGGCCAGTGACAAATAAGATTGTCAAGAACTTTATACTTGTTCTTAGAAACTTACTCGTACACTACTGTTCAGAAGTTTGGGGTCAGTAAGTTCTAATTTCAATAAATGTTGTTCTTTTGAACTTTCTGTTCATCAGAGAATCCTGAAAAAATGTGTAATGGTTTCTACAAAAATATTAAGCAGCACGACCAGGGCTCAACGCTAAGGATTTTTTCTACTGGCCCAGTCGGCCATTGGTTAAAATTTTTACTTGCCCTGTAAGTTTAAAATTCTACATGTAACACAAGTAATCATATTTATGAGAGCAGTAACAGTAAAGGCACTATTGTTGAAATAGCCCAGTAATGTAATATAATTACTATGTTACGAGTAACTGTGTGTGTGGTGTTCATACCTCATACAAGTTAAGATTTTGTGCTTTTGTTTTTATCACTTTTAGTTTAGTCGTTTTAATTTCTGCTTTAAAATAGTAAGCAATCAATTGATTTTAGGTTTAGAAAGTAATTTATTCTTATGTACAGCATAGATACATTCACTATATTTGTTTTCATAGGCTTTATTATTACACATTGTTTGGAGGACAGCATTGGACAGGATTAAAATAATGGATTAAAATGTACTTTTTAATGTTGTTTTTTTTTTTATGTATAAACTTTTTTATATTTTTCATCCGATTAATCAACAGATTAATCGATAATCAAAATAATCGTTAGTTGCAGCCCTAGTTGTGACACCAAAAACTCATATAGCCTAACTCATATGAATTTTAAATATTGCTAAAGACACGTTAACTGTTAGTAATAAAATAAAAACAAATAATTGAATTATGAGCAATATCACAAACGTAATAGAACAAACATACAAATAAAATAAACACTGCTTTTCATGTTTTTCAAGTAAGTCTCTTCTCAGGTAGAGAAAATGAATAATCAAATGTAAAATAGCACTGCATAATCGTCACTGTATAAATTAAATATAGATTAATCCTTATTAAAGTTACAAAAGTTATTCAGTCAAGAGCAGTGAATGATTTTTTTTTTTTTTTTTGCCTTGTACTTTGTTGTTTGATTAACATTAAAATGAAGACTGCAGCAGATTTATTAGGCTGCTGTCACTTTAAGACCTGTACGGATCCAATATACTGTTCCACATGCGTTTTATTTCTGATCCGTTTATGTTCACTTAAGATGTAACCGAGTATGTTTACTAGGATACTCGCAGAGGCTGTCATTTTTTTTTTTTAAAGTAATTTTGTCTGAATATGTCTGTTCAAGCGCAAGAAGACATGAAAGAGAGCTCAATTCAGCATTCACATGCATCGGGCAGTCCTTATTGTTGAGCCCTGACGACTGTTTTCAACATCGTTGAAATGTTTCTTGAGCAGCAAATCAGCATATTAGAATGATTTCTTAGGTTTAAGGTGCTGCTACATTGTAAAATGCACACACATACAGACAGTAGCTCGCACATCACATTCAGGAAAATTACTGTCAATGCTGTCCTGTGATTTATCAATAAAATAGCTTAAAACTGAAAAGTTCTAGCATAAATTTCTTTTTTTTGAAGTAACTAAAACCCACAGCTTCACTATTAGTAGAGAGATGCTGCACAAATAGGATTAATTCACTGCTCTCTCACTAATGCATTCAAATAAAAGTAATCTTACTGTGCTACTTTATCTGTATCTGATTTAGAACGAGCAAAAATCTGAAAGAAATAAAAAAAAAAGCTGTTATGTATGAGCAATAGCCTTGTGGGCAGCGCTCTGACGTGCTGCAGCTGTGCACAAAGCGACCCAAGGTCGAGTCTCAGCTCGAGGTTCAGGCTTCTCAAGCCAACATCGAAGCTTGTTCACAAACTCTTGCCTCTTATAAATTATGGCATGTTGCAAAGCATTCCCATCTCGTGTTTTTATTGTCGACGTTGACTCAAATTTAATCACATAACTATCAGGTTGTTCAACTCCTAGTAAGTAGTAGCCTAACGTTATCCACTTTAAATGGCCGCTTGCTCTATTATTAACGTTTTTACAGATGTTTCCATTTTTGTTAATGAACATAAATTTACATCTGCATCCCAACTCAAGCTACTGTCAACTCAAGCAACTGTCAAATGTGCATTTCTAAGAGACAAAATATTAATAATATTGCAGCCTGCACTTTAGACTGTGCCAAAGATACACTATATTACCAAAAGTTTTGGGACGCCTGCCTTTACATGCACATGAACTTTAATGACATCCCATTCTTAATCCGTAGGGTTTAATATGGAGTTGGCCCACCCTTTGCAGCTATAACAGCTTCAACTCTTCTGGGAAGGCTTTCCACAAGGTTTAGGAGTGTGTTTATGGGAATTTTTGACCATTCTTCTAGAAGCACATTTGTGAGGTCAGGCACTGATGTTGGATGAGAAGGCCTGGCTCACAGTCTCCGCTCTAATTCATCCCAAAGGTGTTCTATTGGGTTGAGGTCAGGACTCTGTGCAGGCCAGTCAAGTTTCTCCACACCAAACTCGCTCATCCATGTCTTTATGGACCTTGCTTTGTGCACTGGTGCGCAGTCATGTTGGAACAGGAAGGTGCCATTCCCAAACTGTTCCCACAAAGTTGGGAGCATGAAATTGTCCAAAATATCTTGGTATGCTGAAGCATTAAGAGTTCCTTTTACTGGAACTAAGGGGCCAAGCCCAACCCCTGAAAAACAACCCCACACCATAATCCCCCCTCCACCAAACTTTACACTTCGCACAATGTAGTCAGGCAAGTACCTTTCTCCGGGCAACCGCCAAACCCAGACTTGTCCATCGGATTGCCAGACAGAGAAGCGTGATTCGTCACTCCAGAGAACACGTCTCCACTGCTCTAGAGTCCATTGGCGGCGTGCTTTACACCACTGCATCCAACGCTTTGCATTGCACTTGGTGATGTAAGGCTTGGATGCAGCTGCTCGGCCATGGAAACCCATTCCATGAAGCTCTCTACGCACTGTTCTTGAGCTAATCTGAAGGCCACACGAAGTTTGGAGGTCTGTAGCTATTGACTTCTGCACACTGTGCGCCTCAGCATGCGCTGACCCCGCTCTGTGATTTTTACATGGGCTGCCACTTCGTGGCTGAGTTGCTGTTGTTCCCAATTGCTTCCACTTTGTTATAATACCACTAACAGTTGACTGTGGAATATTTAGTAGTGAGGAAATTTCACGAATGGACTTATTGCACAAGTGGCAACCTATTACGGTACCACGCTTGAATTCACTGAGCTCCTGAGAGCGACCCATTCTTTCACAAATGTTTGTAGATGCAGTCTGCATGCTTAAGTGCTTGATTTTATACACCTGTGGCCGTAGAAGTGATTGGAACACCTGAATTCAATGATTTGGAGGGGTGTCCCAATACTTTTGGCAATATAGTGTACATCAAGGTCAAGCAACACAAACTATCACCTGTTAGAAACTAAGAAATACATTTTTCTATTTAGATATAACCCTTGATGCAGAAAAAATATTTTATCATTTGGATACATTAATATGGCACAGTCACAGTTATCATGGCAACATTTGCATGGGCAAGCACCACTGACATTTTCTTCAAACCATAAAAATTCCCTAATATGTCTGCCCTACTTGTTAGCCAGATGTGGACTGAGATTTACAGACACATCATAAGTAAAATTCAATCAACAGCCATAAAGCAGAATAACAACAGATTCTGATAACAGCACCATACATCTAGACTGGAAATGGGCCAAATGTTCTGTTTAAGAGATACAAGATTACAACCTGCCTTTATGGCACATTCAATCCTTTTTAAGTTGTCTGTGGAGAATGTTGGATCCTATTTGAACATCTTGTTCAGCACCATTAAAATAAAGTCTGAACATGTGGAGAGGGTTTATAATGTTCAGCTTTGAGTTGGTTTTCAGCTAAGTGAGTACTGTGTAGGCTAGATGGACAAGCATTTTTTTTTTTCAACCCTTCCAGTATATATAAATTCTATGCTTCTTAAACCTAGACTCTTGGACGTGTATCTCTAGTGTAACAATGTCCATTGCTCTTGCCAAACACTAATAGCATGAATTTTGACCAAAGAACAGCTCGGTTCCATTTTTCAGTGGAACATCTGTAAAACAAAATTATTGCATACTTTCACCACATAATTTACAATGGGGAATGCCTGTAAAGCTGTAGTCCCCATGTGTAAATGTCTTTTGGTGTATGTTCATGTATTCAATACAGACAGAGGGTGCATCTCAATCAGCTCCCTAGCTTGTGAAATCGTATATTGTGTACACAAATTCGGGCACTGGTGAGGACAGTAACTTTTTAAAAGTACAAACACACTTGCGTTATTGAAATGCAGACCATGTTTCCCTCCTCGCTGCAGGTGCTTTGGTAAAGTGTGTCAGATCTTTGAAGGCCTTGCATGAGTGATAGTTTACCTCAGTGAGATCATGGTTTACCACAGAGGTAGGCCAATTCAAGAACTGAGAAAATACCACATTTAAAAAAATTGTTTCAGTTCTGTGCGGTTATGGTTAAGGTCACATGTCATTCTGTTTGTTTCAGAACAGTTTTGCAAGTTGCTGTTTAAAGTTTTTTTTAAGATAGCATGATGTAGTGAAAGATAAGACCAGTATATATGTTTTTCCAATACTACTTATTTTTATGTTGAATTGTCTGATAACCCATATAAAGAACCAAAATACAAGAACATTGGTTTTATTTAAATTTTGGACAGAACACTAAATGCGTTTAATTATTATATATAAAAACATAGGCCTACTTTATTATTATTATTTTTTTATTATTATTATTAATAATATTATTTGTTATAAAAAATATTCGTGCAATTATATTTCTAGTTGTTTTGCAATCTAGGCTAAATTGTGACAGATTTATTTTCATTGATTAATTTCATTTATTTACTTTGTTTTGAAATGTGTGATGTTATGCTATTTGTTTTTAAGATTAAGATTAAAGATTAAGATTAAGTGGATCTCAGCCATTTTGACTACAAGCCCTCTACTGTCCACAGTATAATTCAAAGGGCCATTGACTTTGTTGTTTATGATTTACTAGACAAGGTTTAAGGATTTTTAAAAATACTTTTTACTCGATTTTTACCCAATAACTGCCAAAATTGGGAAAAAAAAAAAAAAAAAAAAGTATAAAATAACCATATAAAATGTATTTTTCTTCATGTAAAAAATGTATCTGTTCTTCAAAGAAAAACGTTTATGATGGGGTAAATTAAAATAAAAAATATAGTTGTTTTGATTTATTTTAATTCTTGTTTTGTCTTTATTTGAAATCATTTTAACTCATATAGAGGCCCCCTAATGGGCTCTGATCTCCTGGTTGAGAACCACTGGGTTGTTGAAAATTGTGAATCTGTAAACATTCCACATTACAATATCCAAGAACCACCCATGGAAATTAAAGATAGATACCACTAGAGAATATTCGAATATTGGTTCGGTGGGTTGGTATTCGATTTTCAATTTTGGGATTCAAATATTCGTTTTTTTTGTTTGTTTGTTTTTCTCGCACACCTGGCATCCCCCGTTCTCATTCGTGCTTGAATGTTTACACTATAAAATCTGGTGAAATACAAAATTTATTTATTTTTTTTTTTTTTTTAATACAATTATCTCATATAGCCTAGCCGTTTTTAATAGGATGGACAGTTGAGGAACCCAACCTCGTTATAGTTAATAAATGTATTTGCTTCTTCTTAGGCTAAGTGTTCCCTGCAACGGAGTATTCTCTATCTAGAGCGCACAACTGCAGGAAGAAGCGCATGCCTGAGCTTGCATTTTGGTTTAAGCTGCGTTCGTTTGACATTGTGGAAAATAGAATAATAGAATCAAAATGTATTAGCCTTTTTACCCGTTAGGGATGTGACGGTGAGAAAATTTTCCCTCACCGTCACATTACAGTGCGTGTGCACTGTGTGGCCGTGAATGAATGACAGTGCGGCCGTGCACATTTTATACTTTCGGTTTAGAATTAGCGCCAATTCGGGGGCGGGTTGCTTGAATGGTGGTTTCATTTGCCTATTATTCTTAATGAAAAACACAACAACAAAACAGTACAATGACAAACTCACTTAAATAGACGCTTTTACATTTTTACACCATGATCATCTTGTCATTCAGCTTCTCACTCTTGTGATGAATGAAATCTGACTCCTGCTGCTGATGTGCTGCGACTCTCGTTCGGCTCACGCTGCACGTTCAGTTTTTAATTGTAGGCTAGTTAATCTATACTCTAACTGAACTAAATGATTTTTACTAATAAAATATCAAAACGATAGTGGAGGCGGTGCCGCGGTGGGCAAGTGATGTAACCGGTGTTATGCCTGAACACTGGTATCATCGATTATCGCAGCAAGCCTATTACCCGTTATTATCAACCTAAATGAATCTACTGCGAAATATAGGAGCTTGTTACTGGGATGTAACAGACCTGTGTGTTTTGTATCACTAGTGCAGTGTCCGTTCTCAGAGCATATAAGCCCTGCCCGCGTGAGGTGTGCCTCTTTTCGAGATTCCTGCCTTTATTAGAGAGAAGAATGTTCAGCCCCTTCCCTCCAAAGCTTCGAATATTCGGTGTTGATTACTACCGAAGCTCAAAAAATGGTATTCGGACCAGCCCTAGATACCACAGCAGCAGACCACTTTACAAAGCAGTAGCTTATCCAGACAATACTGTAGCATTAAGTACACTCACATTAGGTTTGCTCGCTAACTACCTCAGCAAACTCGAATGAATACGCTGCAAACTTTGTCAAATCCAGTGACTTGACCATTACTTTGCTTACTGTAGCATTCTGGTACCTTGTAAACGTGACTTTGTTTTCCCCAGACTGATTAAAAACTTGTTCAGTCTTCCAGAAGTTACATAGAAACCAGATTTTAGCCAGTTATATTTGTTTACTGCATACTGTATATCAGACGGTCCGTGGGTGTGCTCTCTAAGGCTGAGACTGTGTATAGGTTGAAACGTTTGCTGTTATTGTGAAAATGTGAATTAAAATGGTTTTTTTTCTGACCTTGACCTGCAGGCACAGGATAAGAGGAAAGCCTTGGAGGAGACCAAAGCCTACACCACCCAGTCCCTGGCGAGTGTGGCCTATCAGATCAATGCCTTAGCCAACAATGTCCTGCAGTTGTTGGATATCCAGGCCTCACAGCTGCGCAGGATGGAGTCCTCCATTAACCACATATCTCAAGTTAGAAATGTTCATTTTTAATATACCTCTCTCTCTCTCTCTCTCTCAATCTCATTTCCCTTGCTGTGTCCTTGTCTGTCTAGAGTTTTCATTAAGTATTGTCTGTCTCCCACAGTGACTGACTTGTTAATATCTGTTTTTGTTCACCTCTTTTGCCCTCCGTATCTCTTTCTTCTTCGTGTATGCGTCTCTATGCAATCATCATGGAGACGTAAAACTCTCCCACGGAGTCCTTGTGTAAACCTCATCCCACTTCCATATGGTGCTGTTAGTTGCTGAAGTCATTACAGGCTTCAGTCAAGCCCACTATTTGCTGGTGGCAATAAAAAAGCCCTGCAACCTATGGCCATAAGACAGCAATGTTGATATTTAGAACAACACTTTATATTATAAGTCTTTCTTATATTATATTGTTGACATATGCGTCATATAAGATTTTCATCATACAGCCAATCCCTACTTTAGATATGTGAATATCATTTTTATACCATCGCAGAATAGAAGAACTATTATTTAGGAGAAGTGTGTTTATTCAGATCATGGTATTATATATTATTTTGAATGGTTTGAATGATCAAGGTAAGTTTATCTGAGCAGCAAGTAACTGTAGTTACGTTCATCAGGACTAGATAATCACACTGATTCATCATTAACTTCAGCTTAGGACTTTATCTCTTTTCCAAAATATAGTGACCTGCGTTATGATCTTTTATGGTCCTAACAGTTATATAATCTCAAAAGTGACTTATTTAGAATGCTCTTCATAGGCAGCAACTCGACTTACTATTTATTTCAATAGAGTCTGAAGTTAGCATATTGCTAAGCTAACGGCATGCTACTGTAAATCTAAAACTACATAAAACACTCAAAAATTGGGTAAAATGGTCCATGTTTGAATAGTTTTTTTTCTGCAAAATTACTAAATGTTCACTAAATTAGGGATGCACAATATATCGGCCACCATATTGGTATCGGCCGATATATGTTCATTTTTAATGTTATCGTTATCGGGGCTGATAAGAAAATATCGGCTGATATATTAAAGCCGATAAATAATGGATTATTTCCTTCCACTGAGATACTTCAGATGCACACTGTTTGCCATGATGGTTTTGAATTGCTTAAAATATGATTGCAATCACTTCAAAAAAGGAAAATATAGTTAAGTGCTTCATAAAAATATAGTATAGGCTACATAAAGTTATAATAAGAACATCATTATAATTGTGTGCTTGGGACATGGCTTTTAATTGTAAGACTTTTGTTTTTGTAATCAGGCTCTCACAAATTATATAAAAAATTTGGATTCAGATTTATCTGCCAATATATCGGTTATCAGCTTTCAAATATAAAGAGTTATTGGTATTGGCCAGAATGTTCATATCGGTGCATCCCTAGACTAAATGTTTTGCCTTTTCACTGAGCTCATTACAATGCATTCTGGTATTGAATTGGATGCATGCTTTTTTTTTTTTTTCAAAATAAGGTGTCTTAGAAAGTAGTATAATATTCTGCTGACTGTTTGCAGACACTTTCACGTCAGTAGTGCATCTTTGGTGCTGTTTAGGAAGGGAGGTCACTAGGCTTTTGAAAAGAGCTTAATGAACAATAAAACGCTGATGTTTGAAAATACAATTTGTTGCCATTTTGGGGGCTCATTTTTTTTGCCCATCACTCAGAACTGTGGGAAGGTTCAGCTTCCTATGACAGCGTCATCAAGATCTTCAACTACTTGAATAGTCTCAAAATTAGATCTCTTATTTGACAAACACCATTCCGTCTTTCTCACCCTGAATGCACAAACACTGCCCACAGTAAAGTGCTAAACCCAGAATTATTAAACTGATATAATCTGCCAATCACATTAGAACTTTAATCAGCAGATGTTGATGGGATTAATTGGCGTACAGTGGAGCGTATTTTCAGGTCTCGTCTCCATTCATATGCGCATCTGGGAATCACAGTGGGCTTTATGAATGGCTGTTTATGAGAGGCCTGTTCTTACGTCCAGCTCTTCACACACACCCTCCACTTACAGTGTCAGTCATCCTCATTCTCTCCAAAGATGGAGATGAGAATAATAGGACAGTTATGTTGAAAACAGGGTGCTGTCTGTGACCAAGTTTTGTCGTAGCATGTTGTACTAAAGGTGGGGGAAGGACTTATTTAGTGATACATCACAATTCTGAATCACACAAAAAGCAGATAGAATGGTATGCTTTGCTTGCTGCTAATCCTACACACAAAAACACACAAATAAATTTCCACAAAGTTTGGAAAGAGCACAGCGAATTTCTAAGGCTGCGTCTACATTAAGCCAGATACATTTGAAAACTGAGTTTTTATTTCAAAACACTCTCCGGCCACACTAGCGTTTTCCAAAAGTTTCTCATCCAAACTGAAACATTGGAAAACGCTAAATTCACCTTACTGCGCGTGCATAAAACCTTATAGAAGCTCACTGAGATGAAGAAACAGATGGAACAAACATTATAAAGTTCTTACGCTATTCTTCTGGCAAGATCATTTTATTTGCCAAAATATCTCACTATTCACTGATGCATCCAGATCGCTCTCTCACCATTATTTGTTTGGTCTAAAATGCAACTGCTCTCATGTTTTGCCGCAGGACTGTAATAGTGTACAAAACATATCTTTAGCAACAGTGTGAAATAAGTGAATAGCACATAACAGGCACAATACCGGTATAAACATGGATATCTATTGGTTCAACATGTGTCACATGACTAAACATGCATCATCGTTTTCAAATACCTCTGTTTTTAGTCCACAAAACAACACGAAAACCGCATTTTCAAATTTATCCACTTGGGAAAGCATTTTCAGAAAGCTTAATTTTCTCAGGACAAAATTGCTGTTTTAGTGTGGACGGAAGGCCAAAACGGAGAGAAAAAGATGCGTTTTCAAACGAAAATGTATTCGTGTGGTCAAGGCCTGAGGCAATAGTGGGTTTTTTTTATTGCACAGGATTTGCAACCCATGCCGTCATATGCCATTGTCCATTACTGCTGCACACTACATCAACAATGAGTGGCAGCTCATGTATTGCGTACTGTTAAGCTGGGCTCAGACTAGGGGAGTTTTTAAATCCTACCCGATTATGAAATCTGGTGGCATCGCTCACATAAGGAGAATCTTCACAGATTTTTTGTGTCAAATCTCAAACATGCACACACCAGGCCTGGTTCTACGGGGGTGCTAGAGGGTGCTAAGCACCCTCAAACTCAAGCAAGAGCACCTTCAGTTGATACTGTAATAATATATTAGCAAAACAGATTTGGCAAACACTCCAGTGCATATGTGTGTTTGCGCTCAGGAGAATGTCAAATGTATCTGTTTACAATGTATTTTTGCTATCGCGAAACCTCTCACCAACAAACAAAGTGTAGACACGATGTAAGTAAGAGATTTATTGTGCATTGTTGACAGCTCCATTTATTATAACGGAACTTTGTGAGATTGCGATGAACTGACAAAGCGACAGCGTTTTAGTGATTGTACGCGGTGTTTGCTCGCTTTCGAGGCTACAGTCTATAAAATCCATTGAATAAAACTTGCATGAAACAATGAAAAAATATTGTTTTTCATGCTGCTAAGAGGACAGATGGCCAATTGCATGCTGCAAAGTTTCGGTAGTGATGTCTGCATATAAATGCTGGATTCACTCTGCATGGGACAGAAATATCCTCCTGAGATCCAGAATAGACGTTTTGCCTCTGTAGAGGACATTATATTTTAGTGAATTTCCCTGACAACATACATGTCACAGCTTTAAGTCTGGATATTCTTATGAAATATGAGATATTCTTATGAAAATATTCCCAGTTATTACTCCCATTATTACACATCTTTTTTTCATTACATGTTGCCTCCAAAATACATTAATATGCAAATTAGATACAATGTATATTTGCATTGCATAGAATGGGAATGCCCATGTTTACACGTATTGCATAAAGAAAAATGGTATATCAAATCATTCTGTTATATCTTTCATAATATAGTTGAGAATCATCCTTATAGAAAGTTTGGATAAAAAAAGCTTGAAACTCAAAAATTAATTGGTGAATGAAAAACAAATCCCATTGTTTTTGCCTATTCATGTCTTTTAATTTTCTTAATAATTGGGTCCTGGTGTCCTCTACAGAGGACATAGTATAACATATATATATATATATATATATATATATATATATACATATACACTCACCTAAAGGATTATTAGGAACACCTGTTCAATTTCTCATTAATGCAATTATCTAATCAACCAATCACATGGCAGTTGCTTCAATGCATTTAGGGGTGTGGTCCTGGTCAAGACAATCTCCTGAACTCCAAACTGAATGTCAGAATGGGAAAGAAAGGTGATTTAAGCAATTTTGAGCGTGGCATGGTTGTTGGTGCCAGACGGGCCGGTCTGAGTATTTCACAATCTGCTCAGTTACTGGGATTTTCACGCACAACCATTTCTAGAGTTTACAAAGAATGGTGTGAAAAGGGAAAAACATCCAGTATGCGGCAGTCCTGTGGGCGAAAATGCCTTGTTGATGCTAGAGGTCAGAGGAGAATGGGCCGACTGATTCAAGCTGATAGAAGAGCAACTTTGACTGAAATAACCACTCGTTACAACCGAGGTATGCAGCAAAGCATTTGTGAAGCCACAACACGCACAACCTTGAGGCAGATGGGCTACAACAGCAGAAGACCCCACCGGGTACCACTCATCTCCACTACAAATAGGAAAAAGAGGCTACAATTTGCACGAGCTCACCAAAATTGGACAGTTGAAGACTGGAAAAATGTTGCCTGGTCTGATGAGTCTCGATTTCTGTTGAGACATTCAGATGGTAGAGTCAGAATTTGGCGTAAACAGAATGAGAACATGGATCCATCATGCCTTGTTACCACTGTGCAGGCTGGTGGTGGTGGTGTAATGGTGTGGGGGATGTTTTCTTGGCACACTTTAGGCCCCTTAGTGCCAATTGGGCATCGTTTAAATGCCACGGCCTACCTGAGCATTGTTTCTGACCATGTCCATCCCTTTATGACCACCATGTACCCATCCTCTGATGGCTACTTCCAGCAGGATAATGCACCATGTCACAAAGCTCGAATCATTTCAAATTGGTTTCTTGAACATGACAATGAGTTCACTGTACTAAAATGGCCCCCACAGTCACCAGATCTCAACCCAATAGAGCATCTTTGGGATGTGGTGGAACGGGAGCTTCGTGCCCTGGATGTGCATCCCACAAATCTCCATCAACTGCAAGATGCTATCCTATCAATATGGGCCAACATTTCTAAAGAATGCTTTCAGCACCTTGTTGAATCAATGCCACGTAGAATTAAGGCAGTTCTGAAGGCGAAAGGGGGTCAAACACAGTATTAGTATGGTGTTAATACATTAAAGCAATGTAAAGGCAGACTAATAGATTAATAGAAAAATATTCATAGCAAAATATTTTTGAAATTCTATTCCAGTTATTGGTAAAATTCTACAAACAATACCCCATAATGACAACGTGAAAGAAGTTTGTTTGAAATCTTTGCAAATTTATTCAAAATAAAAAATGCAAAAAATCACATGTACATAAGTTTTCACAGCCTTTGCTCAATACTTTGTTGAAGCACCTTTGGCACCAGTTACAGCCTCAAGTCTTTTTGAGTATGATGCTACAAGCTTGGGACCTATTTTGGGGCAGTTTCTCCCATTCTTCTTTGCAGGACCTCTCAAGCTCCATCAGGTTGGATGGGGACCGCCGGTGCACAGCCATTTTGAGATCTCTCCAGAGATGTTCAATCGGGTTCAAGTCTGGGCTCTGGCTGGGCCACTCAAGGACATTCACAGAGTTGTCCCGTAGCCACTCCTTTGTTATCTTGGCTGTGTGCTTAGGGTTGTTGTCCTGTTGGAAGATGAACCTTCGCCCCAGTCTGAGGTCCAGAGCGCTCTGGAGCAGGTTTTCATCAAGGATGTCTCTGTACATTGCTGCATTCATCTTTCCCTCGATCCTGACTAGTCTCCCAGTTCCTGCCACTGAAAAACATCCCCACAGCATGATGCTGCCACCACCATGCTTCACTGTAGGAATGGTATTAGCCAGGTGATGAGCGGTGCCTGGTTTCCTCCTGCCATTCAGGCCAAAGAGTTCAACCTTTGTTTCATCAGACCAGAGAATTTTGTTTCTCGTGGTCTGAGAGTCCTTCAGGTGCCTTTTGGAAAACTCCTGCCTTTTACTGAGGAGTGGCTTCCGTCTGGCCACTCTACCATACAGGCCTGATTGGTGGAGTGCTGCAGAGATGGTTGTTCTTCTGGAAGGTTCTCCTCTCTCCACAGAGAAACACTGGAGCTCTGTCAGAGTGACCATCGGGTTCTTGGTCACCTCCCCGACTAAGGTCCTTCTCCCCCGTTCGCTCAGTTTGGCTGGGTGGCCAGCTCTAGGAGGAGTCCTGGTGATTCCAAACTTCTTTCATTTACAGATGATGGAGGCCACTGTGCTCATTGGGACATTCAATGCTGCAGAAATTCTGTACCCTTCCCCAGATCTGTGCCTCGATACAATCCTGTCTCTGAGGTCTACAGACAATTCCTAGGACTTCATGGCTTGGTTTGTGCTCTGACATGCACTGTTAACTGTGGGACCTTATATAGACAGGTGTGTGCCTTTCCAAATCATGTCCAATCAACTGAATTTACTACAGGTGGACTCCAATCAAGTTGTAGAAACATCTCAAGGATGATCAGTGGAAACAGGATGCACCTGAGCTCAATTTTGAGTGTCATGGCAAAGGCTGTGAATACTTATGTACATGTGAATAATTTTTTTTTTGGTCGTTGTTTTTTTTTTTTTTTTTATAAATTTGCTAAGATTTCAAACAAGCTTCTTTCACGTTGTCATTATGGGGTATTGTTTGTAGAATTGAGGAAAAATAAATATATTTTTTTAATTTGTATAATTTGTATAATTTAATCCATTTTGGAATAAGGCTGTAACATAACAAAATGTGGAAAAAGTGAAGCGCTGTGAATACTTTCCGGATGCACTGTACGTAGCAGATCGTCATTGTTGTCTCAACAGTTAATGCTCACATTTGCTAGCTGCTTTCTACACTCACCTGATATGTTCAAAACCAAGGCGATTTCTTCTCAGCTCTTCTCTTTGTCCGTACGGTTGTCATGTTTTCGTAGACACATTATACAAATAGACGTGTTGTTGTAGTACTCCACACACCATTCCGCCATCTCCGCTTTTCAACAGACCCGCACACAGCAGCTTGTTTCACGGTCGCAATTTCAAAAGTGCTCTCAATCAATTCTCTCATTGGCTATTGTAAAAGAACTGACGTAATCATCCCGATTTAAAATCTTAAATATCAAACATGTTTGATAGGATCGGGGCGGCCCCGATTTGTGTGAGAGCAGATCGGGTGGTGCAAGATTCGATCTGTGAATGCCTCACATTACCAGATAATCTGCGGCGAACATCGGAACCGATCAAGGTCCTCAACCAAGATTTTTTTTTTTTTTTCCCTCTGATTCTCAGGAGGGGAAAATCGGGGATAAATCGGCCTAAAATTCCTGTAGTGTGAGCCCGGCTTTAGTTGAGCTAACATCATAGTTCAGTAGTGTCAAATCCTGTTCCTGGAGAGCCACCTTCGGAGTTTAAATAAACAGTCCTGAACCCGCTAATCAAGGTCTTCAGGATCACTTGAAACCTCCAAACAGGTGTGTTGGAGCTAAACTTTGCAGGACAGTGACCCTCCAGGACATCCCTGTCATAGAGACCCAATTTCAGTCAGAACTCAGTGCAGTCACTGCAAACAAACTAATCAGCCTCAGTGCTGATTGCCGCAGATCAGTCATGACTGCCCTATTCTGCTGGAAGGTGACTAATGGCTATAAAGTGGCTCTAATCTCTCGGCTGAGGCACACCCAGAGCTTTGCTGACAGTGGATATTCCCGTCTTTACAGCATTTCTCACTCTTCCCTCTTCCTCTGGCTGCCTATTAGACAGACCGCACTGCCAGCATGTGGCCAAATTAGATTAGAACATCAGTGCAGCAGACTAATGGGCCAGCATGCCAGGTCTGGAGTTCACTGTTTTCATCACAGCTCTACACTGAATGTTTTGAGTTGTGTTATCACGAACATGTCTTGTTGGAGCTGACCCTGAGCGTGGGAGGCTGAAGTGCTGCTACCTAGACCAGTGCATGAAGTGGCTGCTAAGAGACTGTGAACAGTAAGCACTTTGTCTGGCCAGCTAAAGACTTGGCAACACACTAGGAGTCTCGTTTTGCTTTTTTCTCTCTTCATAGCTGCAAGTAAATCCTTGTTTGTCTGTTGTATCTGAGGAACTACAGAGATGACTAATTAAAGGCAGCTCTGAGTGGAGTTTTGAAGCATCATGCTTAGAAATGGTTCCATGTGTACAGTATACCATCAGCGACTGGTCTCCCATTAACTCACAACGATGATACATGTTCCTCTTAAAGGTAGGGAAGGCAATAGAGGGTATGCATGTGACGTAACCATCAGTCGAAGTGACTGTGGTTACACCCACTGAGTGGCAAAGCGTTGGTTTTCAGCGTGAATGCCACGAAAAACACAAAACACATCCAAATTGGGAAAGAGCTTTGAGATTGACTGTACAAATAGATTTGACATGAAATCTGAGGTATAGTTTTACAGACTGCTGAAAGCTACAGAAAAGAGAAGCAAATGGATCGCTGCCATTAACAGAAACAACTGGAATCCAGGCAGTGAAACGTGGATTTGCAGTTATTTTGTCTCAATATGTTGAATTTTGGGATAAAATCATACCCTATAAATTGTATTGTTATATATTGAATTGACAAACCATCAATTAAATATTTACCATCTCATATTGGAAATCAGGCACATATAAATATCAGGAAACATGATTCCTGGCTGCGTGTCAATATTCATGGATCACTGGATCTTTGGCAAGTTGTAAGGAACACTATATAGAGTCCAACCTTTAGTTAAAACTGATAATCGGTTGTTTTACTCAAGTTTTCGCAGTTTCCCCTATTAAATCCAGTCAAGCAGCAGCTCTTTTGCCACTCAGTCCGGCTGAGGGGGCGTGTTCCGGCGGGAAAGTGACGTTAATGCATACCCTCTATTTCAGAGAGCCTAGCAATAGCAAGCTTTGAAAGCATCAGATCCCACCCTCCCTTCAGAATGCTTTCCAATGCCACGCCTCCTTCAAAACACGTGAACACACACAGCAGAGTCTGCAAAGTGTCACGAGATGAGAGACCGTGTTAAATTACCTAAATTACCTTAAAGCACATAACATTTACAATAATAATGAACCTAAACAACTTACAGAGCTCTATTTGTACCACCTGACTGCTGCAGATTCATTTCGGCATTGATAGTGTTGACATAGGCTAGAAACACATAAATCCGAGTCAGAGGACGTGAACAGCTCCGGGTAGAACGTCACGGGTTGCCATCTTGTAATTACGGTTATGGTGGTGTGAACGCGGCATACGTTTTGGTTCAGGAGGGACTGTAAAAGGCGACTGCTGTTTGTTAGCGGCGCTCTGTCTGTCTACAACTCTTCATGAGTTTTATGAACAAAAAAGTTTTGTCTTCCACTAATAATATAGTAACTTGCTTCTCCTCTGCACGGCCATTGTTAAATTTAACAGGACTTGGGACCACATTTTAATAGGTGGGACATCTTCTCTGAACCCACTGATAAGCATAGTCACTGAAGGACCTCTATACCATAGAGCACCTTAGTGGGGCCTCTTCATAACTGGGCCTGGCCCAATTCCGCCTTGCATCTTTTTGTTACTTATTTATCCACTAGATTTATGGTAAAAAAAAAAAAAAAAAAAAAGTTGTTAACGTTGATGCTTTGGAGAGTTGTATTGATTATGTTGTCATTTGTGCTGCATTCCAGACAAAGTTGGAGGTGGGAATATTCCTTAATTTCCCACTTTCTACCTCAAAACATTCCTGTCATGCTGCATTCTAGACAAAGTGAAAGATAGGAGTAGTTTAATTGAAATTTCCCAATTTTCGACCTCAAAGAGTTTCTGTCATGCTGTATTCCAGACCAACTTTTTTGAGTCCAAGTCCAACCTTCAAGAGTGGGTTGAGTCTAAAGCGGGTATGAACGATTCAGACAGTGTAAATATTCCTTCCTTTGGGGTGAATGAAGCCTGGTTTTGAATTAATGTTATGCAAACCTCTGCAGGACGTACCATCTCCTGTATTTCACTAAAGTTGGGTTTCATTGATCTATCCCAACTTTACAAGTTCCATGTCTGTCCTTGAGTACTTTCAAGTAGGAGGTTAGAGAATTCCAAGTTCTGAGTTGTCTGCAATGCAGCAAAGTTTGTGCTCAAGTTTGTCCTCAAACTTGTTCATAGCCTCTAGTGAGCTAAAAGCTCTATTTTGTGATGCATCGCTAATCATTATCACCAAAGTGCAAGTTTATAGTGTATGGTACTTGGCTACAGAATTCCTGCCATGCAGGAAAGTTCTACATACTTGGTTGTTGCGTGTGAAGTATAAAAATACTTAGCCCCCCGCTTTGAGTTAGCAAGATCAACTACAAATTATTTTGGCCTCTCTCTCTGTCTTCATCTCTCCTGCCTGTCTGCCTTGGTTTGGTCTTGGCAGATGAGCTTAATCCAAACAGGAAATGGAGTTCCAGAGATGAGATTGTAGGGAAGACCTGCTCCCCCTCTGTTTCCTGACAATAAAGTTTGGCGAAATGCGCATTTGGGAATGAGATTATGTGTGTGTGAATTGTGACAATTAAGTAGGTTACATTAGGGGGCAGGGGTTCCTTCAGTCGTGTGACTTTTCCCAACTCCATGACCGACTAGACCTCAAATGGAACATGCTTCCCACACAAAAACTTCTTTTTCCTCTCCAGAATCACTGCTAGAGATACAGAGAGCAGTTTGACAACTCTCCAATGAATTTCCCAGTGGGAAGACTATTTGGCAAAGAAAAAGCACAAACAAGTTCCTTGCATCGAGGTGCTGTTTAGACCATCCCCGTAACCTGATGTTGACCTACAGTGGTTTGATTCTGAAGTGGAACCCTCCCACGCAATTTGTGTGCAAATAATCTGTCTGCATTGGCAAGTAAAAGAAGAGAGAGAGACATTGAGGGCACAGTATATTTTTTAGTTCTCAGTTGAAGGGATCGAACTTCACTCATGTTATTCACTTGATTGTTTCTAACCTGGGCATAAAAACCTTGTGCACTTGAGTTATTTTCACACAGGAGTGAAAAGAGATTATATTTGTTTCAGCAGATTATGCTTGTTTTCGCTGTTCACTGTTGGAAAGCTTAAATCCTTCTTAGAGTATTTTCCTATTGTCTTGTATACTAATGAGAGAATTTAGAGTCAGATAGTCCACATAGAGTCCATTTTCAGTAGAGCTGGTCTATTAAGCTTTCCACTGAGTTGTGTTGGTTTGTATGCATGGTATAGATGTTTCTTCAACTGTGTCATTTCATGAGGTTGATTTGCACTTTTTTTTTTTTTTTTTTTTTTTTTTTTGGTAATATACAACCAAATACATTTATGTACTTTTGCAAACATTTTCAAAGTAAAGGCTCACTCTTGAAGAAGCTGCTCAATTCAGCAAACGTTCATCTGGCTCGCTGCAGAGATAGCTACTCTCAGATGCTCGTGGTCACCCTGTCGGAGAGAAGCCAAAGCCAGATGGAGCATAACACAGCCGTAAATCTGTGAAGGGAGCGCCTGTCCTCACCCTTCAGCTGTGCTCATAATGTTGTTAGTGAGCTCCAGTCAAAACTAACTGAGCTGCGTCCTTGCTTTTAGTCACCAAGTGTTTCCGTTAAGCACTGGATGTGCGACAAAGAGCTGTTCCACATGTTCTGTTGCATGCCTTGTTAGTTTTTTCCTGCATTGTATTGGTTATGTGCTATGAATGCTGGTTCACAAGCTATTTATCCTGCTGTGGGGCTCCAATTCTTACAATGAATTAAAAAAAAAAAAAAAAGCTTGGCTAGTAACCGAAACATCAGGGTGTGGTCCGTTTCTCATTTCAGAAATAATCGTGTGGTTTTGCACTATTATTAAACGCTGGCATGGCAGTCCTATTGACATAACCACATAAAGTAGAACCGCGTGTGTGTGTGTGTTGTTTTGGGTGTGTGCTACAGGCCACTGTTGCTACAGATATGCACAACACGTCTATCTGTTTGTGCATAGCTGGCTTTTCCGGAAGCCATGCCACCCCAGGGTCGCTTCGTTAAACTGCTGAAATGACTTTTCTTTTTTCCTGTCAGATGCTGAAGTGAAACTGTCTGTTTGAACAATTTCAAAGCCTCTTTCTTTTTGTCAGCATCTCCACAAAATTCACTTCATTTAATTCATTTGTAAGCTGTTAAATTTCAAATACATTTCACAGTGACGAATATTAAATATAGTAGCACTTTATTTTACAGTTCTGTTGTACGTGTGCTGTTTACTTATTATAATAGCCAGTAGCACATATTAAGTCCATGTATTGTAAAATAAAGTGCAACTAAATAAATTTCCAATTATTTAGTTTCAAATTACCTTGATTTTTTTTTTTTTTTTTTTTTTTGAGAATAATAAAGATGTGTACTCACATATATTCAAGGTCACATCAAAAATGTGTTATTACTTTTGACTTGATTGTTACACCACATGACATTTTTATTGTCATTTAAATTAAAACTTTGCTCAAATAGTATAAAAGGTTTCAAAATCAACATGAATAGAAATAGTACATTTCTAAGAAATTGGTACATTGGTAGATTTAAAAAAAAAAAAAATTGTCAACAAAATGAAAATATATCATCAACCCTTCAGTAAAACCAAGTTCTCGACGCAATTTCGTACACTTGTGTGCTTTTGTGTCCTGTGAATAGCACACAGCAGTAATAGCATGGCTACGTGCATATCAGGTCAAATGTGCCTCTTGGTCTGAATGCTCCTTTTTAACGAGTTATTAATGTCAACACACTTTAACCAAAAATATTCTGTCATTTACCGACAACCATTTAAACCTTTTCAACCGTCTTTATACGTATGCGGCTTCTCGCTCTCTCTCTGAGCATGCTTGTGTCTATGAGAACCAATGCTCTCACTCAAATGGTGATGAGAAGACAACACTTTTTAATGCAAAATAATTAGGGCTGTCACCGTTAACTCATGCAATTAATTTAACTTCCTTAAAATAATTTAACGTAATTAACGCAAATAAATTACAGAAGTACATGAAGCTGCGTCTTTAACGTAATTTTCGCCACGCAGTTAGATGATCTTAGAAGTCGGGAGTTTATCACAATCACACTGAGCATCTACAGCACCTGTAACCCTGGTAAGGAAATTTCCATTCTAACTCTTTAACCCGATTCTGCTACTCTGTTTGTGATCAGGCCATTTTAAGCAGTTAAACTCCGGGAAAGTGTTAAGTGATCCAGTAATCGAATTAATTCAAGCAGTCCAAAACAGCGCTAATGTAAAAAAGGCCAGGCTGATTACATCAGACATATCAGAGAGAATAGAGACTCACATTGCGTTTTTAGTGATTTATTCATTCCAGTGTGTGCTTTGCTTTAAAACATGGGCTCTGTCGTGTTCTGCCATTGTTTCTGAAGAGCGCAATTTTGGTGACGCACTGGAGTCGTACAGTAAGCGCGTGAGAGTCTATTATATTGATGCACAAAGAACAAACCGTGTATGTGCGCGCTCTCAATCACTGATCGCACGCTGCATTCATGCACAGACACAGTTCATTCGCATTGTTTCCACACACACTCGGAAAGGATAATGTTTGATTCCTCATGTGTACGTTGTTGTGTTTAGTAATCGTAGGTTTATGCAGTCAAAGCGGTTGATTTAGGAGTTTTTGGCGTCTCCGTGTGGTCCTGTTCGGTATCGCAGCTTGACTCGTCTAAAATGAAAACAACAAGTGTGTGATTAATCGCACTCTTGTTGTGTGATTAATCGCGATTAAAAAAATGTAATCGATTGGCAGCCCTAAAAATAATGCAAGTAACTTAACACGCTAAGTTTTAAATGATTATTTGAACAGCAGCTGCTTATTATAATTACAGATTTGCTTCTCAACCACACTATGACAGGATTAAAGTGCTAATGTGCAATATCTGAACCTAAACATATCTAAAACTATATATAAAAAGTGAAAGTGCAGTGAAAACTGTCGCAGTTTTGTTTTACATTTGATTTACTAAATTAATATCTTTGTTCTGTTGATTGTAATTTGTTTTCATATTACTAATGGTTCAATTGAAAATGTTTAACATTAGTTGCTTATTTAATTTACTATTTATTTGACAAATACATGGGCTATATTTAATTGTTTTAATATATTTATATATATTTTTAAAAGTGTTCAATTGCATACTAGTTTTGCTGTGGTTTTGAATAAAAGTTATTAAGAATCATAGATTTTTACTAGATATTGGTATCACACCCTTTTGACCTCAGACATGCAGAGAGAAGCAAGTTTGGTGGGAACCCTTCTTTTACTGTTGAGCAGTTTTTGAATGTGATCAAAGTAAGCACCCTCTTGTCATCTTCTGAGGGTGGTGAAAGACCCTTGAGCAAGACATTGCTCCAGGAATGTCCCTGTAGAAACTGTACATTGAGTTTCTTAAGATGGGAAATTATCTACTAAATGACAAATAACACAGTAAAGGCTATTTCACGTGATTCTTCAGTGAACTCAGTGTGAAGTCACTTCATGTTGAGTTGTGATGCATCTTGATACATCCTGTTGTAAGACACAAGATTCGAGGCATACCATTAGATATTCAGTATGAATTCAAAATTGAAGGGCTGTACAGTTAATTGTAATAAAACGCAATGCAAGTAGATCATTATCAGTGTTTTCAATGTCTCAGAGCAGATCACAGTAACTCATTCTCTTCATCTGATCAGATTTTGGTTCACTTTAACGTGCATTTGGGAACGAAATGTGTCAACCATCTTCCTATACTTGCAATGAGAAGCACTTAAAAAGAGAAGCTTTAAGGGCTTCCAACGTTTTTCCGTCAAAATAAAAGTTTGATGGTTTAAGACCACTATAAATATTAGTATTGTAAATGTACAGTTGTAATGTAAAATAAAAGTATTTTATTTTTCTTAAATACTCAAATTTGTATTTTACAGTGAAATATTACAATAGTATTTTTTTTTTAATTTTGTGGTTTAGTAATTTATATTTATTTAGTCAATTATTATAATAATAACAAACCTCAATTTTTTTTAAAAATGCAATTGCAATTTTTATTTGAAAATTCGCAATTAGATTGTTTCCCCCAATTAAAATAAAGAGATTATTGCCGCATGAACAACTTACACTGCTTTTTTTTTTTTTCCTGCCAGTTTGAGGGCCAATGAATGCTTCCATGGAGAATTAGCAGTTAAATTTGCCAATGCCTGTGTGGTTTATTTGATAACAGATTTACCCTCCCTTAACCTAAAGTAAAAATCAAAAAACAACTGTTTTCTATATTAGTCAGTAGTTGTTGGCTAGAATCAGCTGCAGTGTGGACCAGACTTCATGCCAACTGCCAAAAGTATGGCTTCACAGGACACAGATACGACACAGAGAGATGACCTACTGTGATTTGTAATTAGTTAGATCCACATCCTGATTAGCAATGTGTGAAAGCCATGCAGGGCTCAAGGGATGAATGTGAAATTGATGGAGTGTGCATTTGAAGTATTTTGGCACCAGGGATGGCCTTTAACGTACGATGTTGAAATACTCCCAGTTGGAAACCAAGCAGGCATTTCGTTGAACCCGAACTCTTGTCAGTCAGGAGAACGCTCTTAATACTTGATTCCAAAACAATGGCACACGTCATTGTGTTTTTTGAGGACCTTTGATAAAGTTGGACCCGCACACATTGTGCAATATGCAGTGCACATTTCAGCACATCTATTTTTCAGCTTACAGGAAGGAGATGAAGTCAGATTGTGCTGCCCTCCCACTTCCCCAACTCCAGCTGCACTGCTGAATGTAGAGCTCAGTTTACTCCAAAAAAGAGCTGCTGCTTTTTACTAACAACAAATCCCAAAAGTCTACATCTATTTCTCTTTCATCCACGATTACAACTGAACAAAAACTTATTTATCTTTTTGTTACAATGGATTCTAGTCCATCCAAAAGAAATTTTCAAGTGGATGTATGAATCCTGCAGGCTAACACTGATTTAGTCTTCGCCTAACAGGGTTTGCCATTAATGCATTAAAGTTTTATAATTTTAGAGAAGACTGTCAAAATGCTAGAGTAAAATCCTGTTAATTGGTTTACTGTAAGTTATCTTGGCATATATGGTGAAAATTAGGGATGCACCGATCATGAATTTTCATGGCCGATTCCAATTTTATTTTTTACAAGCAAATGGACTGTTCCGATAGCGGTTGCCGATTTATTTGCTGTTTATTTGCTCTATTACAGGCCAAACTTGCCATAAACAAATAAAATATTTGTAGACAAAGATGTTACACACACATTCCTTGAAGTTTTTATTTTCAATTAGAACACAATATTTCCACACAAATTACATTATTGGGAATGATTGCAATGCAGTTTGTGTACGGAACAAAAATAAATAAATAAAAAAAAAGCCGGTTGTGTATCTGGAGCAAAAACCATCTGGTTCTGATTGATGGCCGGTCAACTGGTGCATCTGTAGTGAAAATTTTTAAATGCTGGCAGTTAAATTATGAATTACCATATAATTCATGGTGAAAAACCGTAAAAAGACAATCCCAGAACTTCCTACATGACAGACACCCTGTACACTGTCTATATACAAGTACTGGCCATGTTTTATGGTCAGGTTGCTTAGAATGAACTCTGACTCCGTATTATTATGGTGGTTATCAGTTCATTTTAAGATTAAAAAGTAGTTTTCAGTATTTCAAGTAGATAGCTATGTTAATGTTTTTATATATCTGATATAATATGGTTATAAGTTGTAAAGTATGTAGCACCAATATGCCATCCCATAATACTTGAAACATTGTCATTTACATTTTTTTTTTTACAGTTAACTTCTGACAACCATGACCTTATTTTAATTATTACTAATATACATTCACCGGCCACTTTATTAGGTACACCTGTTCAACTGCTCGTTAACACAATCAGCCAATCACATGGCAGCAACTCAGTGCATTTAGGCATGTAGACATGGTCAAGATGATGTTCAAATTGAGCATCAGAATGGGGAAGAAAGGTGATTTAACTGACTTTGAATGTGGCATGGTTGTTGGACTGAGTATCAGAAGCTGCTTATCTACTTGGATTTTCATGCACAACCATCTCTAGGGTTTACAAAGAATAGCCAGAAAAAGAGAAAATATCCAGTGAGCGGCAGTTCTGTAGGCGAAAAATGCCTTTGATGCCAGAGGAGAATAGCCAGACTGGTTCGAGCTGATAGAAAGGCAACAGAGTAACTCAAATAAGTTAAAACCGAGGTCTGCAGAAGAGCATCTCTGAAGACACAACACGTCAACCTTGAAGCAGATGGGCTATAGCAGCAGAAGACCACACTGGGTGCCACTCCTGTCAGCTAAGAACAGGAAACTGATCACAATTCACACGGGCTCACCAAAATTAGACAATAGAAGACTGGAAAAACATTGCCTGCTCTGATGAGTCTAGATTTCTGCTGCTTCATTGAGATGGTAGGGTCAGAATTTGGCGTGAATATCATGAAAGCCATCGTGGCGATAAAGCCCCGTTTTGGAAGAGGAAAGTCGTTGTGTTTACAACTGTGACAATGAGCTTAAACGCTGGATTTTCAAAAGTATGTGAAGTTCGCAGTGCCACTGTTGCAGCAAACTTGCACAACATTCTTGAATTAATAATTTATTAGATGCATGCCATTGTCAGACGTCCTCTTGGGCAGTCCATGGCCAATGAAAGCTGCGATAGAGTCAGTCTGAAGGTCTATGTGAGACTAGTATCAGCGTCCTGCCTTGTATCAACGGTTCAGGCTGGTGGTGGTGTAACGGTGTGAGGGATATTTTCTTGGTACACTTTGGCCTCTTGAGTACCAATTGAGCATCGTTTTAAACGCCACAGCCTACCTGAGTATTGTTGGACCATGTCCTTCCCTTTATGTCCACAGTGTACCCATCTTCTGATGGCTACTTTCAGCAGGATAACGCACCATGTCACAAAGCTTAAATCATCTCAAACTGGTTTCTTAAACATGACAATGTGTTCTCTATACTCAAATGGCCTCCACAGTCACCAGATCTTAATCCAATAGAGCACCTTTGGGATGTGGTGGAATGGGAGATCATGGATCATGGATGTGCAGTCAACAGATCAGCAGCAAGTGCATGATGCTGTCATGTCAATAAGGACCAAAATATCTGAGGAATGTTTCCAGCACATTGTTGAATCTATGCCATGAGAAATTAAGGCAACAAGGGGTCTAACCCAATACTAGCAAGGTGTACCTAATAAAGTGGCCGGTGAGTGTGTGTATATGAATATAGTCAAAAGTAATTGCACTTCATTTCTCTCTCTCATTTCTCATTTCTCTCTCTATATATATATAGAGAGAGAGAATATTCTATATTCATATCATTAACTCTATAATTTAGTTTAAAGTTTTTTGGGAGTTCGACAGCTGTGTGTGTAAATCAAGGGCTCCTGTATCTATTATTACACCAGTGTTGAACCAGTGTCTAGAGATGACTAAGTAATAAGCAGATGAATTTAAACCTCAGGTTTTAAAAAGCGCAGTGCAAAAGCCCCCTTCTTCCTGATGTTGAATAGGAGCTGGAGCTGCTCTGACTCCACATCTTTGAGAAATGAATAGGATCCTCTGTGTTTCTGCATTGCAGACACTGCTGCCCTTTCATCTCCAACAGGAGGCCTGCCGCATCTGCTCGGAGTCTCTCGTGTGCCAGAGAGAGTACTGTTCCCTCTCACAGCACTGCGGGGCCGAGAGAGAGACTACAGATCAAGCAGATGGCAATAAACATTTTAATTGGTGCTGTATGGTGTGTTACTGGTAAACTTGTTGGCCATGAAGCCTAATTGAGGAATCCGTAAAGTTGAGCCTTTATAGGAGCTGAAACCTCAGCACTACTGTGTGTAAGTGATGCAGAGCGTTCAGATAAACACCCAGAATTCATTGTGTCAGCGATTTTGGCCGTTGGATGAACTGTAGATAGTCAAAATGAGTTGGAAACATGATATGCATCTTTTTAAGCCATTCATCAAACATTAAAAATATAGTGACATTCTTCCATTTATGAGGGAATTTTCTCATATTGCTCTCAGAGCTATACGTGATCACATTAACCATTTTCCCATGTCTGTGTGTTTTGTAGAGTAGATTATTTAGGACAGCATTTCTCAGAATGAGAAATTCCTGAATTGTGAACAAACATGGGGATCTATGACTTCCACAATGTGGAAAACGCAGACAGAATTGTGCAATCTAAAAATGGAATTTACTGTATAATGTGGAATGTCACCGTATGAGGAAAAATTTGGGATTAATCAATCAAAAGTTGGGCTAAAGTAATATAAATCACGTTATGGACTGGTATCTTTGATTAGTTACTGGCGACTAGAGTCATTTAATGTAATTTAAAAACTATCGTCAAATGCACACAGCTAGGTCTACAAACTGGCAAAATAAATTGTATAATAAAATGTATTTCTCGAAGTAATCTAAATTTTCTTGTAACTTCTAAAGTTTTCTTGTACATTTTTTTTAAAGATTTCAGTCATGTTAAATGATTGATTAAATGGTTAAAGTTTTATGGATTCATTTGTTTACCACCATTTCTGAGTAAAATTTAATTAAATCATTTAAACACAATGCAGAAAAATTTAAACGGAAAACATAATTTAGGATAAAATAAAGCTGTTTGCATATATAGCGCCTAGTGCCCAAAAATATTGATATTTCGATATGTATTGACACTGAAGTATCTTAATAGGTTCCAATAATCGTTTTCTGCAGTATCAATACACCGATACCAGCTGCGTGTTCTCGCTCTATTTTCAGTCATTCCTGCAGGTTTCAGCAACACACCAAAAGAGTGTGCACCACTGAAATACACTCACCTAAAGGATTATTAGGAACACCATACTAATACTGTGTTTGACCCCCTTTCGCCTTCAGAACTGCCTTAATTCTACGTGGCATTGATTCAACAAGGTGCTGAAAGCATTCTTTAGAAATGTTGGCCCATATTGATAGGATAGCATCTTGCAGTTGATGGAGATTTGTGGGATGCACATCCAGGGCACGAAGCTCCCGTTCCACCACATCCCAAAGATGCTCTATTGGGTTGAGATCTGGTGACTGTGGGGGCCATTTTAGTACAGTGAACTCATTGTCATGTTCAAGAAACCAATTTGAAATGATTCGAGCTTTGTGACATGGTGCATTATCCTGCTGGAAGTAGCCATCAGAGGATGGGTACATGGTGGTCATAAAGGGATGGACATGGTCAGAAACAATGCTCAGGTAGGCCGTGGCATTTAAACGATGCCCAATTGGCACTAAGGGGCCTAAAGTGTGCCAAGAAAACATCCCCCACACCATTACACCACCACCACCAGCCTGCACAGTGGTAACAAGGCATGATGGATCCATGTTCTCATTCTGTTTACGCCAAATTCTGACTCTACCATCTGAATGTCTCAACAGAAATCGAGACTCATCAGACCAGGCAACATTTTTCCAGTCTTCAACTGTCCAATTTTGGTGAGCTTGTGCAAATTGTAGCCTCTTTTTCCTATTTGTAGTGGAGATGAGTGGTACCCGGTGGGGTCTTCTGCTGTTGTAGCCCATCCGCCTCAAGGTTGTGCGTGTTGTGGCTTCACAAATGCTTTGCTGCATACCTCGGTTGTAACGAGTGGTTATTTCAGTCAAAGTTGCTCTTCTATCAGCTTGAATCAGTCGGCCCATTCTCCTCTGACCTCTAGCATCAACAAGGCATTTTGGCCCACAGGACTGCCGCATACTGGATGTTTTTCCCTTTTCACACCATTCTTTGTAAACTCTAGAAATGGTTGTGCGTGAAAATCCCAGTAACTGAGCAGATTGTGAAATACTCAGACCGGCCCGTCTGGCACCAACAACCATGCCACGCTCAAAATTGCTTAAATCACCTTTCTTTCCCATTCTGACATTCAGTTTGGAGTTCAGGAGATTGTCTTGACCAGGACCACACCCCTAAATGCATTGAAGCAACTGCCATGTGATTGGTTGATTAGATAATTGCATTAATGAGAAATTGAACAGGTGTTCCTAATAATCCTTTAGGTGAGTGTATATAAGTCACATAAAGCCACCCCTCAAACAGCTCTCAAAATTTTCAAACGATTAGTTTTATATTTCTACATACTTTAATTCAATTGTTCGCAAGGCTTCATGGGATTGTAGTTCTTTCCCTCACTAAAGCCAAAGTACACAGTCTTGTACCTTTTGTATTTATGTCCAATTTTAAAATACTTTTTTGCTTTTGTAATGTTATTTCACCTCGTAGCTGTTTGGCTTGGTTCATGGCATATAACGCTTTTTCTGACTTTTTTAAAATCCCTAAGGGAGAAATGAATGGACAAAAATACTTCCAGAATAAGCACTGCTGAAAAAGTGGGCAGGCACTGTTGCACTCTTTTAGGGTTTTGAAAGGGGTCTCTTTAGTTTAAATATTTAAAGTTTTCAAAGAAATACTCACTGGACTGGATTTTCATACTCTCTCTATGCAAAATTAGAATTAGTGCATCCTGAATCACATTTGGCATTTACATTAGTACATTGAGAATAGTAAGCCTGGATTTTTCTGGTGGATTTTCTAAGTATGTATTTGTGAGATGATGCATCTCTAAGGTGCTTCTGAACATTGAAAATTAGCAAGAAATGGCTGCAGAGGCTGAAGCTTTCACACCATTTTTTAAATGTATTACCTAAAGTAATGATTTTTATCACTCTGTAGTATGTCTGGCATACTTTTATTGCATAGTACAAGTAGGCAAATTGAGACACAGCATGTAATTTTTGTGCCCTATTAGTTTGAAAAACAGAAGCTGCCTGGTGTTTTATACACCGTTAGGGGTATTTTTCTCTTTTAATGGTGTCTCTTTAAGGTCAAAAGTGTTTCACTTCTTCACAAGCTCCTTTAAAACACCCGGAGGATGTCTCGCCCAACAGGCTACAGACACTGCAGTGAATCACACCGCCGAAGAAACCCTTCCGTGTCCGGCATTTAGAGCTGCACACTGCTCCCAGCATCACCACACTAACTTCACATTAACAGCATGTCAGGCATATGGTCTTGTCCGACTGTCTGGCATGTCAGATCATAAAACCCTAGTCTCCAAAACCCCTGTGAAGAAGAATAGCATTCACCATAGTTCATTCACTTTGTATTATTATTATTATATAGAAATGTGCATTCTTAACTGAAAAGTTCAAGGTCTGTAGGATTTTTTTTTCTCTTATGCTGCCATGCATTTATTTGATCAAAAAAATACTATTAAAAACAGTAATATTGTGAATTATGAATGCAATTTAAAATAACAAAATTAAATATTTTTAATTTATTATAAATATATTTCTAATTTATTTTTATTTATTATGCAATAAATTCCATTGAAAATATTTTAAATTGTAATTAATTCCTTTGATCAAAGCTGAATTTTCAGCATCATCACTCCAGTCTTCAGTGTCACATGATCCTTCAGAAATCATTCTAATATGATTTTCTGCTCAAGAAACATTTCTGATATTAATGTTGAAAACAGTTGTGCTGCTTAATCTATTTGTTGAAACAGTGATACTTTTAGAATATAAATCTTTTGTTATGTGATCTTCAATCAAAGTATTAATTTCTTTAAAAAAAAATCTTATCCCAAACATTTGAACAGAAGTGTACATAGTGTGGTGTAAATGATTTCTGTAGTGTGTACCAAAGTAGAAAAGGGGTTAAGATGCTGGCGGTACAGCTGTACTTTGACAAACATGTAATCAAATCATAGACTGGGTTTCTGGATCTTGTTGTCAATCTTTCATCTTGTTTTTGTCTTGGGTCTTTATTAGACGGTGGACATCCATAAGGAGAAGGTCGCCCGGCGAGAGATTGGCATCCTGACAACAAATAAGAACACATCAAGGACTCATAAGATCATCGCTCCAGCCAACATAGAGCGGCCGGTGAGGTACATCAGGAAGCCCATTGACTACACAGTACTGGATGATGTGGGCCATGGAGTGAAGGTAAATACATTGACATCTTTTAAAACTATATCCACTGCTTCCAACTCACATGATTCTTACTTTCTTTTATTCATATTTTTAACAATGTATTTTTTTTAATGAAAAATACTAAATCTTATTTAGTAAATTTCATTTCAGCAGTTGTTATGGATGTGTTTTTGTTATCTTTAAATGAAAGTGTGATATCTAGGGATGTCACTAACGATTATTTTGGTAATTGAGTAATCGGTCAAATATTTTGATGATTAATCAAGTAATCAGTTGTTGTTTTTTTGTGGTGATAAAAATAAAATAGACCTAAGTGAACAATAGCCTTTAAAATTATTTAAAATAATCACAATGAGCCGAGCATGAGATGCAGTTCGGTGGAACGAATAAAAGCACAAGATCTAGAGACGCGTTTAAAATAGGGTTGGGTATCATTTGGGTTTTTTTATGATACCGGTCCCAAACCGATACTTTTAAAACCTGAACGGTGTCTGAACCGGTACTTAAAAAAAAAAAAAAAAAGCCACAAAACGACGGTGGATGACATTTAAAGAGTGGCTTTTTATTGAAAAAAAAAAAAAATTTAAATTAAACAATTTATTAAAAGTTTAAAGTAAACTTAAATATATAAATGAATACAAAACACAATAAATTTACTTAACAAATTCACAATCTACGCCACCTAACCCAACTACAATAGGCCTAATTTAACACTAAATAACAGCTGCAGTACTAATAACAGCAAAGTAGTCGGTATTCTTGGTATGCTACAAACCAGCTTCAAGTTTCAGCAATTATTTTGCAGAAATATGACCATATTCTCTGGCTAAATATTTTAGAACGCATCGCCTTATTGTTTCCATGGCGACGCGTCAAGCTTCTCATGTGACACACAGCAGCCGCAATAGCGCTGTATGACCGATGTATCGGTTTTATATCTTTTTTTTTCTTTTTTCAAAATATTCACAAACTTGTTAACTATGTCATGAACTATCTGATATTCTGATTTTCAAATATGTGTAAGTAAATGTGTTTTGTCATTTAAAACCCTCATGTTAGTTGATCTATAATGCGCGATGGGCGCCGCCATGTTAGTTTGCGCCGCAATTCAGAGAATCAGATCTGTCGGATTTAAACATCACGTAAATTTATCCACGTCTCACGAAATACATGAAAGTAAGTTACCGGTGAACTGGGAGAAGAATAGAGTAAACTATATAGTTAATTATATAATGTGTGTCTGATATAAATAAGACACGTTGTCAAATTATAACTGAAAGGATTGTTATTGCCACTTCCATAGACATCAGTGTGTGTTTTTTGCTGGTACTTATGTGCATTTAAATGTCTGAAACCTAAAATAAACATTATGTGGTTGAAAACACTGAATAGTTGTGATATGTGACAAGCTCTGAGTGCGCCTGTCTCTGGCTTGGCGCCAGCCAAAGCGCGAAAGCACGTTTGAATTTAAGTGGCACTGAAATCTGTGTTCTGATTCGGTCCGGTTACATACCAGCGCCGGGTTTCGGTACCCAACCCTAGTTTAAAAGTTGAACTTCTTTTAGCTTGAGCGTCGGGTTTTTAGAATGCTGTGCCATGCACGAGACACTGCGAAAGACACAAGACACGAGCGCAACTGTTAAAGGGTACATAACACAGTTTCATCTCATGTTAATCTTGAGTACCTATAGAGTAGTATTGCATCCTTCATTTCTCCAAAGAGTCTTTAGTTTTATCATATTTATAAAAGACAGATACGCTGTACCGATTCTTTCTGAAAACAGCTGAGTTTGTGGAGGTGTGCAAAGGGCGGAGCTAAGGAGTCATGAGCACACACACACACACACAACAGACTACATCATGGCATTATCGTGTTGTTTACATTATATGCACTTACGCGCCGATTGCCAGCAAAACACAGACTTTTGATGCAGTTTCACTCACCGCCTGCAGTTTCTACTCATGACCGGGAACAAACAAACACACTTGCAGAACTCTGTTACTGCTCCGGAAAAACAAACTGCATCCACTGTTTCCTTAACGCTGGGTTTTTTGGGAAGCTGAACAAGGTTATCTTTCCCTCACAACCAAAAACACACTTCTTTAGTGACACTTTTAGTGATTTTGTGGTCTAAAAACAAAATGACAGCGCTGCCGACGGCTTCCGTAACCCGAACGAAGCTCGTTGATGGGCGTGCTCTTGCTCTTGTTCTCGCTCTGGTTGATGTGCGCACGCGCTCATCCGGGAGAAGTGCCCATACAAGTAATTCCGCCCTTTATGACGTCATACAGCGGCATACTCGAAAAAAACTTTCCAAAACTTATACGAATCCTGAAGGAGTGTATTTGGCACAGAAATACTCCACAGGGCTCAACATTAACGCTTGTCCGGGACAAGTGGATTTTTTTTGAAGGGGCAAGTGAAAGAGAATTTAACTTGCCCGACCGGACAAGTAGCCTGATTAAAACGTCAATAACAAAAAATAACTAGGGAATCACCAAAATGCAAGAATGATTCTACATTTATTTAGTGTAAGTGGCGATCGATAGTGGATAATAATAATATATAATGTAATGTATAATGAACTGACGGTAACAAGGTTGCGCTGTTGACACTCGCGCTGCCTCTCGAGGAGAAATCGAAAAACAAATGAGCGCCTCTCACACAAAGAAACTCAGTTAACATACACGGTTAAAATTACAAATTGTGGAGTTTTTATATTTATAACATATGATACAGTTAAGCAACATCACACAGCCAAGAGTGCTGTTTTCCTGAATATCATCACGACTGAAAATGACACTGATTTCATATGACAGTTCCATAAACAATTAATTAACATTAAGTCACTTACATTTTAGATGCAATATTGACTGTTTTTGTTCTGTTTCAGCGGCGAAAATAGTTCCAAACAAAGATCACAGCAGAACCATAACGCATCTCACAGCATAGTGTGTTACTGAATGATTCAGCATTTTGAATGAATCGGATGAATCAAAGATTCAATGACCTATTCGTAAACGACTGCCTCATTCTTGAATGAATCAGCCGTTTCAACGAATCCACTCAATGACTCACTCATTAAGACGGTCACCTGCTGCCACCTACTGGCGGTTTAGTTTCATGTTTAAACATTCTTTCAAACATTTCTTATTTGTATATTCAAAAATATTTAAAACAATCTCATAACATTATTTAAAACAGTTGTAATTTTTCTGTGTAAATTATTTAATTTGATTGGTAACAGCCCTATAGTGTCTTAATCTAATTTAATTTATAGATCAAATTTAAGAATATAAAATAAAAGCTGAAGCATAGCCTATATTTAATAAGATTATGGAAAAAATGCCCTTTATAAAAGGTAAAAATATCACAAATATGCAGATTTAAATATGTCAAGGCTGATTGAACACTGATGAGAATATTGCTTCAGAATAAATTATATTTACAAAAAAAAAAAAAAATTCCGGACAAGCAAATTTTTTACTCGGACAAGTGAATGACAGATTTACTTGTCCGTAAGACAAGCACGTGAACAGGCTTAATGTCGAGCCCTGCTCCGTCATACGTCCAACTCGTTTTTTGAATTTTTAGCCATGTTTAGCATGAGAATCCAACTCTTTAACAGTGTAAATAAGTCAGAATGCATGAAATAGCATTAGACCCCCCCTTTAAAGACATACTAGTATGTGTTTACATTGATAAACATTGGAAAAGTAGCGCAGTGAAATGGAAAAACAGTAGGCTACACTATTGGATTCGTGAATTAGGTCTTAAAGTAACAGCAGCCTAATATTCTTGCTGCTGCCTGTGTTTTTAATGTTAATCAAACAACAAGACAGGAAAAAAACGCTTGCGGCTCTTGACTAATATAATATTCTTAATATATTAGATATTACTATATTAAATATTCAAATATATTACTGATCTGCCTGCATTGACACTATATGATAATTGAACTGAGCTGGATGAGCGGCTGTACACCTGAATCAAATTCTGTTGCATTATTTTCCTGTTAACTCTGTGAAGCTGCTTTGAAACAATCTGCATTGTAAAAAGCGCTATACAAATAAAGGTGACTTGACTTGACTGAATAGCTTTTGTTAGGATTAATCTATATTTAATTTATACAGGGAAGACTATGCAGTGTTATTTTACATTTGGTTGCTTTATTCAATTTCTATACCTGAAAACTACTGTTAGACCAACCTGAAAAGCACTGTTTATTTCTGTAGTATGTTTGTTCTGTTGTATTTATTTGTGCTATTGCTCATAATTTGATTATTTATTCTTATTTTATTACGGACTGTTTACTTCTTTAACAATATTTGAAGTTTATATTGAGCTACGCTAGTTTATTAAGGTTACATGGGTCAAAACACTGAAAGCAATTACTATGCCTATTTTATTTTATTTATTTATTACAGTGGAAATTTCTAGGGCAAGTAGAAAAGATACTTAGCGTTGAGCCCTGCACAGAAGATTATGTAAAAAATATCAGTCTCTGTACTTATATGAAGTACTTAAAGTGTCTAAATAATAAATCCGAATCCGAATCCCCCCCAATCCGTAAAATGAACTGATCCGTGACTCAGTAACCACAATATGATCCTAATCGTGAGTTCTGTGATCCGTTGCAAAACATTGTGAAATGTAAAAACATTTGACCTAGTGACAGCATCGCCCTCCATCTGTGATTCATCTTGCAGGATTGTGAGTGTTGGCATTCACAAGGGATTAGGGCTTAATGACGCCTGCGACCCAACAGCCAATCGATTACAAGCGTTTATAGGATGAGCCTCACGTATAATCAATATTAATGTATGTGGTGTTTACATTCATTGGGGTTAAAGCGAACCACTGTTTGTTTGTGTAGCTTTAGTATCTATTTGGACTATAGCCACTGGCAGTTCAGCAGTATTAATGTGCAAAACTTGTTTCAGTGACCAGGAAACAAATTTGTCATTTGAGTCTCTTATGCTCACCAAGGCTGCTTTTATTTGTTAAAAAATCCAGTAAAACTGTAATGTTGTGAAATATATTCAAATAGAAAAAGGGTTATTTAAATTTTAAATTGTAAAGTTATTTTAGCTTGTAATATTATTTTCAAATGTATTTATTCCTTTGATGCAAAGCTGAATTTTCAGCAGCATCATTTCTTCAGTCTTCGGTGTCACATGATGCTTCAGAAATCATTCTGATATGCTGATTCGCTGCTCAAGAAACATTTCTTATTAATGTTTAAAACTTAATATTTTTATGGAAATTGTGAAACAATTTTTTTCAAGATTCTTTTAAGAATAGAAAGTTAAAAAGAACAGAATTTTTTTTAAATAAAATTCATAATAAAAAAAAATAGGATTTTACTGATTAAACTTATCAAATCAAATCAAATCACCTTTATTTGTATAGCGCTTTTTACAATGGCAATTGTTTCAAAGCAGCTTCACAGTGGTAACAGGAAAATAATGCAACAGAATTTGATTCGGCTGTACAGCCGCTCTGGAGAAAACGGTGATGTCATCCAGCTCATTTCAATTATCATATAGTGTCAATGCGGGCAGATCAGTAATATAGTTGAAATTTAAGTGTCCCCAACTGAGCAAGCCAAAAGCCAAAGGTGACGGTGGCAAAGAACCAAAACTCCTTCAGGGCCAGAATGGAGAAAAAAAAAAAACCTTGGGAGAAACCAGGCTCAGTCGGGGTGCCAGTTCTTCTCTGGCCGATAAACAAATAGTTTATGATTATGATTCTGGCAACATTACAGGTCAGAAGTCATATTAGACCGATACATATTCGTAGGATTATTCGAAAGATTGGAGTCGTCACGCCGGGGACGGGTTTAATGAGGATGTCGTGTCGATGCGGCATTTACAGGGGGGAGTTTAATTGACACGGTCTCTACAGACACTTCAGGGATGCGGTTGTCATGTCCAGGCTAAGGTCCACCATCTGGTCCGGATCCGGCCGACTGCAGTAAACCTCGGGATAAACAGAGAGACTAACATTAGCGTAGATGCCATTCTTCTTATGATGTAACGAGTACATCAGGTGTTATGGGAAGTGTTCCCGGTTCCGGCTGACCTAGTTAATGCAGCCTAAAACAATCATTTAACTGATTTGAATAATATAAGTTGATAATGTTCTATGTGTATGCCATAGTAAAGAGATGTGTTTTTAGTCTAGATTTAAACTGACAGAGTGTGTCTGCTTCCCGAACAATGGTAGGAAGACTGTTCCAGAGTTTAGGTGCTAAATAGGAAAAGGATCGACCGCCTGCAGGTGATTTTGATATTCTAGGTATTATCAACTGGCCAGAATTTTGAGACCGCAATAGACGTGATGGAGTATAATGCGTTAAGAGCTCACTCAAGTACTGGGGAGCTAAACCATTTAGTGCTTTGTAAGTAATTAACAAGATTTTAAAATGTATACGATGTTTAATAGGGAGCCAGTGCAGTGTTGACAGAACCGGGCTAATATGGTCATACTTCCTGGTTCTAGTAAGAACTCTAGCTGCTGCGTTTTGGACAAGCTGCAGTTTATTTATTAAGCGAGCAGGGCAACCACCCAGTAGAGCATTACAATAATCTAGCCTTGAGGTCATGAACGCATGAACTAACTGTTCAGCATTTTGCATTGAAAGCATGTGCCGTAATTTAGATATATTTTTAAGATGGTAGAATGCAGTTTTACAGATGCTAGAAACGTGGCTTTCAAATGAGAGATTGGTATCAAAGAGCACACCCAGGTTCCTAACTGACGACGAGGACTTGACAGAGTAGCCATCAAGTGTTAGACAGTATTCTAGGTTACTACTTGTGGAGTTTTTTTTTTTTGTCCAATGATTAAAAATTCAGTTTTTTCTGAATTAAGTTGCAGGAAATTACTAGTCATCCAATTTTTAATATCAGCTATGCATTCCGTTAATCTTGTGAATTGGTAAGTTTCGTCAGGGCGTGAAGAAATATAGAGCTGAGTATCGTCAGCATAACAATGAAAACTAACGCCATGCTTCCTAATAATATCTTATAAAATAATATCGCCATGCTTACACTATAGTGTATTTTTAATTTAATTTATTTAAATAATTTTGTTATTTTTTTGTGAAGCTCAAAGAAATTGAGGCCCTTATATAACGCAGTTAATCGTTATTGTTTTCCACCCCAATAATTTATTTATTTACTTATTTTGAAAAAATACACATTTAATATTCATCAACAACTATACCGTTTCACTGGTTATTCATTGCATAAAAAAAATGTTTACATGGAATATATGTCACCTGAATGTAGCCTATTTTAGATTTTCTATCTTATGTCAAGTTGAAATGTTTTATGTAATTATTTTGTATTTTATGGATTGTGATATTGACCTTGTGTTTGCCATGTAAATAGCCTCGATGCTAACATGGCTAACATTGTTAATAAACAAACAAACAATTCATTGCTTAAAAGGGTAGTTCATACAAAAATTTCATACAGAATTATCATATTTTCTCACCGGACTGTTTTGTTGTTCCGGACCGTCCTCTGCAGAACACAAAATATTTCTGTTTTTGTTTTGTTTTAATTGTTTGGGTTTTTTTGTCCATACAATGAAGATTGTTAGGTGAACCATCCCTTAAAAGTTTAAATTTGTCATCTATACCAAGATGCCAGAGTTTGTATCATACTAACTAAAGCTGTATGCTGTCACAGAATGTCCTGGCAGTGTTTTATTACACCTTTGATGTCGTTCAGTAAGAGAAGCCATAACCTTGAGTCACCTGACGGGGATTACTGCGTCTTCAGCCAAATTTACTGTGTTTGCAAAATATGAGATTTATTTTCAATGTCAGTTGACACTTAATCTAGTCAGCGGCCACAGGAATGCAGAGGAGTTCTCAGATGTTTTTTGACTAGTTTATTTTATTTCCTTTCCCTGTTCAGGAAAAATATCAGGATCCTTTTCTTTGCCTGCTCATGTCTCTGTTTCAGTGAACATTAAGCGATTTCACAGTCTTAAACACAGAGGATTTTGGCGCTGTCAGAGTATGATACATTAAGCCGTATTTCTGTCTGGCTGAGGGAGGATTTTTGCTCTCGACTGATTCCACAGAGATCTAAATGAACACCGTGTGTATGTTTGCTTGATCTGATCCTGGAACTGCTGTTGTGCAAGATTTAGGGGCCGTTTTCAACTACAATCTGAAAACGTTTTGTGTGTTTTGGCCGTTCATTTACACGACAACGGAGTTTCGGGGGCCTAAAAAAGGCAAACTTTTACTTTTTTTTTTAACGATACTGTTATCGTCTTCATGTAAAATGTGAATTTGTGAAAACGGCGACATCATGCACATACATATTACGTGTTCAGTCTACAGGCGCGTAGTGTTTCTTTACAAAGTGACATTGCCATCTACTGGCCTGGAGTGTTTTATGATACAGTGTTTTTGCGGATCTGTGTGAACAGATGTTTTTGTCTGTGTGCGAAACTTTTCAAAAATGTCAACTACCCTTAGTCCACCCTAGAATCCAGTGCCCTTCAAGCCCAAAATTATTCTATTGGCTAGAAGACCTTTTGTAATATATACTCTACTGATCACCTGATTAGAAATTCTTCACCTTTTTGATGTGTTGTGAAATTTTTATATGACGGTTAAAGTTTATATATAACCAAATTTCAAAATAGCCTGCAAGCTAGCCTTTTAAACTGCTGGCATAGCATACTTCTAGGATAGAATTATATTTTTTATTTGGTTTATTTATTTTTTTTATTATTATTTGGTTCATTCATTTATTTTTGTATGTTTAGTTGATTTTATTTATTTATTATTTTGTTTATTTGTTTTTATTTGGTGTTTATTTATTTGGTTTATTTCATCATTTATCAATCAATTTATTTATTTTATTTGGTTTTTTTTTTTTTTTATTAATTTTTGATTGGGAAAGATCCGCGAGCCGGGATTGAAACTCGGGTCGACAGAAGTGCAAACACACTACATGTCAGCGTGTTGCCCACAAGGCTATTGGCTCTGACAGTTTATTTATTTTTTTATTGCGGTCAAAGTTAACGTGTTAATGCATGTGATTAATTATTTTCAGTTTTACACGTTAAAAATATCTAACGCAATTAACGCAACATCCGTTTTTTTCTGACATCCTTTGGCTAGCGTTACATTATATGATCATGCACTTATTCATACAAATGCTTTTAAACCATTCAAGCGCGACATTCAAAACGCTTTCTATGAATGTCCTGATTAATCTATATTTAATTTATAATTTATGCAGTGCAGACTGTTTGATAAGTTTATTCAATTTCTGTAGGCAATATTTCACAGGGCACAAGTAAATATGACATTTATTATGGGTTTATGTGATGATTGTTTTAAGTTCACTTAAATTAAAAGTTATATTTTTGAAGCCTAATAAATAAAAATAAATAAAAAAATGATAGCTTTCAATTACACTGTAATGTTGAATGGCTTGTCTACAATTAATGTTTAAAATTGGGGAAAAAATCTATTTCATAGAGACATCAGTAGCAGTATTAGTATCAGTGATACTGGCCTTCATGCATGAAAAGATGCCATTAAACAAGTATTTAAAATATAGGCTACTGTGTGTTTTCTACATTAATTTGGAGATTAACTGTGAAATTATTACATTCTAAAATATTAAAACTTATTTTAAAAACTTGTTTTTAATTGTGATTAATCATGATTAATCACAGAAAAAAATTGTGATTAATCTAGTTAATCTAATCTAGTTGCTAATCTAGCACTATTATTTTTATTTTTGTTTATTTATTTTTGTTAACTTTTTTTATAAGAGCAATAAGGCATTTCAGGCCCTGTTATTTTCTGAATATAGTGACCGTTGAAGGGGTTGCAGGTGCTTCACAACATGTTGTGCCCATAGACTCTAAAAAAATATGGATGTAGTGTCCGTGATGTCACCCGTAGGTTTCTGAAGAGCATTTTTGAAGCGTAAAGTCGGCCGTTGCCATCTTGGCAGCGTCACCGCGCGTCACTCCCGGATAACTGAAAATGGGCAAAGAGGCGGGACGTGGGTGGAGCTGAGGTGATGTGATGACTAACAGACAGCAGACAAACGACAATCCACCTGTCACTCAAAGTGACCACGCCCTTAATTATGCAGAACTTTAAGGCTTAATATAATTTAAACGGATGACAAAAAAAAAAAATTCACCCCCCTCACAGTTGTCATTAAGGGCAAAATTAGCCGTATAGACCAAAACCACAATTTGTACCAGGCTGTAAACATGTTTTTTCTGCTGTAAAGTTGGGCATTTTAACATGGGGCTCAATGAGATTCTGCTCCCTTTTGGAGCCTGTCTCTAGCGGCCAATCGATGAATTGCAGTTTAAGTCACTTACATATTGGCTTCAAGAGAAACTGGGGGAGGTTGCCACTTGGTTGTGCCTAATATCATCCTTTATACTCACAATATAGCCTGGCCTCAAGTGCCTTATTGCTGCAATAAACTATTGTTAACTCTCAGGTCTACACTATGGTTTCTTTTTTCTGCCAACTTAATGTATGAGCATTGTCTCGGTTACTTTTGCCCTCATTGATCATACAGGACAGCACATTAATAATGCCACACTTTGCATGTAGTGCAGAACAGTCACTACACATGCAGCCTTTGTTGTTATGAGTCATTTTTGTCACTGCAGTTTCTACAGTGCTTAACTAAGTTATGTTCATATAGACAAACGCAAATGCTTTTGTGTGCATGAAGTGTTTTGGTGGTAAATCCAGAGGGATGAATACTTTTTCACATTTTCAAGAGTTATTTCCTAATAATCACATTGATTGTGCAAACGCACTGCAGTTCAGACCCAAATAACACAGTATGAAATGAGACCTGAGGGGGGGCAGAGGGATGGAATTAATGTCTGCTTCAGACCACTCAATCAAAGAAAGTGTGAAAACAGGAAAAAGCATTTTAGTATCGGCGCTCTTAGCTCTAGTGCAGTAAAATGTAGGTTTTGAGATTTAAAGTGCTTTTGTGCTGCTTCAAGAGCTCTGAACTGAGACATGCAGATTTTTGACGTGCCTCTCTCTCTCTCTCTCTCTCTCTCTCTCTTTCTCTCCCTCCCTCCCTCTTTTTGTCTTTCTCTCTTCTTCTATAAATCACACACTCTCTTTTCCTGCCCTCGCTAGTGGCTTAAAGCCAAGGTAAGTGTACTTGTCCCATGAACCCCTCCTGCTTTAGTCTATTACTGATCAACTGATTCAATCTTCCCTGTGATCCTGTTACATATTCATATTCCTGCATTCATCCTTACCTCATAACTAAGCCTGTCACGATAATCAATCTGGTTATTCAGTCTAATCGCAATTATTTGAGAAAATTGTGCAATTTATATTTCAAGCACATTTTGTGTACTGTGCATAATTATTGTGTGTGTAAGTATGTATGTATGTGTGTGTAAGGTATGTGTGTGTATATATATATATATATATATATATATATATATATATATATATATACACACACACACACACACACACACGCATGTATATATTTGTTATATGTATATATAAAATATTTACATTTATATATAAATGTATACAGATATTTTATATGTATATGTGTGTGTATATATATATTTATATACACTCACCTAAAGGATTATTAGGAACACCTGTTCAATTTCTCATTAATGCAATTATCTAATCAACCAATCACATGGCAGTTGCTTCAATGCATTTAGGGGTGTGGTCCTGGTCAAGACAATCTCCTGAACTCCAAACTGAATGTCAGAATGGGAAAGAAAGGTGATTTAAGCAATTCTGAGCGTGGCATGGTTGTTGGTGCCAGACGGGCCGGTCTGAGTATTTCACAATCTGCTCAGTTACTGGGATTTTCACGCACAACCATTTCTAGAGTTTACAAAGAATGGTGTGAAAAGGAAAAAACATCCAGTATGCGGCAGTCCTGTGGGCCAAAATGCCTTGTTGATGCTAGAGGTCAAAGGAGAATGGGCTGACTGATTCAAGCTGATAGAAGAGCAACTTTGACTGAAATAACCACTCGTTACAACCGAGGTATGCAGCAAAGCATTTGTGAAGCCACAACACGCACAACCTTGAGGCGGATGGGCTACAACAGCAGAAGACCCCACCGGGTACCACTCATCTCCACTACAAATAGGAAAAAGAGGCTACAATTTGCACGAGCTCACCAAAATTGGACAGTTGAAGACTGGAAAAATGTTGCCTGGTCTGATGAGTCTCGATTTCTGTTGAGACATTCAGATGGTAGAGTCAGAATTTGGCGTAAACAGAATGAGAACATGGATCCATCATGCCTTGTTACCACTGTGCAGGCTGGTGGTGGTGGTGTAATGGTGTGGGGGATGTTTTCTTGGCACACTTTAGGCCCCTTAGTGCCAATTGGGCATCGTTTAAATGCCACGGCCTACCTGAGCATTGTTTCTGACCATGTCCATCCCTTTATGACCACCATGTACCCATCCTCTGATGGCTACTTCCAGCAGGATAATGCACCATGTCACAAAGCTCGAATCATTTCAAATTGGTTTCTTGAACATGACAATGAGTTCACTGTACTAAAATGGCCCCCACAGTCACCAGATCTCAACCCAATAGAGCATCTTTGGGATGTGGTGGAACGGGAGCTTCGTGCCCTGGATGTGCATCCCACAAATCTCCATCAACTGCAAGATGCTATCCTATCAATATGGGCCAACATTTCTAAAGAATGCTTTCAGCACCTTGTTGAATCAATGCCACGTAGAATTAAGGCAGTTCTGAAGGCGAAAGGGGGTCAAACACAGTATTAGTATGGTGTTCCTAATAATCCTTTAGGTGAGTGTGTGTGTGTGTGTGTGTGTATATACACACTTTTATTTTGAATGCGATTAATCACGATTAATCAATTTGACAGTACTAATTATTATATTATATTATATTATAAAAAAAAAAACATTAGGCTTACAGAAGTAAAATGTTAATTGCAATTTTTTTTATGACCGTTAATCATCAATACAAAATGTATGATTGTGACAGGCATACTCATACCCTCATCATGTGCAGTAGTTGTAGATCAATCCCATTGCAAAGTGATCTGTCATAGCTGTATTATTTAAAGATTATTACATGTTTTAACACTAAATAAAGTTCATATGCTGCTGAAACACACAGTTGCCTATGTAATTGAAGTATTTGGGCTTCTGTTATTTTGTTTGTACTTTATTTACTGTCTATGTCAGGTTTTTAGTCTATATGATAGTGATTGACTGATATATATTGGCAAGGCCAATAATCAACTGATTTTTTTTTTTTTTTTTTTTTTTTTTAGCAGCATTTTGAGTTTATTGATGTGTTAATTTCCCATTGTGTTTGTTTCAAAATCAGCTAATAATTGTTATAATAAACATCTTCTGTCTTTATTTTAAATTGAGTACATATTGTGTAAAATTATTTACCTAATTAAAATAAATGTAAAATTAAATGCAATTAAATATTCCTATTTGCTATTATTAAAATATGCCATTGTTCATTATTATATCATTATTTCAGGCTACCTTGTTGTTTAGAAATAGGCAATTGATCAACCAGTAATTGTCTTTTCATTTTGAATCAATGGTCCTCATTCATGAAACATGAGCAGAATGATTTTTTTTGTGTAAATCGTTCGTAAAGCCGTTCTGAGGTGAATTTTTGGATTCATGAAAGTGTATCAAAAAATGTACACCTGCTCCCAACCATAAGTAAATGGAGCATAAAATATCCAAACATTGTGTGTTCTTTTAGGCAAAATGGTAACACTACAATTTGATAAGACTATTTACAATAATTATAGATATAGTGACTAAATTAATTAGTTAAAAATGAAAATAAGTGGTAAATAATTTTGGTAAACAAAAGTAATAATAAAAAAAAAAAAACAGCTATGTAGTCCATTTTCCTTTTTTATCATAGATTTCTACTGTACTGGAGCCAAACCTGAGAAGGGAGTTCAGAAGTTTCCACAGTACATGTAGTTCAAGTAGTTGTAATTTGAGAGTATGCTTATTGTGATGGGATTATGCTAATTGTGAATGAGCATGCACGCACACCTTATTTATTATTTCATTACCTATCAAATCCGAGGTTACAAATCGTTTGCAAGAAGAGTTTTCGGGAAGGTCCATTTTACATGCAAATTACTCATATTTATTATATATTCATGAATGAGGCCCTTTTATTGCAGTAGCAAACTGAACGTTTGGATGAAATGTATTGTTTTGTCTGGTAAAGCCCTCTTCTCAGCTCCATTCCTTTAGTCTTATTTATGTAGCTTGATGGTCAAGCTCTGGTCAAATACTTAAACTGATGTTTTGCTTGTCCAATCAGCAGCACGGCAACAATCAGTCAATCAGAGTAGGAACTCTCTCCAGGACCAATCCCCCAACACAGAAACCTCCCAGCCCACCCTTGGCAGGACGAGGCACTCTTGGGTAAGATGTGATTTTATCAAATATGAAAGCGTTGATTTTATCATATATGAAAACGTTACTGAGCAGCAGTATGATATAGCTGTCAGACAATACAGAAATTTTCGGTAGCAATCGGAAATCACATATCATTTTATGTTTTGTTTATAATATTTTTGCCTGTTTGTTTTAAATGCATATGCAGGCGTAACACTCCTTATAAAACGCTTGAGCCGGTGAAACCTCCAACCGTGCCCAATGATTACATGACGAGTCCAGCTCGCATGGGCAGCCAACACAGTCCAGGACGCACCGCGTCTCTCAACCAGAGACCGAGAACCCACAGGTAACACACGTCTGTCTGTCTGTCTGTCTGTCTGTCTATCTTGTCTGTCTGTCTGTCTGTCTGTCAGTCTGTCTATCTATTGTTCTGTCTGTCTGTCTGACTGTTCTGTCTATCGATCGATTCATCCATCCGTCCGTCTGTCTGTCTGGCACTCTTGGGTGCGACACTCGCTCGGCTCACGCTGTATTAAGCAGACAAGTTCTCTATCTGTCCGTCCGTCCGTCCATCCGTCTCTTGTTATGTTTATCTGTCTTTCAATCAATCAATCAATCAATCAATCAATCAATCAATCAATCAATCTGTCTATTCGTCTGTTGTTCTGTCTGTCTATTATTCTATCTGCCTGTCGTTCTATCTACTATATGGTTCTATCGTTATATCTATCGTTTTATCACATTTTTGCACACTTTTAATAAATATATATTTTTATTATCATTGTTATTATTTTCATTATTATTGCTATTAATAATTAAATACGTTTTTAATTGAAAGTTAATTTAATTTGAGTAATTTTGTATTCCTTATTGCCCTCTGTGCCTGCAGACACACACTGTGTGTGTTTATATGTGCAAGGGCTTTACTGATGAATCAGATATCTCTTTTTCTCTCTTAATTTTGTTTTTCTCCCACACTTTTCCATCAGCCTCCACAGTTTTATTTCTGAATGTCAGCGCATATTTGACATCCTCTATGGCATATAACATTTTCGCTCATGTTCTTCATGTTGCTAACGTCTAAATGACAGGCCTGATCTGGGGGTTTCTGAATGTTCCCAGTGTACGATCAGTACTCTTCACACCCACTCGTCTAACATCTGTAAATAATGTCATCACACCAACCCACACCTCAACCGCATTCCAGACCAGAGGGAATAACCCCTCATCCCCCCCTCACAGCGCTCACTAAACACAATCAGCACTGCAGTGGTTCATGCTGAGAATGACTCAATGAATTGGCCTCATTAGTTAATGCTGACTGTGATGCCATAAATAATACACAACTTTGGATTTGTGTAAATAGTGGCACCACAACGCCAGGTCTTGTGAGGGTGGCTGTTGAATCCATCAAATTGCTTTTCTTAAAGGGAAAAAGAATGTTGTTCCAAACCTTCCGTCATAAAAACACAAAGTAGAAATTTTGAATGTAGAATGTAGACCTATATCATACACCCGGTGCAATGCGACGGCAGGCTAGTTTTGCTAGTTTCAGCCCGACGCAGTTATCATTTACACGTCCAGTGCCACATTGTTTAAATAGCAAATGCACTCGCGCCCATCTGTTCGCCCATGGGCGTGCGTTCAGGCGCATTGTTGGCGCATTGCTATTTTGAGGAACTGAAATCGACAGTGCCATTGACCAACAAAAACCTGGTCTAAAGTCAATAGCGCAGTATTTTTTGTGTTACTTAAAGGGCGTGTTAGTAATGTGCGCTTATATGCAGGTGCACAACGCGCATACACTCTGCTTATTACACACACAAACATTTTTAAATATTAAAAATAAAAGGATTTCTCTCTGGAGAAGCATTCAGTCTTTCCACTCGCAAATTCTACCATGGTGCGAGCGCAACTGGCTTTTAAAGGGAATGGGAGATGAGACTCTGATTGGTTTATTGCACGTTACGCCCAAAACACACCCATTACTCATTAAGAGACTAGGTACAACCCTTTTGGAACATACGCCTGGCGCGCCAACAGTTCTTTCCGTCGTTAAACTAGCAAAAGTGGATTCGGACATTACCTGAGTGCACCTGCGCTATGCGCTTCAGACCATGTGCTCAGATCGTTAAAATAGGGCCCTTAGTCTTTCAAGCTTCAAAAAGGATGCAAAAAGCACCATGAAAGTGACTACATACAATATTGTTCACAAGTTTGAGAAATTAATATTTTATTCAGCAAGGTTGCATTAATTTGAATAAAAGTGACTATAAAGACATTTATAATGTTACAAAAGTTTGCTATTTCAAATAAATGCTGTTCTTTTGAATAATCTGTTCATCAAAGAATCCTGAAAAAATGTATCACTTTTTCTACAAAAAAAATATGAAGCAACTGTTTTCACCATTGATAATAATCAGAAATGTTTCTTAGGCAGCAAATCATCATATTAGAATAATTTCTGAAGGATCATGTGACACTGAAGACTGGAGCAATGATGCTGAAAATTCAGCTTTGATCACAGGAATTAATTACATTTTAAAATATATTAAAATGGAAATCTGTTATTTTAAATTATAATAGTATTTCACAATATTTTTTGATCAAATAAATGCAGGCTTGGTGAGTATGAGAGACTTTTCAAAAACATTAAAAAAAATGTACCCACTCCAAACGTTTGAACGGTATGTTGCTTTTGAGTCACTCTTGACAGCCTCTGTCCTTGGTCACTGTAATTGATTGAATAATAATGACATACAGAGAACAGAGATTCATTGTTTTAACTTCAAATATATTTTTATTAAATAAACTTTGAATGCCGTTCTCAAATACTGATGGGTAGCCGACAGTGTTTATCAATCACCTCGATCATTGCAGCGTCAGCAATTTGTATATGCACTTCTTATGTGTGGTTAAGATGAAGTATGAGCCATTATCTGCTCTCCAGAAGAATTCACTGCTGCTCATTCAGCTCTTTTTATGCTGCCTTAATCTAAAGTTCTTTGGGTACCTGATGCATTATGGGTTACGACAGTGTCAGTTAACCATTTTGTTTCCCTAAGGTTAAATTTACAAATGGATCTAGTAATCTGGTGAGGTTGAGTAGTGATTTATTTAGTATTTTTCTTTTTTCAAAACACTTGTGAGTGTTTAGATGTTGGTCAGATGACCAGATATCAAGTCAAGTCAAATTGATTTGTATAGCGCCTTTCACAATACACATTGTTTCATATCCTAATGTTTATAATATCCTAATATCTTCATGCCTTATAGTCACATTTAGCAGATTAGAGCTGGGCGATGATGTACTTACATTTTGCGGCAATACAAGCAATCAAGCACATTTGAAATGATCTAATTTAAATTTGTTTCCGACATGGAATAAGAAAAAAGGTAATTGCGACTTTTGATCTCACAATTTAGACTTTTTTTCTCGTAATTGCAAGTTTATATCTCACAAAAAAGACAATTGCTAGAGTAATTGCTAGACGTACTCTTGCAAAAGTTAACAATTTGAAATTGCTAGAAAGTCACAATTGTGAGACAACCCACAGACCAGTTTGTTTTGAAAAAATGTAGTTTTGCACATCTCTAGTTAAAATCAGATCATTTAACTTGATCTCTGTTTAGACAATGGAGCAATAAAGCCTGGGTGCTGCGATAATGAGATCTGTTGCAGTGCAGCGTGGAACCCCTGCTTCCCCATGTTTCTACATGGACACACAGCAGACACCGAGGATCATGGCTGATTTCTAAAGCTGTGCTCATGTGGGGGTGTAACACTGATGCAATCATGTTCGTAGCTCCACAGTGTTGAATAATCCATAAATTGATCTGTGTTGAATGTATGGCTAACGTAGTACAATGTGGCTCAAAGCCAAGTGTGTATCTAGGTCACTTTACCATGTGAACCTGTAAACTCAGAACAGAACACTGGCTTACTACTTACTGAATACTACACAGTATACTATGTTCTGCTTACTGTTCTTTTAAAATAGTATGTGGAATAAAACCAAAATTGCGACATGGATTAGTATGATTATCAAATCACAAAAGCTGCATCTAATATAAATGTTTGTGTTTATATACACGTGTGTGTGTGTGTGTGTGTATACTGTATGTATGTGTATACTAATATATATATATACACACACACACACACACGTGTATATAAACACAAACATTTATATTAGATGCAGCTTTTGTGATTTGATAATCATACTAATCCATGTCGCAATTTTGGTTTTATTCCAATTAATTGTGCAGCCCTACATATTAATGTCCAAGATCACTGGGTGCCAGGTGATCATGATGAGGTCATGATGTAATTTGAAATACGTTTCATTACATCATGCATACTGTTCCACATACTGTTTTAAAAGAACAGTAAGCAGAACATAGTATACTGTGTAGTATTCAGTAAGTAGTAAGCCACTGATATATATATATACACTCACCTAAAGGATTATTAGGAACACCTGTTCAATTTCTCATTAATGCAATTATCTAATCAACCAATCACATGGCAGTTGCTTCAATGCATTTAGGGGTGTGGTCCTGGTCAAGACAATCTCCTGAACTCCAAACTGAATGTCAGAATGGGAAAGAAAGGTGATTTAAGCAATTTTGAGCGTGGCATGGTTGTTGGTGCCAGACGGGCCGGTCTGAGTATTTCACAATCTGCTCAGTTACTGGGATTTTCACGCACAACCATTTCTAGAGTTTACAAAGAATGTTGTGAAAAGGGAAAAACATCCAGTATGCGGCAGTCCTGTGGGCCAAAATGCCTTGTTGATGCTAGAGGTCAGAGGAGAATGGGCCGACTGATTCAAGCTGATAGAAGAGCAACTTTGACTGAAATAACCACTCGTTACAACCGAGGTATGCAGCAAAGCATTTGTGAAGCCACAACACGCACAACCTTGAGGCGGATGGGCTACAACAGCAGAAGACCCCACCGGGTACCACTCATCTCCACTACAAATAGGAAAAAGAGGCTACAATTTGCACGAGCTCACCAAAATTGGACAGTTGAAGACTGGAAAAATGTTGCCTGGTCTGATGAGTCTCGATTTCTGTTGAGACATTCAGATGGTAGAGTCAGAATTTGGCGTAAACAGAATGAGAACATGGATCCATCATGCCTTGTTACCACTGTGCAGGCTGGTGGTGGTGGTGTAATGGTGTGGGGGATGTTTTCTTGGCACACTTTAGGCCCCTTAGTGCCAATTGGGCATCGTTTAAATGCCACGGCCTACCTGAGCACTGTTTCTGACCATGTCCATCCCTTTATGACCACCATGTACCCATCCTCTGATGGCTACTTCCAGCAGGATAATGCACCATGTCACAAAGCTCGAATCATTTCAAATTGGTTTCTTGAACATGACAATGAGTTCACTGTACTAAAATGGCCCCCACAGTCACCAGATCTCAACCCAATAGAGCATCTTTGGGATGTGGAGGAACGGGAGCTTCGTGCCCTGGATGTGCATCCCACAAATCTCCATCAACTGCAAGATGCTATCCTATCAATATGGGCCAACATTTCTAAAGAATGCTTTCAGCACCTTGTTGAATCAATGCCACGTAGAATTAAGGCAGTTCTGAAGGCGAAAGGGGGTCAAACACAGTATTAGTATGGTGTTCCTAATAATCCTTTAGGTGAGTGTGTGTGTGTGTGTGTATATATATATATATATATATATATATATATATATATATATATATTACACACACATATACACACACACACACACATAGTGCTGTCAAATTGATTAATCGCATCTTACATAAAGGTTTGCGTTTATATAATATGAATACACACACACACATGTATGCATATATATATATATATATATATTTACACACACACTATATTGCCAAAAGTATTGGGACAACCCTCCAAATCATTGAATTCAGGTGTTCTAATCACTTCCATGGCCACAGGTGTATAAAATCAAGCACCTAGGCATGCAGACTGCTTCTACAAACATTTGTGAAAGAACGGGTCGCTCTCAGGAGCTCAGTGAATTCAAGCGTGGCACCGTGATAGGTTGCCACCTGTGCAATACGTCCATTCGTGAAATTTCCTCACTACTAAATATTCCATGGTCAACTGTTAGTGGTATTATAACAAAGTGGAAGCAATTGGGAACAACAGCAATTCAGCCACGAAGTGGTAGGCCACGTAAAATCACAGAGCTAGGTCAGCGCATGCTGAGGCATACAGTGCGCAGAAGTAGGCAACTTTTTGCAGAGTCAAGAGCTACAGACCTCCAAACTTTGTGTGGCCTTCAGATTAGCTCAAGAACAGTGCGTAGAGAGCTTCATGGAATGGGTTTCCATGGCCGAGCAGCTGCATCCAAGCCTTACATCACCAAGTGTAAAGCACGCCGCCACTGGACTCTAGAGCAGTGGAGACGTGTTCTCTGGAGTGACGAATCACACTTCTCTGTCTGGCAATCCGATGGACGAGTCTGGGTTTGGCGGTTGCCAGGAGAACGGTACTTACCTGACTACATTGTGCCAAGTGTAAAGTTTGGTGGAGGGGGGATTATGGTGTGGGGTTGTTTTTCAGGGGTTGGGCTTGGCCCCTTAGTTCCAGTGAAAGGAACTTTTAATGCTTCAGCATACCAAGACATTTTGGACAATTTCATGCTCCCAACTTTGTGGGAACAGCTTGGGGATGGCACCTTCCTGTTCCAACATGACTGCGCACCAGTGCACAAAGCAAGGTCCATAAAGACATGGATGAGCGAGTTTGGTGTGGAGGAACTTGACTGGCCTGCACAGAGTCCTGAGCTCGACCTGATAGAACACTTTTGGGATGAATTAGAGCGGAGACTGCGAGCCAGGCCTTCTCGTCCAACATCAGTGCCTGACCTCACAAATGCGCTTCTAGAAGAATGGTCAAAAATTCCCATAAACACACTCCTAAACCTTGTGGAAAGCCTTCCCAGAAGAGTTGAAGCTGTTATAGCTGCAAAGGGTGGTCCAACTCCATATTAAACCCTACGGATTAAGAATGGGATGTCATTAAAGTTCATGTGCATGTAAAGGCAAGCGTCCCAAAACTTTTGGCAATATAGTGTACAAAAATATATACAGTATAGGTGTGTATATGTATATTTATACACACACACACACACACACACACACATATATTGTATAAACACAAACTTTTATGTTCGATTAATCAATTAATCGATTTGACAGCCCTAATATAGATCTAACGAGTTGAGAAAAAGATCACTGTTGATATTGATCTGTATGATGTATCTGACCTCCTCTCTTCTTTCTCTCTGTAGTGGCAGCAGCGGGGGAAGCGGCAGTCGAGAGAACAGTGGCGGCAGCAGCATCGGCATTCCCATCGCTGTGCCGACTCCCTCCATTCCCAGCTCAGTCCCAGGTGAGCTGCCGCCCACATACAGCTGCTGCAAAAGCACAGCATCTGAAACACAATGCCCTACAGGTTAAGGCCAACACGAGAATTAGACGTACTCTCCACATGTGGGTATTTAACGCTGTAGTATTTCCTGCTCTCTAGAGTGAGAAACGGAGCAGGATTAGTAGTTCACTGTATGCCTACAGCTCTCATGGCCTGATTCTTCCAGCTAAAGGTTTGTCAAAGTAGGCCACTACACAGCACAAGGACAGGTAGAAAGAAAGAGGAAGTGGAAAACTCTAAAGGGTGGTCTGACTGAAGAGAACGAAAAGAGAAAGAGTTTAGTGAGAAAAGAGGTCACTGTCCTGTTCTCTTCCGACATACATGCTGTAGCCAAGAGGAGCAGAACCCCCCACCACCACCACCTCCTGAATCCTTACAGTCACCATAGCAACACTGCATCAGCACCTCTGATTTCATTTTCCTGGATTAATGTTATTTAGGTGCTGACAGGGCTTTTGAATGCAGCTTCTCTGTCCTTGTACCCTTTTATTTATCTGTTTGTGTATTTGTCTAATAACATTTAAGGTTTTTCCTCTAGGTTTTCTTTTGGGCTCTGATGAAAGACAATTTTGGCATCCAAAACCTAGTGAGCTACCTACTTAGGCAGCATTTTAAAGCTTAAACACATTTCGGATATTCTAAACTTTTAAGCCAAGATCCCTCACTTTAGTTCTAATTAGGCAGCATCAGTTGTACCCTTTATGGAGAAGTTGCATTACAAATTTAATCCAATATGGTGGACAGAGTTGAGGGAATGTTGATTATACTTACACCCATTCAGTTGTGAATATTTGATAAATGCGAAATAGTTTATATAATAAATAGGTTGATCAAAAATATCAGTTCAGTCTGATTAAAAATTGTTTATAGGGTGTTTTTTTAGCTTAGCAACAGGCTAAAGTCAAACTATTGTAAGTATTTCAAAAACCTGTCCAGTTGAGTGCTGAGTCCTAAACGAGGAAACAAGTTAACATTTTCACCCTTCCGGTTCCATTGTCCAGAAGTCAATGTTTTTTTAAATGGGTTTTAAATGCCTGAAATAAGGTCTGTGGTTAACAAAAGCTCTAGATATTCTCACGTTTTATTCTACAAAAATATATCAGTAAAACCCCTTTAAAGCTTTTATGTGCCTTGATAAAGGAAATTCACAGGAAATTCATCTACTCACTAGTCTGCTTTTACTGCCTAATTGTGTTTATAATCACGCTCTTGCAAGCTATTTAACAGCAAGCTAGAATAAAGATTGAAAGAGCTGTCAGAAGCTAGAGATGAAGACGTTGAAGTCATCCCAGCAAGCAATAGCCATAATTTCACCATCTTGGTTAACTATTGCTATGAGTAACCCGCTTCTAGCCAAAATAACCTTCAATTTGGTTACATGTCATTTTTTAACTTGCATCTTCATAACTTGCGGGATGTATGATATTCCATCATGTAAGCAAAGTCAACAGTGATTACAAGGTGTTTGGTTTCATTTATTTGAACTTGATGACTAGTCTATTCTTGGGCTATGGTTAGACGTCTATTACATTTTCACTGACAGCCCAAATTTTGCTTTGTTTTAGCCTAGACGTGAGGGCTGTGTTTGGACGCCTATTAGACGTCTTTTAAACGCAAAATTGCTTGCTAGGATAGGGCCGTGGTATTGTTCGTTTATGCCCTACGTGTAGCTTTTTACTTCTGGCAATTGTATTTAGGCTTTCAAGTTCCATTGTGTTCATTTGTCAAGATCATCATGGTGGATAAAACGTGAGAATCATAAACTTTTGTTGTTCAGAGAGCTTTTTTTTTTGTTGCAATAACCCAAAAGCCAATGGAAAAATCCTGTTGGTTTTTTGACTAGGGAACCGGGGTGATGCAAACATCCAGGGTGGTTGTCAAAAATGTCATCACTGCAGCACTCTATGGGTGCAGTCTCAGTCGCAGAATCCTTCCAGTGCACTGAAATGTTCGCTCCCTAAAAAGTCCCACAATGCACCACAAAACCCAGGGTGCATTGATGCTCACTATGTTCCCTTAATGGAAGTTCTGAAGCGCAAAACTTAAATCATGTGAGCCAACTCACTACACATAGCGACTGATAATGACACGCGATATGCGTTTTTAAAAATATAAACCATTCGTTTATTATATTTCGGCATAAACACACCATTAGACAGTAATGAACACAATCTAGCTAACATTTATAATTTATTTATAGCTGAAATGTTGCACGCATATGTAACAAGCAAAGTATTTATCATAATGTACTTTAAATAACATTACAAGTTATGTCAGAAAGATATCAGCTCTGCTGTTGCTCATAAATACCAGTAATGATGTTGTACAATGAGGACGTTGTCACGTTGCCGGAAATAAAGTCATCAGTGTCCCAATGTGTAGTGAGCCAGCGTACTTTACTGTCCTTACCAGTGCCCGAATTCGTGTACACGTTATACTGATTCACGAGCTTGGGAGCTAGGGAACTGAATGAGACGCACCCTATCTGTTTTACCCAATGTTTGTGTTGTGCTATGTTTTTAGCATTGTGTTGTTAGCTTAGCATCATTCTAACATCAAACTCCACTGGAGTCAATTTAGAGTCAAGTCTGCCATGTGCTTCATTTATCAAGTGCTATTCGTGTGCCACGAGAAGTTGCTGCTCATGTGGAACCGTTCAAATCAGTGACTTATGAGGATATAGTATGGTTAGAATGCTGCCTGTCTTACGTAGACAGCAAGGTGGCTCACTGGGTTTTGGAACCGTGCTTAAATTTGTGTGCGCTATTAATGAATGAATCGCGCTCAAGGTGTTTTCTCTTATATGACGCTCTGACCCGCAGTCGAACCCTCATGGGCCGCTCCCCCTGGAGCTCCTCCCCCAGCCCCTCCTCCTCCACCCCCCCTCCCCGGTCAGGGTCTACCAATGCCAGCCGCTGCTATAGGTGAGCCCCTCCCCCAATCCCATGGCCAACTGCACAAAGTTTGTTCTGGGCAGCACCGGCGTTACCGTCCCACCGTCCACCTGTCTGTCTGTGGGTGTCAGAATGGGTCACTTTTGGGGATGGTGGTGGTGATTAATTGTTATTTTGGGTGGCGGTTTTGTTCTTAATCAACCATTTTAAATCAATGCACTCTGGAGAAGTCTCTGAACTGCATGAGTGTATTACTCATAATTCATAAAGGACATATGGGCAGATTGTGTTGTTTGATAAGGCCAAAAAGCCTGTAGACTTAAGGGCTGTTCACACCAAGGACAATAACTATAAAGATAACTATAACGTTTTAATAATCATTCTAATTCTGTGAGAATAGGGAACAATATTGTTGGAATCACTTTCAGAATGATTGTTTCTAGCTGATTAACGATAAAAACAGCCAATCAGAATCCACCGGACTTTAAAGAGCTTGAGCATTCAACGACAAAACTTACTAAAAATTACTTTTGTTCCTCTTTTGTAAGTGCTTTGGATAAAATCTAAATGCTTAAATGTAAATGTATTTAAACATCATATCCCATAATTCTGTTCATTAGAACGGGTTTTCACTGGCTCCACCAGGACACAGTGGAATGAGCGGTTCATCTTTAAGCGAGATGTTTGTGTTGTGTTCATATCATATGTCACTGGTGGAGGCTTGTGGTGTCACAGTGATGTTTGTCCACTGTGTTTGTTGTTTGCTTCGTTCCGGCCATCACTATCAGGGAGACCATGTCTCTCTAGGGCTTCCCTGTTATCTGCCACTGTCAACAGGAAATGTCCCTATAGAGGAAATCCCATCTGCATACTGTAAACACACACAGGACCATATTACCAATACAACTACAATGTGGTACTCTTTCTCAGGGCATTTTCTAACTTTGTGCATTGTATTGCAGGTCCTGTTGTAGTTATTAAAGTAAAATGGCTGTGTGTTTTCTGAGTTTTCATCTGATGTTGGGTTTTTCAAGCCCAAATTTTCTTTGTGAATCTGGTGAAACATGTCCAGGCCAAAATCAAAAGTAATATAATATAATATGTGACCCTGGACCATAAAATGAGTCATAAGTCGCACGGTATTGTGACAATAGCCATCGATACATTGTATAGGTCAAAATTATCGTTTTTTTCTTTTATGCCAAAAATTATTAGGATATTAAGTAAAGATCATGTTCCATGAAGATATTATGTAAATTTCCTACCGTAAATATATAAAAAATACTAGTAGTAGTAATAATATGCATTGCGAAGGACTTCGTTTGGAGAACTTGAAAGGCAATTTTCTCAATATTTAGATTTTTTTGCACCCTCAGATTCCAGATATGACTGGTTTTGTGGTCCAGGGTCACATACAGTATAATAAAATGTTTTACTTATGAGTTATAAATTATTTTAAGTTATTCAAATTAGTAAATGTTTTATAAATCTACTGGGTTTTTTTTTGTTTTTTTTGCTTTATCATTTGGAGGGAAAATATTTGCTTAATTTTTGTAAAAAAAAAATAAAATAAAATATAGGCAAAAACGGCTTCCCTTTATTTTTTTGCTAAAAAATAGTGTGGTCAAATCAATTAATAGCGATTATTCGCATCTAACATAAGTTTGTGAATATATAATATGTGTGTGTCTGTGTATGTATGTACAGTGGGGAGAACAAGTATTTGATACACTGCCAATCAGATTATTTAAAATTAATTATTTAAAAATCAGTGATTTTCTGGATTTTTGTTTTAGATTCCGTCACTCACAGTTGAAGAGTACCTATGATAAAAATTACAGACCTCTACATGCTTTGTAAGTGGGCAAACCTGCAAAATCAGCAGTGTATCAAATACTTGTTCTCCCCACTGTATGTATGTATATGTATGTGTGTATATATATATATATATGTGTGTGTGTGTGTGTGTAATATATATATATACATATATACACAAATACAAATCTTTTATTTTAGATGCAGTTAAAGTGATAGTTCACCCTAAAATGAAAATTCTGTCATTACTCACCTGTATGAATTTCTTTCTTCTGCTAAACACACAAAAAAATACATATATTTTGAATATGGGTTGTTTTTTTTCTCCATACTATGGCCCATCAACTGTTCGGTTACCCATATTCTTCGAATTATCTTTTGTGTTCAGCAGAAGAAAGAAACTCATACAGGTTTGGAACAACTTGAGGGTGAGTAAATGATGACAGAATTTTCATTTTAGGTGAACTAACCCTTTAATCACCATTAAACAATTTGACAGCACTATAAAAAATTATGAAAAGTATAAAATATGACCTGGAAATGTGCTTGACATGTTTCGTTAGATTCACTCTTCTGCCTATTAGTTATTTCCTCAAATGAATCTGTTAAACTATTCTCTGGAAGCTTTCCTTGCCTGCTGTAAGTATGTAATTCACTGGCCTCTCGTGGATTTTCTCCTGTCTTTGTACCTTCTTCTCTGGGCACTAACAGCTGTGGCTGCTGGGCCAGGTCTCGGGCCCATCCCCATGTCGCAGTTCGGCACAATATCTCGACAGATCTCCCGACACAACTCCTCCACCTCCTCCGTCTCCATGGTTTCTGCCACGGGTACATACCGCCGAGCCCCATCCGTCTCTTCCCAGTTCTCCCTGCAGCAGCCGCACGTTAACGGGGGCACAAACGCAAGTAAGAGACGAAGAACGCTGCACGAATATACAGACACGTTCAGAGTCACTTCAAATGTAACCATGCACTTGACAGTTTAATTCCTGTAAAAAATCAGCAATAGCTAGTGGAAAGCCATATCCAAGCATCTTAAAACCCTGTTATTTTTAGGCACGTCCCGTCTGTGAGGAAGGGAACAGCCTGTCTCTTCCCACAGGTGTGCGGCCGTACACACTAATGTCATTAAGACCAGAAAAGCCTCAGATTTATGATTAGTGAGAGCACAGGGCCCGTGGCCACCTGTTTATGAATGGAGATTTATTGTCTCCTACGCATTAAAGTCGAGGTTTTAAATCCCACTGTCAGATGTCCATGAGCATTTGAGTGAATGACGAACATATCGGCATCAGACATGAATGAGAGTGCGAATGAATCACACATCATGCTTTCAGGGAAAAAATCCTGCTCATTTTAACAAACTGGCCACTATCACATCGTCTGGTCAAAATCATCTGTCACAATGTGGACAGTGGGATTATATTGTATGTTAATTTCGTCTAACTGTGCAACATTTTGTTTTTTTGTTTTTCTGAGGTGAAGTGTTTGCCTGCCGTTAGGGGTGGGCCAAATAAGAACAATTTTATCACAACATTTTATTTTGGTTGATGATGATATACACCACCGTTCCAAAAGTTTGAGGTCAGTACGATTTTTTTTTAAAGAAATAAATGCTTTTAATTAACAAAAATTAAGTGAAATAAAAAATGTCAATAAAGACATTTATTATGTTACAAAAGATTTCTATTTGAAATAAATGCTGTTCTTCTGAACTAAAAAAAATCCTAAAAAAAAGTTTTCAACATTGATGATAATGATAATAATAATAAATGTTTCTTGAGCAGCATATCAGAATGATTTCTGAAGGATCATGTGACACTGAAGACATTGACAGTATTCAGCTTTGCATCACAAGAATAAATTACATTTTAAAATATATTAAAATACAAAAATAAGTTATTTTAAATTCTAATAATATTTATTTTATGATAATAACTATTAATTTGATTTAAATAAATGGACTTGATGAGCATAAGTGCAAAATCTTACCGACCCAAACTTTTGAACAGTAGTGTTTATAATGATATACAGTAATTATTTATAGAAAAAAAAGTTAACTTTTTCACCGCAAAGTAAAGGCCTTTCACATTTATTTATTTTTTTTATTTAGACTACCTTCCAATGAAGCAGATTTGGCAAAAATTATTCAAATGCTATTTTATCTGGAAAACCTAAAAATACCTGGACATTTTTGTTCATTTTTTTTTTTTTTTTTAATGTTTTAAATTTAAACATTCAGTCCTGAAAAAACCCATGGAGATTAATACAATCTTAAATGGGAATTTCAATATTGAATAAGTGTTTATAGTTATGCAAAACAATATTTCACCAGATAAAAATGACTTCTTGTGATATAATGATTACACTTTATTTGGTAACACTTTATTTTACAGTGTCCTTGTTACATATGTTACATGTAATTATGCATAATTTACTGTTATTACTATGGTAAGTACAAGCAACTAACCCTATAGTAAGTACATATAGTTAATTAATATTACTCAGTACTTAAATATATAACTACACTGTAACAATGACACCTTAAAATAAAGTGTAACCCTTTATTTTAAGGGGTCATTGTACAGTGTAATTGCACAAACAAGTACTGAGTAATATTAATTAACTTCATGTACTTACTATAGGGTTAGTTGCGTGTAATTATGCATAATTTACTATTATTACTATAGTAAGTACATGTAACTACGTCACCTTAAAGTGTTACTGGAAAGTCAGAAATTCATTGGTCAAAAAATATGAGAACGCTGCTGATTTATCTGTTGTTTGAGATCAAATTACCAGAGAGAATGAACGTTCAGTCTTTCTATATCTATATAGGCTTCCTATTCCTATAGGATTACTTTTCCCCACCTTTATTATGTGGGACTGATGTTTGTTTTTTTTTCTCTTCCTCTTCCTGGTTTTTTCTCTTTCCTCTGTTTCTCCTGCTTTTTGACTGTGTGTGTGTGTGTGTGTGTGTGTGTGTGGTTGTGATGGGTGGTGTTCAGTGTCTATGGCCCCTCCTCCTCCGCCCATGCCCCAGCTCACCCCACAGATACCACTCACAGGTTTTGTGGCCAGAGTACAGGAAAACAGTAAGTCTGACGGCCACCTTTCCCCAGCGTTTCTCACCCTAGCATGTGGATGCTTTAGAGGTTTACTGCATGCTCCGTCTGTTTGTGCTGAAGTAGTCATTGTTCATTGTCGTAGCGACTGCAGGTCAAAGAGTGCATGCGTATTGCCATTGTATAATTCAGTACACTACAACAGATCGAAATAAAGCCTTTCTTAATGCCTAAAGCCTGCAAACAAAAAGTGTGTCACGCATTTACATAAGTGTGTATTGCTTTATGTAACCTTAAAGAGGCTTACTAGGCTGTTTGGGGCAAGATTTTAACGTTTTGTACTTGAAAGGCGCTCATTGTTTTGTTTTTCTGCTTTACGTATGCTATACATTTTGTTTTCCATTGGGTTATATTCAATGGCGATAAAGCATGCCTCATATATACACTTCCCCTGTGTGTGATATATTAGACACCGTTTCACAGGCTACTTTTGTTTGATTTGTACCCAGCAAGCTTCAGGTAGGGCTGAACCACACTGATGCACCATGGGAAGAATTGAAACCTTTTATCCCAACGTTTTCGCCAGTCATCAGAGCAGAGCACTTTGAGTGCACTATCTTTCAGAAAGAAGCATAGGTTGATGAAGTTGTCATTGTAGGTTTTGTCTTAAATGTCTACAAAGTGGTTTTTGCTGCCCTCTCGTGATGCATTCTGGTACTGTGATCAGTTTTTGAGGTAGTCTCACAAAGCTAGACTGTTGACTATGAGCACAACGCCTGGTCAGTTTGCTATTTTTTTTTTTTTTTGGATCCAAGAGATTGTTTTGAAAATGGAATTAACAGTTTATATTGGTTTTATGTGCCATACAGGGGCAAGTTTATCTGAAATATATAGAAAAATGATAGAAAAAAATAATAGTGTAATACTGTAATTTGTACTTTGGACCCCAAAATATGATGCTTTCCTGAAATATAAAGGCAGCCATATATTTCCATGTATAAAAAAAAAAAACATTTATATTGGGAGAGAATGTTTTTAGGTGTCATATTATAAATAATATTATAATATTTTATTATTATAATTATTATTTAAAGAAATTACACATGATATGAATATAATTGGTTAAATAATTAGAAACCATAGATTTTTTTTTCAAGTCACTGTATTTAAGCCAAATAAAATTAATGAAATATAATAAAATATCAATATTTAATTTGTATTAAGCTGACTGATTATATTTTATTTATATACTATTACAGTATTTATTAATCTTTTTAATAGCTTTTATTTTTATATTTTTGTTCATTTTATTTTTTGTGTAATTTTTTAATTGTATGTGCTTTGTGATTTTTATCAGTTTTTTTTTATATTTCTATTTAGACTTTATTTCAGTATTATTATTATTATTTTATTTATTTTTTGTAATTTTAGTACTTCTACTTAATCTTATTTCAGTGGTCAAGACAACATTTCTAATTTTCATTTAATCTAATACTTATTTTTTCAGCCTTTTTTTTTTCCAAATAATAAATACAATTTTAAATAGTTTTAACTTTAGTTAACAATACCAACTCTTCTGTCAATAGAATTAATACAATTAATTTAATTATTTCCAACCATACTTTTGAAAGCAGGCTGAAATGGAAATACAAAATGTAATAAAATTATTATTAAAAAAGGTTTAATCAAAAACTTTAACACTTATTTGAATTATTCTGTAACTTTTCTCACCCTCACATTTTCCATAATTCCATAAACACCCTTGAGTGGCGTTCTAGTTTGAATGTATAGAGTGTATACTGCGTATTACGAGGAATGATTCCATAATATTGCCATTTTTGGCTGTTGTGTTTAACTTCTCTGTCCCTTTTAAATCTGGTAAGTATTCATATTTATGAGTTCCTTCATACAAATACAATAATCTCCCTAAATCCATATATCTGTGTGCGATGTATGTAATCCAGCGCCCGGCATGAGTGTCTCCAGCAGACATGAGCGTTGTTCATGTGATTTGCATGTCTACTAACCAGTCTGCATGAGAACGTGTGCATGGATCTCTGCCTGGATCGCATGGCCAGCGCAGCTCACAAACGTGGAGCCCGTGGTTATTAATGCCTTGGATTGTCTGTTAATCTGACTGTGTTGTTTGATGGGTGTGCAGTTGCAGATACCCCGACTCCACCGCCTCCCCCTCCACCAGATGACATACCCATGTTCGACGAGGCTCCGCCTCCACCGCCACCGCCGCCAGCCGACTATGAAGATGAAGATGCAGCTGTAGTGCAGTACAGTGACCCCTATGCAGACGGAGACCCTCAATGGGCCCCCAAGTCCTACATTGAGAAAGGTGAAGTTTTTCATATACCTTATTAATCTGCAACAAAACTAGGGATGTGCGCAACGACTAATTCATTCATGTTTAAATTTTGCAACCGACTAGTCTAAAACCGCAAGCTTGACATTAAATATGCAAAAAAAAAAAAAAAAATGTAAATGACTAGAATTTCCAAGTCAACTAGCAGCAGTAGTAGCTATCATTTAGTTGACTAGTCAGATAGTCTCGCACCGTATTAAACAGCAGTACTGAATATGTATTTTTTTCTACAAAAATTAAATTATATATTACTGTTTATATTTATTAACATTATTTTTGTTTATTATTTTGTTTATTAGCATTTAGATACACCCACACATATATTTATTACATTTTATTTAGTAATGTAACTATTATTATAAATTGATTAACATGTATTTTGTTTATTTGTATTAACATACACATATTGACACATATTTAAAACATTTTATTTATTAACATGCAGCTAATTATATTTTTTATTGTTTTTTTATTATGTTTATTTTTATTTAACAATTATTTTTATTAAAAAAAGATTTAAATGTATTAATGTAACATAACAATCTATATTGTTTTATTATTAGAATTATTAGAGTTTTATTTACCAGTTGTTATTTATTTTATTTATTACCATATGTAACATTTACATTTTTGAAATAATCAACATGCAATGATTTATATATTTTTATTATTATTATTATTAACATTATTAACATTAACATTTTTTTAACATGTAATTTATATTTTATTGATATTATTATTATTATTATTATTATTATTATTATTATTATTATTATATTGTTGTTATTATTATGTTTATTTCTATTGGTTAACAGTTTAACAATTATTTTTACCATTGTTTTGTTTATTTTATGTAACCTTTTATAGTTTTGAAATCAACATGTAATGATTTATGTATATATATTTTTTTTTTAAACGAGTAGTAGTAGTAGTAGTAACATTGTTTTATTTTTTATTGTTATTTTATTAACATATGTAACTATTTGTATTTTTTTTTATATTGTTCATAATAATAGTATTAATACAGGCTCTCAGCCAATCAGATTCGAGAACCAGAATCAACTGTTGTATAATAACTAATAACGTTCATCTTTACAGTGGTTGCCATCTACGACTACATCAAGGATAAGGACGATGAGCTGAGCTTTATGGAAGGAGCCATCATCTACATCGTCAAGAAGAATGACGACGGCTGGTTCGAGGGCGTTTGTAACGGCGTCACTGGTCTGTTTCCCGGAAACTACGTGGAGTCGATCATGCACTATGCCGACTGAAGGGACCGTAACTAAAATCATATATACTCAAACGATGATATCGTGAACACAGTATAAACCGTGTACAAGGATACATGTTTGTTCCTGACAAATGGCCAATCATGAAAATTTATGAACTTTACTTTGTGGTGATGGGTGGATGTGGGCAAACGGGATGGACCAACTATTCGGAGGAAGTCAGTGTACATAAAATGAGAGTTAGCCTGTGGGGTTTCTGTAGTGAATGTCAATCACATTATCTTCAACAGTCAATAACGTGAACATGTAAAGTAGATCATTGTCTCCACTTTTTTTTTTTTTTTTTTTTTTTTTTTTGGACATTTTCAACTGAAAGTCGACCATTTATTTGATTTCCTTTACCTTCTCTCTCCATGAGCATTTGTTTGGACATTTTGGATGCTCATTTTACAAACTTATTCATTTTAATGTTTTATCTTAAAGCACCATGTCATTGCCCCAAAGTGTATCAAAATCTTAACGTAAAGCATGCATACAAAATTTAAATATGTAACCTAAACATTAAATTCCATTCAACTTCCATCTTTGTATTATTTACAGAACACTTTATTTTAAATATAGGCATTTGTAGACTACTTGTGTTTATGCTCTAATTTTTAGTTAAACATTGATATAAATGTTGTTATTAATTTGGTTAATGAATGCAAAGCACAGAAATTTTTCATGTTTCCACGAAGACTCAACAACGTCTCCCTCCATGTTAATATTTTTAGTTTGTTAATGCCAAAATGACTAAAGTATTTGCTGCAATGAACAAACATGAATTCTATGTAGAAAGCTTTAATATGTAAGCTGTAAAGTATCTAAAGGTTTCTAATCAGTACAAATCACAATTCTTACAATGCTGGACTCATCTTTTGTGCCATGGTCTGTAACAAGTAACTGGCGTATTGTATTGTACAGTACAGAGAGAAATATTGCAGCATTGAGCAATGAACTGAAGAGTCTTGAGATCTGAACTGGTCTAGTTACTCGACTCAGGTCTGGCATTAATCACCCCATTCTTTGAGCTGTTTTAGGAGTCGTACTGTCTGAAGTGATTACAGAGATTCATTAAACTACGTCTGACCTCTGTCAGTCATTTCAGGAGTTTAAAGCTAATGCCTTGAGACTTTTTTTGTCATACTGAAGCATTTGAAGTGTTCCAACTGAATTCCATCTGCGCTGAAGCTCGTCTCAGCACAGAATTTGTATTTATAATGTTAATTGAAATTTAATTGTACAGTCTTTTATAATAAATCATTCTATGTAAAACCTGAGTCTGTTCATTTACCTTTTTTTTTTTTGGCTGTTTTGTTACTTTTTAGAAGAATGTAGAGCCAGATTCATGCACCATACATCACAGATATTCATAAAAAGCTACAAAATAGAGCTAATAATTGTCTTTATAACTAATAAAAATGGCGGTCAAACTAAATATACAGTATGAGATGTTTTATGAGATTTGCAGGTTAATGCTGTTTTATTTGCTATAGCAATAAACTTTAACTCGTTTATGTTACAGACAGGCGTTAAATTGTGATTTTTGAGCTGGTGGTGATTCTGCTGCTCTAGATGGATAAGACATGATGATCTAATCCTCAAGAAAGCATGAAATATAATCATTATTCAAACCTTTATTGTAGAAACACTAAATGGATATACACTACTGTTCAATATGGACGCTTGTTTCTGCCATGGAATAAAAAAATAAAGGTAACTGTAACTTATCTCACATTATTGACTTTTTTCGACAGAATTTGCGAGAATATAAACTCATAATTCAGAGAGAATAAAAAATTGAGAAAAAAGTCGCAGTTATTTTTTTTCCATGCCAAAAACAAGTTTCCATGGCTCAAAAGTTATCCATTTATTCAAACAAATAAATAAATCACTTTTTTAAATGAACATTAAAAAAGCTTATTTAATTTGTTTTCAAGTAGTTTAAGACACAAATAAATTAATAAAAAGTATTTCTAAATGGAAAAATTGACATTTAAAATGTTTCATTCATATTTTAAAACGTTTTGCTTTCTCCATATATTTCACCACAAATCAAACTGATATTGTATTATGCTTAAAGAAAATGAAGCCTATTTTAAGGAACATTACGACTTTTTTTCCAGTATGACATTACGCTACTTTCATCATAGAACATTTCCACATCAAAACTTTCCAACTCCATACCATAATAATAGAAAAGAATCCCATTATCATTAATGTGATAGAAAAAATATATATATATATACACTCACCTAAAGGATTATTAGGAACACCATACTAATACTGTGTTTGACCCCCTTTCGCCTTCAGAACTGCCTTAATTCTACGTGGCATTGATTCAACAAGGTGCTGAAAGCATTCTTTAGAAATGTTGGCCCATATTGACAGGATAGCATCTTGCAGTTGATGGAGATTTGTGGGATGCACATCCAGGGCACGAAGCTCCCGTTCCACCACATCCCAAAGATGCTCTATTGGGTTGAGATCTGGTGACTGTGGGGGCCATTTTAGTACAGTGAACTCATTGTCATGTTCAAGAAACCAATTTGAAATGATTCGAGCTTTGTGACATGGTGCATTATCCTGCTGGAAGTAGCCATCAGAGGATGGGTACATGGTGGTCATAAAGGGATGGACATGGTCAGAAACAATGCTCAGGTAGGCCGTGGCATTTAAACGATGCCCAATTGGCACTAAAGGGCCTAAAGTGTGCCAAGAAAACATCCCCCACACCATTACACCACCACCACCAGCCTGCACAGTGGTAACAAGGCATGATGGATCCATGTTCTCATTCTGTTTACGCCAAATTCTGACTCTACCATCTGAATGTCTCAACAGAAATCGAGACTCATCAGACCAGGCAACATTTTTCCAGTCTTCAACTGTCCAATTTTGGTGAGCTCGTGCAAATTGTAGCCTCTTTTTCCTATTTGTAGTGGAGATGAGTGGTACCCGGTGGGGTCTTCTGCTGTTGTAGCCCATCCGCCTCAAGGTTGTGCGTGTTGTGGCTTCACAAATGCTTTGCTGCATACCTCGGTTGTAACGAGTGGTTATTTCAGTCAAAGTTGCTCTTCTATCAGCTTGAATCAGTCGGCCCATTCTCCTCTGACCTCTAGCATCAACAAGGCATTTTCGCCCACAGGACTGCCGCATACTGGATGTTTTTCCCTTTTCACACCATTCTTTGTAAACTCTAGAAATGGTTGTGCGTGAAAATCCCAGTAACTGAGCAGATTGTGAAATACTCAGACCGGCCCGTCTGGCACCAACAACCATGCCACGCTCAAAATTGCTTAAATCACCTTTCTTTCCCATTCTGACATTCAGTTTGGAGTTCAGGAGATTGTCTTGACCAGGACCACACCCCTAAATGCATTGAAGCAACTGCCATGTGATTGGTTGATTAGATAATTGCATTAATGAGAAATTGAACAGGTGTTCCTAATAATCCTTTAGGTGAGTGTATATATATATTACAAAAAATATTATACTATACTATATATAGTAGTAAAATTTGCAAATATTTAGTTATGCATATTTGCGTAGTATTTGTTCCACCATCTCCATGATTTAAATACAAATATTTTTTTACTATAATATTATTTTACTATAACCACCCCATTTATCACAATTAAATATTTAAAAAAAAAAAAATTAAAGAGTTTGTTTTTTAACTACAGTTCTGAAGTAAAATTCACTTTAAAGAAGAACTACATAACATGGACAATTTCTCATGCTTTAGTGGAGGATTTCTGTCACCTGCTGGAAAACACTTTTAAAATGAGGATGAAATGAAATTACCACTATAACCAGTAAATGGCAGCAGATGACCACACATTAGCTCATTTCCACTCACTGTTATAGTTCTTTTTTACCTGTTTTGCTTTTGGATTTATTATAAAATGACTATTATAACCAATTTTATTTTAAGTATGAAGTAGGCTGTAGCAAGTGTAGGAAAAGTCACAAAGTCTCATGCTATTTATATGAAGGGAACATTTAAAATAAATAAATAAGCCCAGATCCCTACAGCCTAAAAGGGTTAATTATTTGACAATAGACCAATTTGGAGCAGACGTGAAGTCACTTAGTGGTGGCAGAAAAAAAGGGGTAACAAGTGGAGGAATATGGGCAAAATCCACAGAATAAGAGAAAAATATTTTGTTGTGCCTTTGTACACCCTTTGAAGCTTAACGCAGACATTTATGTTTGAAGTCACAGACTGGATTTATGAAACCTGCAATGATTAGTCTACTATTAAAGCATGAATTTGATGTAAACAGAAAACCGAAGGTCTACATAATATTCGCATATGCAGTTCATAGGGGACATACATACATAGCAGTTACAGCATGAAATAATATTTAAACCTATAACATTTTACATAGATAACTTTTAAACATAGCCTATAACATTTTAATCTTACAAATCTTTTTCTTGCATTTGCATGTTTATATCTCACAGTTCGGACTCAATTGTGAGTTTATATCAATTCTGAGGGGGAAAAAGTCAGAATTGCGGGATATAAACTCGCAATTCTAAGGAAAAAAGACAGAATAACGAGTATATCTCACAATTCTGTTTATCCTTCTAAGAATTGTGACATATAAACTCGGATTTGTGAGGAAAAAACAGTCAGAAAGAATTGTAAGATATAAACTCGAAATTAACTTTTTTTTATTCTTTTATTCCGTGGCTTTCACAGATTGCTACTGCAGAGCTGCCATTTTCTGCCTCAAGGTAGGCTCCGCCCACAAAAAAAAGGTTGAATGCGTGAATCTGATTGGTTGGCGAACGTTCTGGTGTGCATTGCAGTTATTTTCAGGGAAACGCACAGCTAAAGTAGTTCCAGGCAGGTCTTGACCGCATTACAGTTCCATATCACTTCGATAAACGATTTCAGTTATTTCAAAGCAAAGGTCCTTACAGCTACAACAGCAAAATAACCAAAACCCACAAGGACACTCACCAAGCTAATAAATATAGTAAACAATAGAATAAAAACGACAAATTATTTCCTTGTTTTTTGCCACAAAATTACGTTTTATTATGTACGGAAAGCACATACTCTCTTTCTCTCACTCTGTCTGCTCTCTCTCCCACTCACACACACACATATGCAGTGCGGACACACACTCGCGCAGAAACGTGATGTCAGCGCTGCTCTTACGATTTTATCAGTAAAATAGTTTAGCAACTTAAAAGCTACATGACACTAGCGAGGTAATAAAGGCGCTGTTCTTACAGTTTCGTATTAGTAGACGCTGTTGCCGAACACTGTTGAAAGAGACGCACAGACGGAGGTAATTCACATACATAGGCTCGGGTTTAGATGCGTAAGAAATTAGTCCTGCACACAAGAGCGTTTTAAAGACAAAACCTGACAAATGTCTTGAAATAAATAATCTGAACAATGTTTTGAGGTCTGGTAACCGTAGTGTAAGCGGAATAACTGACTCCGGTCTGTTGAATTATTACAAAAATAATGCACATCCGAGGTGGTAATGCGGTCACGACGCGAATAAATTGGATAAACTTGGGAAAAAAACGCTAATAATAGCCTAATCATAATTAAACAATGCATTACATACCTTGTTTTTCTTATTCTTGTCTATGTTGCTGTTGCAGGTCTATTAGTCAGCATTTACACTACAACATTAATGCATATTTTGAAATAATCTTGTCAGATAGGGTTGCCAACCGTTCCGTATACGAAATCCTCCCGTATAAAACCCAATTTATCCCGTACATTCAATATATAGGGCATATGACAACTTCATAGAGATTTTGTGTATACCCACCTGATATGTTGCTTATTTTGTTATACATAGTAAAAATTAGCTTTTTTATGAATTACATTGTTTCAGAAATGTGCTTTTATTGTAGCCTAATATCTGTTGACTAAGTTTGGTTGAGTGGTCTGTTATGTTTAATATTAAACGGTATGCCCATCCGCAGCTTTAGTTTCTCCCGTTTAAGCACAAAAAAATAACATAAATAATAAACAGCGCTAGTTTTTGTATGAACAATCATGAATGAAACATGCTTATTCACTGTTTGTATTTGTATTGCATGCAGCCTCGGTCTCCCATCACTCACAAACTCGAGTGTCGATTGTAACGTCACTATGATCGCCGCATTCCTCAGAACGTTCGGTGAGTGTAATGTTGAGCGCAGCGACTTCGTGCTTTTGTAGCGAGTCGGCGAGTGTGTGAGTATGCGTTTTATACAGGGTTTGGGGATCTGAATTTGAATATTTTCATAACTCGGTGAAGAATCTGCTTAAACAGTACTGTACATTTAGATAAATATCCATGCTACACGGTTTGTGTGGAAATGGGAGGCTGATATTTAAATCAATAATGATCAAACCAGTTTTCTATGTAAATATTGATAATTTATATTTCATTGACCAACCGATAGCAGATACTGTATGTATACTGTATGTTTACACGATTCATCGCTTCCCTTTCTCTTTCTTTCATATTATTTCACAGTTATAGATTGCAAAAAGTATTGTTCACTTCTAGATCATCTTTCACCATCTACACCCACATCAGTATGAGTATGTCAACCATGTCCAGCATTTTTGAGATTCCAGACCAGTCATCTACTGAATACTCAGATGAGCTCATGACGGCCCTTGCTGCGGGGCGGTGGTGGGCAATCATGGAAGTTTCAGACCCCATATCTGAGCATGAGTATGGGGACCTCGTCTCAGACCAGTGTTGGGGAACAGTGGAGGTAGGAGAAACTTCATCCCCCACATCTGAGAAGGCTCAGTCCCAGAACTCAGGCTTCTCAGATGCAACACTGAAGACCACAAAGCAGTGGAGGCAGAAGACGACGCACGGAGCACCTTTTTCTGCCAGATCCACACAGGGAGCACCTCTGGTCTTCAGTGATGCATCTGAGAAAGCCCAGCACTCAGGTTTCTCAGATGCAACACTGAAGACCACGGACCAGAGGAGAAAGTGGAGGCAGAAAAAGCCACAGATAGCACCTGTGCCTGCTGGGTCCCACCAGGAACCACCCGTGCCTGTCGGGTCCAAACAAAGAGGAAAACTTAGGATCCCTGAGAATCTGACTAAGCATCTGCAAGAGGCCTCTTTTGAAATGCACATGCCTGCCAAGTCTCCACAGAGGGCACCTGTGGCTGCCCCAAAGGTGCTTCCATGCTCCCCACATGAAGCACCTTTGCCATACAAGATTGCAGATAGGCCAAAACTAAAGATCCCTGAGCCACTGAGATCTGAGCTGCTGCAGCAGGGAGCACCTGTGCCCACCAGATCTGAGAAGGGGGAACTTACCTCATCCCTGGTCTTCAGTGATGCATCTGAGAAGGCCACGGACTTAGGCTTCTCAGATGCAACACTGAAGACCACAAAGCAGCGGAGGCAGAAGACACAGAAAGCACCTGTGCCCGTCGAGTCCCAACAAAGTGGAAAACTCAGGGTCCCTGAGCATCTGACTGAGGATCTGCAAAAGGCCTATTTTGAAACACCCATGCCCAACAAGCCTCTGAGGGCACCTGTGACTGCCCCAAAGGTGCTCGCATGCTCCCCACATGAAGCACGCATGCCAGATAAGATCACAGATAGGCCAAAACTTAAGATCCCTGAGCCACTGAGATCTGAGCTGCTGCAGCAGAAGCCTCAAGCCCCTTCTCTGAAGATAGAGCCTGTCTGCTGTGGACCAGTTATTGACAAGATCTCCGAGTGGAAATATTCTGTAAACCCTGAGCAGCTGAGCAAGGAGCTGCTGAGGCAGCGTTTGCAAAATGCACCAGTGCTTGTGCCTGCCGCAACCCTCAGGATCCCTAGGCAGCAGAGGGAGAAGTGGGAGCAGCGGCAGAGGCAGCTGAATATCCCACAGGAAGTGTCTGTGCCTGCCAAGACCCCACAGAGAGCACTTGTTCCACCGTGTTCCCTACAGCATCCACCCGGGTCTCCCCAGAAGAGGGTGTGTCCATGGAGCACAGAAGCTTCTGTAAGTCCCGTATATCTCTTGTTTTTACTTATTTTAAGATTTATTCAAAAAAGTAAACATTGCCTTCAACTATGCTACTATGTTTTCTAGGTCCTCTATTTAAAATCCTTTTATATTAAAAAGATACACCTTTAGATTTAGTCTAAGAAGCACTCATTAAACCTGCCCAGCATTGCACGGTTATACATGTATCTGTTCCCTCAACAGGACAATGTAGGTCTGTGTCAGGCACCGCCACAAAAACTGTGTGTGGAAATTGAGAACCATCTCAAACTGAGGAGCTACAACCATCAAGCTCCTCAGAAAACCACTTCACAACTGAAGAGAACTCAGAGCAGCCTTCAGCCCAGGACCCAACTGAGCCGGAAAAGAGCATTGGTGAGACTCTCCTATATCTCAGTTTTACTCAGATTTAGAAATTAAACGCTTTAATAATTTAATCTGGGACGGTAATCATATCATATTTTTTTAAAAACAGACCCCTCATATTGAAATGGTAGAAGCAATTTGTCTTTAGCTTTTCTTTAAGAATCACTCATTAAATCTGGTCAGCGTTACATGATTATGTGTGTTCCTTCAACAGGACAGTGCAGGTGTGGATCAGTCGCCCCCACAAAAAAAGCAGCGAATGGCAATCAAAGTCCAGGACCAGCAGTCGGACCCAGACAGCATAGAGCAAATTGATTATTTATGTAGCATATTCACCAAATTTGTGTAATTTCATATCTTTAAAATTTATATTGTGTTTGTACATGCCTTTATGAATGCATGTATAATAAAAAATAAAATATAAACTGTGTATTTATTTGTCAATGACAACACACATTAATTAGCACTGGTGTTATATAATCAGATCATTTTCATCTGCTGTCACTGCACTGATTAAACTCACACACTAAGCCAAAGGATAGCATTATAAGCACATATATAATTCATATTTTCCACAATTTATGGCTGAAGACAATGGGTATATAATGCAACTGATTCACTATTTCAGTGCACATCTTCTTGCAATAATAGCCTGCACCCTAAACATCATCAGGTTGTTTTAATTTTCTTTTTCAAAAGGCAGATTTAAGTCTAAAGACTTTTTCTATCCTTTACTTTTATCAGTGGACCTTTTGTATTTAAAAAAATAAAACATCTACTTTTAGGCAGCTTCTTTGGTGCATGTTTCACTGGATTTGTTATGTATACTTGAAGTACAATGTACAGAAAAACAGTTTTTTAATATTTATTTCTATAAATGATGCCATATATTTAATAAACTAACTTTCTCATACACGTTTATTATTAGCATTGGTATTCATTTGTTATTAGTGTTTTTACAGGTTATCACTGTTATCTGATTCTGAAAATATCTTGTGGTACTGTATGCAAATATGTTTTGAACTATTGAATAAGAAATATGGACTAAAAAATCATACATACCAAATCCCTCCAACATTGCAGTTGATCATCCTGTGGGTCCAGTTCAGCATGGCACAATTTTTTGTCCCTTTCTGAGTTTATATCTCATAATTCTGACTTTTTCCTTGCAATTCCGAGTTTATATAGAGAAAAAAAAAGTTATGAAATGCAAGAAAAAGTCAGAATTGTAACAATTACCTTTTGTTTTAATTTTTTTCCCGTACTGAAAACAAGCTTCCACGGTTCCAAAGTTTGGTGTCAGTAAGATTATTATTTTTCTTTTAATTAATATTAATAGTCTACTTTTATTCAAGCCAGAATGCATTACATTTATCAAAGGTGACAGCAAAGACTTCTACGTTGTTATAAAACACTGTTTTCAACATTGATAATAATCAGAAATGTTTTTTGAGCAGCAAATCATCATATTAGAATGATTTCTGAAGGATCATGTGACACTGAAGACTGGAGTAATGATGCTGAAAATTCAGCTTTGATCACAGGAATAAATTACATTTAAATGTATATGGATTAAAATAGAAAACAGTTATTTTAAATTGTAATAATATTTTACAATATAAATTTTTACTGTATTTTTGATCAAATAAATGCTGCCTTGGTGAGTATGAGACTTCTTTGAAAAAAAAATGTATGTAATGTTCTTTTTTTAATAAGGAAAAAAAAGGAGTCAAACAGGCGGTTTACTTTAAAAAATACCTTATTTAATTTAAGTAAATAGCCAGAGAGGTTTAAGGCCTTGGTTGTTATTGAGCACTTGATGCAAAAGTACATTAACAAGAACATCTTACAGTGAAATCAAAGACGTTTGGCCTTTCGTAGTGTGGACGGATGTTTAAGTGAGCGTCTGTTACGGATCCACACACACACGTGACAGTAGCACCTCCATCTGTGCTACACCTGGAATTACAATGATCTCGCAGAGTTTGTCCTTCTGTACCGGTCAAACACCTCGCGCAGAGGTTAACAGAGGTCAGGGCTCTGCGATTACAGTACGGTAAAGCATACAGTGACAACAACGTAAATTGTATTTGATCTCTGAAGCCCCGGGCGTCAGGAGGGCCTTGCAGAGGTGTAGCTGCCTGAGTGTGGAGCTCTGCGTCCAGCCTCACTTGTCTCTGTGCAGCACCAGCTCGGTCAGTCGGATCAGCGCGTCTCGCTCTGTTGACGGCTGCAGCCGGCTGATCTGCCGAATGGCCTCTTGGCAGTAGTGTTGGGCGATGTTTTGTTATAGCTTTTGCAGCAAGGGCGCCACCATCTTGCAATACCACAGCGTGTGACGTCACGGAGGTGGTTTGCTCCGTTGGCCAGTGAAGTAATATAAATATATATATATTTCTTTACTTTTTTTAACACACGCTTGTTTTGCAATGGAGGAAGACGAACTTGAAAGGACTGTTGAGCCCATAATATGTCAAATTGCTTATGCATTTGAGCCGATACTGCGAGAGGACCGAGCAGTACTACCGTTACGGGTGGAAGAAGTCATGAACCCACTGGTTTGGGGTGAACAGCGGGTCAGAAACATTACCTGGTGTAAGTGTGGATGGTGTACACTGATGCCCACCGTGTCAGAGTCCATCTGCTGTCAGGAGGCTGATCTGTACCGTGTATTGCATGGTCACTCCTGCATCACCGTAGTGCGTACATTTAGCACACTATGACGGGAGGTGGACGTGTTGGAGGTGCCGATGCTTTCTCTTAAATATGTCAGAGCGGAAACTGTGTCCTATATATAACAGTGTTATAATTTGGATGAATATCCAACATCAGACTGTCTACATCACAAAGTTTTGATCGTGGTATCCCAAACATTGTTTTCATAACGCGAGGCGCAACATGATGTAAACAAACAACGCTTCATACAATGTCGTTCATTTGACATCTTATTATGTCAGACCTTTCAGACATATTTGCATTACACTGGCTCGATCCCCAGTAGTGGTATGTAACATATTTTATGTTCACCTGCAAATACAATTAGCTTACCTGCTGTTAACAGTTTCCACTCGGACATCTTTAAGAGATATGCATAAGCAATTTGACTTATTATGGGCTCAACAGTCCTTTCAAGTTCGTCTTCCTCCATTTCAAAACAAGCATGTGTTAAAAAAGTAAAGAAATGCTTATATTACTTCACTGGCCAACGGAGCAAACCACACCCGTGACGTCACACACTGTGGTATTGCAAAACATCCTTTTTGCTTTCAAATGGATACATTAATTGTGTTTGTTATATAATTTTTTATTAAAGTGGAAATCTGTTTACTAAACAATGTAAACTTGACTGACTGATTCATTTCCACTTTAAGGTGACGTAGTTACACGTTGCTACATGCACTTACTATAGTAATAACAGTAAATTATGCATAATTACAAGTAACTAACCCTAAAACCAAACCCTAATCATAAGTCTATAGTAAGTACATGTAGTATTTATACATGTAGTAGTTGAGTAAATAAAATGTAACTGTCAACCTAAAATAAAGTGAAACTGATTTTTCTGACACAAATATAAAATGAAGAGATAAGCTATCAATTTATTAATTCAAACAAATCTTGAAATAAATCACTTTTTAAAATTAACATATTTAATAAGCTTATTTAATTAATGTTTTATTTGATGCCCCCTATCGGAAACGACATTGGTCGGGAGCCCGTGAATCCTGAAGACATGGTCAAAGACCAGCCGCGCAGTCTCCTTAGCAGTGGGGAGCTTTGGAAGGGGAATAAAGTGAGCCGCCTTCGAGAAACGATCAACAACCGTGAGGATCGCCGTATTGCCCCAAGACGGGGGAAGCCCCGTAATGAAATCCAGGGCAATATGGGACCAAGGGCGAGAGGGGATCGAGAGACTCTGGAGCAGGAGCAGGGAGGAGAATTACCGGACTTAGCCTGGGGGCGCAAACAGGACAGGCAGCCACGAATTGACGAACATCGCAAGCCATAGACGGCCACCAAAAACACTGACAAACAGTAGCCAGGGTACCCCTCACCCCTGGGTGAGCGGCGAACATGGAGGCGTGACCCCAGCAGAGAACGGCGGATTGAACAGTCTTAGAAACAAAAAATCTACCCTCCGGACAACCTTGAGGAACCATAACGTGGGCGAGCGCTCTTTTAACAGACCGTTCGACCCCCCAAACGAGCGCACCAACCACACAGCCCTTAGGCAAAATGGATTCGGTGGTGGAACCCTCCCCTGCGGAGCCGAACTGACGGGAAAGCGCGTCAGGTTTGAGGTTCTTAGAGCCTGGTCTGAAAGAAATGGTGAAGTCAAACCGTCCAAAAAAACACGACCATCGGGCTTGGCGCGAATTCAACCTCTTAGCAGAACGAATGTATTCGAGGTTTCTGTGATCGGTCCAGACGATAAACGGAACGGCTGCCCCCTCTAGCCAATGATGCCACTCCCCAAGAGCCAGCCGAATGGCCAAAAGCTTGCGGTCTCCCACATCATAATTTCGTTCCGCGGGTGAAAGTCGGTCAGAGTAGAACGCGCACGGATGGATCTTGTTATCAATAGACGAGCGTTGTGACAAAATCGCTCCCACACCCACATCTGAAGCATCAACCTCCACAATGAATTGTCTCTGAGGGTCAGGGGTGACCAGAATGGGTGCAGAGGAGAATAACTTATTCAGACGTTCGAAGGAGTGCTGGGTGGAGTCGGACCAGAAAAAACGAGACTTGACAGAAGTGAGGGCGGTTAGAGGAGCTGCAGTCTGACTGAAATTACGGATAAACCGTCGATAAAAATTAGTGAACCCCAGAAAACGCTGAAGGGCCGTACGGGAATCGGGAACGGGCCAATCGATGACAGCGTGTGCCTTGACGGAATCCATACTAACCCCATCTGCAGACACGACGGAGCCGAGAAACGTCACAGACTCAGAATGAAATTCGCATTTCGACAATTCTCTAAAAGGCGCTGTAACACGCATCAAACGTGTTGGGTGTGCTCCTGGAGCGAGGACGAGAATATGAGGATATCGTCTAAGTACACGAAGACGAAGACATTAAGCATATCCCTCAAAACGTCATTTACAAGTGCCTGAAAAACTGTGGGAGCGTTTACCAGCCCGAACGGTAAAACCCGGTATTCAAAGTGGCCTAGAGGGGTATTAAACGCAGTCTTCCACTCGTCTCCCTCCTTAATGCGCACTAAGTGATACGCATTGTGGAGGTCCAGTTTCGTGAAGATTCTCGCTCCCTGCAAGATCTCAAAGGCTGACGACATCAACGGTAAAGGATACCGGTTCTTAATGGTGATGTCGTTCAGCCCTCGATCAATGCAGGGACGCAGCGAGCCGTCCTTCTTCACGAAAAAGAACCCCGCCCCGGCGGGAGAGGCGGACTGGACAATGGTTCCGGTGGTCAATGATTCGGACAAATACTTCTTTAGAGCTTCGCGCTTGGGTGCGGATAGAGAATATAACCTCCCGCGAGGTGGAGTCGTACCAGGGCGAAGATCGATGCTACAGTCGTATGGTCGATGGGGAGGGAGAGAGGTGGCCCGTGAACGACTGAACACTGCCCGCAGATCGTGGTACTCCTCCGGAACCCTAGAGAGATCAATAGACTCCTCCTGAAAAACAGAGATAGAAGAGACAGCAGAGACTGCAGACACAAGACATTTGACATGACACGGTAAACTCCAAGATAAAATAGACCCTTCCACCCAATTAATCTGGGGATTATGCTGTACTGACCATGGGTGACCCAAAACAATAGGGGCTAGTGGGGAATGAAAAATAAAAAAAGAAATAGTCTCTTGGTGATTACCAGAAATAGTGAGACTCACCGCTACGGTGGCTCGATGAATGTTAGAAAGCACACGGCCATCTAAGGCAAAGGCAGTGGGAGGATCAGACAGTTTGTGTAAGGGAATTCCATGTTCAATAGCCCAGCTCTCATCAATGAAGTTTCCCTCAGCACCAGAGTCAATAAGGGCAGAACAGGGAAATGATGATCCCCGCCAGTGCACGACAGCGTCAAACATAGTGCGGTTCTTGTGGAGTGGGGAGATGGGGGTTGCGCTCACCAGTACTCCCCGGACTACTGGCGAGCTCTTGCTTTTACTGGACAGGTAGCAGCATAATGACCAGAGCCGCCACAATACAGGCAGAGACCCTCTTGAATGCGCCGTTGACGTTCGGTGGAAGAAATTTCGTGTTCTCCCCAGCTGCATTGGTTCAGGATCAGAGCTTGATTCAGAAAAGGGTGCGGCAGAGGGATATGTTAGTTGTTCGAGGCGGAAACGTTTGTCAAGGCGGATCGCCAACTCCACCAGTTGGTTAAACTGGGAAGGAATCTCTCAAGCAAAAATCTTGTCCTTGAGTTCGTCAATTAACCCGTCCAGGAAGCGTGCAGATAGAGCGGGATCGTTCCATTCACAGGTAGCGGCCAAAATCTGAAACTCAATAGCAAAGTCAGTCGCGGAACGCTTACCCTGGCGCAAGGCGGCGAGCTGCTGAGAAGCTTCCTTTCCGAAGACGGAGCGATCAAACACCCTTATCTCCTCCTTAAAAGTGGCAAATTGCTGACAACACGTGGAACCAGACTCCCAGAGGGCCGTTCCCCATTCACGAGCACGTCCCCTGAGGAGAGAGACAACGAAGGCAACTCTGGAACGTTCCTCCGCATATGTGGTAGGCTGAAGAGAGAGCACCACCTCGCATTGTGTTAAAAAGGCACGACACCCAGAGGGCTCAACTGAGTAACGGGGGATTATTGATCCGGGGCTCCGCGGAATTACGAGACGCACCCACCGCTGACTGCCAAAAAAAGGGAGGCACTAAATAGCACAAAAGACGAACACAAAGAGGAACAGGTGCGGTCTCAATCAGAGAGCGCGCTGATAGCGATAGCAAACCGGTGGGAAGGAATGGAGTGGGAAGAGCGAGAGAGAGAGAGAGAGAGAGAGAGAGTCAAACCTAACTCATGACAAGTTCCTATTTTTAGGAACATTAAAAAAAAATAATTTTGCTAATTTCCTCATAGAACATTTCCACATGAAAACGTTCCAGTTGTAAACTCGCAATTGTGAGGAAAAAAAGTCAGAATAGTGAGAAAACGTCGCAATTATCTTTCATTCCGTGGCGGAAACAAGCTTCCATTGAAATGTGACCTGGGGCCAGTTGCATAAACATAGCCATTAAGTTAAGACTGTGTCTTAAAGGGTTTTGTGAATTGTTGTTTCGTTTTTGAAGTCCATAAAAGTGCATCTATCCATCATATAACTGCTCCACACGGCTCTGGGGGGTTAATAAAGGCCTTCTGAAGCGAAACAACAATTCACTGCCAGTATAAAGCTTGGAAGAGCCAGGACTTTTTTAATATAACTCCGATTTTATTCGTCTGAAAGAAGAATGTCATATACACCTAGGATGACTTGAGGGTGAGTAAATCATGGGCTAATTTTCATTTTTGGGTGAACTAACCCTTTGAGAACTAGTATGACCAACTAGCAGTTAGTTAGGGGTAAATCAGTCTTACTTTTCGGTGTCAAATTAGACAAATATACATTTTATTTTAAAAATTGGATGACTAACTTGTAAGACTAGTCTTAGTGGTTTATGCAACCAGTCCCTGGACATGTTTTCATTAGATTCACCCGTATACAACACAAATCCTGCTCACCTTCAGGACATATTGCCAGGCTCGATCCACATCTCCATCAGAGCTGAAGCGCCTCATTATCATTGCATGCAGCTCAGGAAACTAAACAGTGAAAGAAGAGTGAAACTGTTAGGGAGGTTTTATGACTCTAATAAACCAAGTCAACCATTAGACTTGATTCCTCTTTCTGTACTTCAGGGAAGTGGCATTATATTGTGAGAGCACAGATGCGTTCAGCTGTCGTACCTGTTGGCAAGCAAACAGAACGGGCCCGGTGGCCAGACCCAGTTTGAGATCGGCAGCTGACGGCTTCCCCAGGCGGTTTGCACACGACGTGAAGTCCAGAATGTCATCCACAAGCTGAAAAAGACAACCAAGTTCTATTTTACTTGACTTTAAACATATATAATTTAAGACAAAACCAATGTGACCTGTAATGAATTATTTGTAAATAAGAAGTCAGCTATAACAGCACAGATGTCTGTAAAATATGCAGCCACAACCTAAAAGTTTGGCTTATATTTTTACTGCTTAAAGTTGCAGCGTAAAATTTATGTACCATTAACAGAACTGCAATTTATTTGACCGGGGTGAAGTGTTTGAAACTTATTCGTCTTTATTTCAGCAATTCTGTTTAGTGTTGCTAGTGAAAGAAATTACACACTGCAGTTTTAACAATTTTCAGCCGAAACTTTCAAATTCTGTCAAATTTATCACAAAATTTTAACAATAAATGTAATTTTGGCCATAGCTCCAGACTTAGCTAAAGACTTATTCAGCACTGTTGGCGCTTTCAGCGGTGGACAGGGGTCAGCATGGGCACCCTGACTGGTCTGCGGCTATGCAGCCCCATACGCAACAAACTGCAATGCACTGTGTATTCTGACACCTTTCTATCAGACCCAGCATTCTTGAGCAATTTGAGCGACAGTAGCTCGTCTGTTTGATCGGACCACACGGGCCAGACTTCGCTCCCCACGTGCATCAATGAGCCTTGACCCTGTCGCCGGTTCACCACTGTTCCTTCCTTGGACCACTTTTGATAGATACTGACCACTGCAGACCGGGAACACCCCACAAGAGCTGCAGTTTTGGAGATGCTCTGACCCAGCCGTCTAGCCATCACTATTTGGCCCTTGTCAAACTCGCTCAAATCCTTACGCTTGCCCATTTTTCCTGCTTCTAACACATCAACTTTGAGGACAAAATGTTCACTTGCTGCCTAATATATCCCACCCACTAACAGGTGCCGTGATTTCATTCTGATGCATCACTAACCAGAAGACATTTCTACTGCTGAAGCTTCTGTTATAATTAATAATTATGTTAATTTAAATGTGGCCTTTGTAAAAATATAAAACAAAAGATTAAATATGTAAAAAAGGGGGAAAAAAATGTAAATGACTAGAATTTCCAAGTCAACTAGCAGCAGTAGTAGCTATCATTTAACTGACTAGTCAGATAGTCTTGCACCGTATTAAACAGCAGTACTGAATATGTATTTTTTTTACCAAAAAATAAATTATATATATATATATATATATATATATATTACTGTTTATATTTATTAACATTATTTTTATGTTTATTATTTGGTTTATTAGCATTTAGATACACCCACACATATATTTATTACATTTTATTAAGTAACCTAACTATTATATTATATTTTTTGTCATTTTTAACATGTAATTATTTATATTTGAATTGATATTAACATATTAACATGTATTTTGTTTTTTATAAACATTTATACATGCGTATTTACAGATATATTTATAACATTTTATTTCTTAACATGTAACTATATATATATATATATATTATAAATTGATTAACATGTATTTTGTTTATTTTTATTAACATATACACATATTGACACATATTTAAAACTATTATTAACATACAACTAATTCTATTTTTCATTATTATTGTTTTTATTATGTTTATTTTTATTTGTTAACAATTATTTTTATTAACATTTTTTAAATGTATTAATGTAACATAACAATCTATATTGTTTTATTATTAGAATTAGTTTTATTTACCAGTTGTTATTTATTTTATTTATTACCATATGTAACATTTGTATTTTTGAAATAATCAACATACAATGATTTACATATTTTTATTATTATTATTATTATTATTAACATTAACATTTTTTTTAACATGTAATTTATATTTTATTGATATTATTATTATATTGTTATTATTATGTTTATTTATATTGGTTAACAGTTTAACAATTATTTTTACCATTGTTTTGTTTATTTTATGTAACCATTTATAGTTTTGAAATCAACATGTAATGATTTATGTATTTTTTTTTTTTAAACGAGTAGTAGTAGTAGTAGTAGTAGTAATAACATTATTTTATTTTTATTGGTATTTTATTAACATATGTAACTATTTGTATTTTTTTTTTTGTATTGTTCATAATAATAGTATTAATACAAGCTCTCAGCCAATCAGATTCGAGAACCAAAATCAACTGTTGTATAATAACTAATAACGTTCATCTTTACAGTGGTTGCCATCTACGACTACATCAAGGATAAGGACGATGAGCTGAGCTTTATGGAAGGAGCTTTATGGGGTTTCTGTAGTGAATGTCAATCACATTATCTTCAACAGTCAATAACGTGAACATGTAAAGTAGATCATTGTCTCTTTTTTTTTTTTTTTGGACATTTTCAACTGAAAGTCGACCATTTATTTGATTTCCTTTACCTTCTCTCTCCATGAGCATTTGTTTGGACATTTTGGATGCTCATTTTACAAACTTATTCATTTTAATGTTTTATCTTAAAGCACCATGTCATTGCCCCAAAGTGTATCAAAATCTTAACGTAAAGCATGCATACAAAATTTAAATATGTAACCTAAACATTAAATTCCATTCAGCTTCCATCTTTGTATTATTTACAGAACACTTTATTTTAAATATAGGCATTTGTAGACTACTTGTGTTTATGCTCTAATTTTTAGTTAAACATTGATATAAATGTTGTTATTAATTTGGTTAATGAATGCAAAGCACAGAAATTTTTCATGTTTCCACGAAGACTCAACAACGTCTCCCTCCATGTTAATATTTTTAGTTTGTTAATGCCAAAATGACTAAAGTATTTGCTGCAATGAACAAACATGAATTCTATGTAGAAAGCTTTAATATGTAAGCTGTAAAGTATCTAAAGGTTTCTAATCAGTACAAATCACAATTCTTACAATGCTGGACTCATCTTTTGTGCCATGGCCTGTAACAAGTAACTGGCGTATTGTATTGTACAGTACAGAGAGAAATATTGCAGCATTGAGCAATGAACTGAAGAGTCTTGAGATCTGAACTGGTCTAGTTACTCGACTCAGGTCTGGCATTAATCACCCCATTCTTTGAGCTGTTTTAGGAGTCGTACTGTCTGAAGTGATTACAGAGATTCATTAAACTACGTCTGACCTCTGTCAGTCATTTCAGGAGTTTAAAGCTAATGCCTTGAGACTTTTTTTGTCATACTGAAGCATTTGAAGTGTTCCAACTGAATTCCATCTGCGCTGAAGCTCGTCTCAGCACAGAATTTGTATTTATAATGTTAATTGAAATTTAATTGTACAGTCTTTTATAATAAATCATTCTATGTAAAACCTGAGTCTGTTCATTTACCTTTTTTTTTTTTGGCTGTTTTGTTACTTTTTAGAAGAATGTAGAGCCAGATTCATGCACCATACATCACAGATATTCATAAAAAGCTACAAAATAGAGCTAATAATTGTCTTTATAACTAATAAAAATGGCGGTCAAACTAAATATACAGTATGAGATGTTTTATGAGATTTGCAGGTTAATGCTGTTTTATTTGCTATAGCAATAAACTTTAACTCGTTTATGTTACAGACAGGCGTTAAATTGTGATTTTTGAGCTGGTGGTGATTCTGCTGCTCTAGATGGATAAGACATGATGATCTAATCCTCAAGAAAGCATGAAATATAATCATTATTCAAACCTTTATTGTAGAAACACTAAATGGATATACACTACTGTTCAATATGGACGCTTGTTTCTGCCATGGAATAAAAAAATAAAGGTAACTGTAACTTTTTATCTCACATTATTGACTTTTTTCGACAGAATTTGCGAGAATATAAACTCATAATTCAGAGAGAATAAAAAATTGAGAAAAAAGTCGCAGTTATTTTTTTTCCATGCCAAAAACAAGTTTCCATGGCTCAAAAGTTATCCATTTATTCAAACAAATAAATAAATCACTTTTTTAAATGAACATTAAAAAAGCTTATTTAATTTGTTTTCAAGTAGTTTAAGACACAAATAAATTAATAAAAAGTATTTCTAAATGGAAAAATTGACATTTAAAATGTTTCATTCATATTTTAAAACGTTTTGCTTTCTCCATATATTTCACCACAAATCAAACTGATATTGTATTATGCTTAAAGAAAATGAAGCCTATTTTAAGGAACATTACGACTTTTTTTTCATTATGACATTACGCTACTTTCATCATAGAACATTTCCACATCAAAACTTTCCAACTCCATACCATAATAATAGAAAAGAATCCCATTATCATTAGTGTGATACAAAATATATATATATTACAAAAAATATTATACTATAGTATATATAGTAGTAAAATTTGCAAATATTTAGTTATGCATATTTGCGTAGTATTTGTTCCACCATCTCCATGATTTAAATACAAATATTTTTTACTATAATATTATTTTACTATAACCACCCCATTTACCACAATTAAATATTTAAAAAAAAAAAAAAAAATTAAAGAGTTTATTTTTTAACTACAGTTCTGAAGTAAAACTCACTTTAAAGAAGAACTACATAACATGGACAATTTCTCATGCTTTAGTGGAGGATTTCTGTCACCTGCTGGAAAACACTTTTAAAATGAGGATGAAATGAAATTACCACTATAACCAGTAAATGGCAGCAGATGACCACACATTAGCTCATTTCCACTCACTGTTATAGTTCTTTTTTACCTGTTTTGCTTTTGGATTTATTATAAAATGACTATTATAACCAATTTTATTTTAAGTATGAAGTAGGCTGTAGCAAGTGTAGGAAAAGTCACAAAGTCTCATGCTATTTATATGAAGGGAACATTTAAAATAAATAAATAAGCCCAGATCCCTACAGCCTAAAAGGGTTAATTATTTGACAATAGACCAGTTTGGAGCAGACGTGACGTCACTTAGTGGTGGCAGAAAAAAAGGGGTAACAAGTGGAGGAATATGGGCAAAATCCACAGAATAAGAGAAAAATATTTTGTTGTGCCTTTGTACACCCTTTGAAGCTTAACGCAGACATTTATGTTTGAAGTCACAGACTGGATTTATGAAACCTGCAATGATTAGTCTACTATTAAAGCATGAATTTGATGTAAACAGAAAACCGAAGGTCTACATAATATTCACATATGCAGTTCATAGGGGACATACATACATAGCAGTTACAGCATGAAATAATATTTAAACCTATAACATTTTACATAGATAACTTTTAAACATAGCCTATAACATTTTTATCTCACAATTCTTGACTTTTTTTTTCTTGCATTTGCGTGTTTTTATCTCACAGTTCGGACTCAATTGTGAGTTTATATCAATTCTGAGGGGAAAAAAGTCAGAATTGCGGGATATAAACTCGCAATTCTAAGGAAAAAAGACAGAATAACGAGTATATCTCACAATTCTGTTTATCCTTCTAAGAATTGTGAGATATAAACTCGGATTTGTGAGGAAAAAACAGTCAGAAAGAATTGTAAGATATAAACTCGAAATTTACTTTTTTTTATTCTTTTATTCCGTGGCTTTCACAGATTGCTACTGCAGAGCTGCCATTTTCTGCCTCAAGGTAGGCTCCGCCCACAAAAAAAAGGTTGAATGCGTGAATCTGATTGGTTGGCGAACGTTCTGGTGTGCATTGCAGTTATTTTCAGGGAAACGCACAGATAAAGTAGTTCCAGGCAGGTCTTGACCGCATTACAGTTCCATATCACTTCGACAAACGATTTCAGTTATTTCAAAGCAAAGGTCCTTACAGCTACAAGAGCAAAATAACCAAAACCCATAAAAATGACAAATTATTTCCTTGTTTTTTGCCACAAAATTACGTTTTATTATGTACGGAAAGCACATACTCTCTTTCTCTCACTCTGTCTGCTCTCTCTCCCACTCACACACACATGCAGTGCGGACACACACTCGCGCAGAAACGTGATGTCAGCGCTGCTCTGACGATTTTATCAGTAAAATAGTTTAGCAACTTAAAAGCTACATGACACTAGCGAGGTAATAAAGGCGCTGTTCTTACAGTTTCGTATTAGTAGACGCTGTTGCCGAACACTGTTGAAAGAGACGCACAGACGGAGGTAATTCACATACATAGGCTCGGGTTTAGATGCGTAAGAAATTAGTCCTGCACACAAGAGCGTTTTAAAGACAAAACCTGACAAATGTCTTGAAATAAATAATCTGAACAATGTTTTGAGGTCTGGTAACCGTAGTGTAAGCGGAATAACTGACTCCGGTCTGTTGAATTATTACAAAAATAATGCACATCCGAGGTGGTAATGCGGTCACGACGCGAATAAATTGAATAAACTTGGGAAAAAAACGCTAATAATAGCCTAATCATAATTAAACAATGCATTACATACCTTGTTTTTCTTATTCTTGTCTATGTTGCTGTTGCAGGTCTATTAGTCAGCATTTACACTACAACATTAATGCATATTTTGAAATAATCTTGTCAGATAGGGTTGCCAACCGTTCCGTATACGAAATCCTCCCGTATAAAACCCAATTTATCCCGTACATTCAATATATAGGGCATACGACAACTTCATAGAGATTTTGTGTATACCCACCTGATATGTTGCTTATTTTGTTATACATAGTAAAAATTAGCTTTTTTATGAATTACATTGTTTTAGATATGTGCTTTTATTGTAGCCTAATATCTGTTGACTAAGTTTGGTTGAGTGGTCTGTTATGTTTAATATTAAACGGTATGCCCATCCGCAGCTTTAGTTTCTCCCGTTTAAGCACTAAAAAATAACATAAATAATAAACAGCGCTAGTTTTTGTATGAACAATCATGAATGAAACATGCTTATTCACTGTTTGTATTTGTATTGCATGCAGCCTCGGTCTCCCATCACTCACAAACTCGAGTGTCGATTGTAACGTCACTATGATCGCCGCATTCCTCAGAACGTTCGGTGAGTGTAATGTTGAGCGCAGCGACTTCGTGCTTTTGTAGCGAGTCGGCGAGTGTGTGAGTATGCGTTTTATATAGGGTTTGGGGATCTGAATTTGAATATTTTCATAACTCGGTGAAGAATCTGCTTAAACAGTACTGTACATTTAGATAAATATCCATGCTACACGGTTTGTGTGGAAATGGGAGGCTGATATTTAAATCAATAATGATCAAACCAGTTTTCTATGTAAATATTGATAATTTATATTTCATTGACCAACCGATAGCAGATACTGTATGTATACTGTGTTTACACGATTCATCTCTTCCCTTTCTCTTTCTTTCATATTATTTCACAGTTATAGATTGCAAAAAGTATTGTTCACTTCTAGATCATCTTTCATCATCTACACCCACATCAGTATGAGTATGTCAACCATGTCCAGCATTTTTGAGATTCCAGACCAGTCATCTACTGAATACTCAGATGAGCTCATGACGGCCCTTGCTGCAGGGCGGTGGTGGGCAATCATGGAAGTTTCAGACCCCATATCTGAGCATGAGTATGGGGACCTCGTCTCAGACCAGTGTTGGGGAACAGTGGAGGTAGGAGAAACTTCATCCCCCACATCTGAGAAGGCTCAGTCCCAGAACTCAGGCTTCTCAGATGCAACACTGAAGACCACAAAGCAGTGGAGGCAGAAGACGACGCACGGAGCACCTTTTTCTGCCAGATCCACACAGGGAGCACCTCTGGTCTTCAGTGATGCATCTGAGAAAGCCCAGCACTCAGGTTTCTCAGATGCAACACTGAAGACCACGGACCAGAGGAGAAAGTGGAGGCAGAAAAAGCCACAGATAGCACCTGTGCCTGCTGGGTCCCACCAGGAACCACCCGTGCCTGTCGGGTCCAAACAAAGAGGAAAACTTAGGATCCCTGAGAATCTGACTAAGCATCTGCAAGAGGCCTCTTTTGAAATGCACATGCCTGCCAAGTCTCCACAGAGGGCACCTGTGGCTGCCCCAAAGGTGCTTCCATGCTCCCCACATGAAGCACCTTTGCCATACAAGATTGCAGATAGGCCAAAACTAAAGATCCCTGAGCCACTGAGATCTGAGCTGCTGCAGCAGGGAGCACCTGTGCCCACCAGATCTGAGAAGGGGGAACTTACCTCATCCCTGGTCTTCAGTGATGCATCTGAGAAGGCCACGGACTTAGGCTTCTCAGATGCAACACTGAAGACCACAAAGCAGCGGAGGCAGAAGACACAGAAAGCACCTGTGCCCGTCGAGTCCCAACAAAGTGGAAAACTCAGGGTCCCTGAGCATCTGACTGAGGATCTGCAAAAGGCCTATTTTGAAACACCCATGCCCAACAAGCCTCTGAGGGCACCTGTGACTGCCCCAAAGGTGCTCGCATGCTCCCCACATGAAGCACGCATGCCAGATAAGATCACAGATAGGCCAAAACTTAAGATCCCTGAGCCACTGAGATCTGAGCTGCTGCAGCAGAAGCCTCAAGCCCCTTCTCTGAAGATAGAGCCTGTCTGCTGTGGACCAGTTATTGACAAGATCTCCGAGTGGAAATATTCTGTAAACCCTGAGCAGCTGAGCAAGGAGCTGCTGAGGCAGCGTTTGCAAAATGCACCAGTGCTTGTGCCTGCCGCAACCCTCAGGATCCCTAGGCAGCAGAGGGAGAAGTGGGAGCAGCGGCAGAGGCAGCTGAATATCCCACAGGAAGTGTCTGTGCCTGCCAAGACCCCACAGAGAGCACTTGTTCCACCGTGTTCCCTACAGCATCCACCCGGGTCTCCCCAGAAGAGGGTGTGTCCATGGAGCACAGAAGCTTCTGTAAGTCCCGTATATCTCTTGTTTTTACTTATTTTAAGATTTATTCAAAAAAGTAAACATTGCCTTCAACTATGCTACTATGTTTTCTAGGTCCTCTATTTAAAATCCTTTTATATTAAAAAGATACACCTTTAGATTTAGTCTAAGAAGCACTCATTAAACCTGCCCAGCATTGCACGGTTATACATGTATCTGTTCCCTCAACAGGACAATGTAGGTCTGTGTCAGGCACCGCCACAAAAACTGTGTGTGGAAATTGAGAACCATCTCAAACTGAGGAGCTACAACCATCAAGCTCCTCAGAAAACCACTTCACAACTGAAGAGAACTCAGAGCAGCCTTCAGCCCAGGACCCAACTGAGCCGGAAAAGAGCATTGGTGAGACTCTCCTATATCTCAGTTTTACTTAGATTTAGAAATTAAACGCTTTAATAATTTAATCTGGGACGATAATCATATCATATTTTTTTAAAAACAGACCCCTCATATTGAAATGGTAGAAGCAATTTGTCTTTAGCTTTTCTTTAAGAATCACTCATTAACATGATTATGTGTGTTCCTTCAACAGGACAGTGCAGGTGTGGATCAGTCGCCCCCACAAAAAAAGCAGCGAATGGCAATCAAAGTCCAGGACCAGCAGTCGGACCCAGACAGCATAGAGCAAATTGATTATTTATGTAGCATATTCACCAAATTTGTGTAATTTCAAATCTTTAAAATTTATATTGTGTTTGTACATGCCTTTATGAATGCATGTATAATAAAAAAATTAAATAGAAACTGTGTATGTATTTATTTGTCAATGACAACACACATTAATTAGCACTGGTGTTATATAATCAGATCATTTTCATCTGCTGTCACTGCACTGATTAAACTCACACACTAAGCCAAAGGATAGCATTATAAGCACATATATAATTCATATTTTCCAGTTTATGGCTGAAGACAATGGGTATATAATACAACTGATTCACTATTTCAGTGCACATCTTCTTGCAATAATAGCCTGCACCCTAAACATCATCAGGTTGTTTTAATTTTCTTTTTCAAAAGGCAGATTTAAGTCTAAAGACTTTTTCTATCCTTTACTTTTATCAGTGGACCTTTTGTATTTAAAAAAATAAAACATCTACTTTTAGGCAGCTTCTTTGGTGCATGTTTCACTGGATTTGTTATGTATACTTGAAGTACAATGTACAGAAAAACAGTTTTTTAATATCTATTTCTATAAATTATGCCATATATTTAATAAACTAACTTTCTCATACACGTTTATTATTAGCATTGGTATTCATTTGTTATTAGTGTTTTTACAGGTTATCACTGTTATCTGATTCTGAAAATATCTTGTGGTACTGTATGCAAATATGTTTTGAACTATTGAATAAGAAATATGGACTAAAAAATCATACATACCAAATCCCTCCAACATTGCAGTTGATCATCCTGTGGGTCCAGTTCAGCATGGCACAATTTTTTGTCCCTTTCTGAGTTTATATCTCATAATTCTGACTTTTTCCTTGCAATTCCGAGTTTATATCGAGAAAAAAAAAGTTATGAAATGCAAGAAAAAGTCAGAATTGTAACAATTACCTTTTGTTTTAATTTTTTTCCCAAACTGAAAACAAGCTTCCACGGTTCCAAAGTTTGGTGTCAGTAAGATTATTATTTTTCTTTTAATTAATATTAATAGTCTACTTTTATTCAAGCCAGAATGCATTACATTTATCAAAGGTGACAGCAAAGACTTCTACGTTGTTATAAAACACTGTTTTCAACATTGATAATAATCAGAAATGTTTTTTGAGCAGCAAATCATCATATTAGAATGATTTCTGAAGGATCATGTGACACTGAAGACTGGAGTAATGATGCTGAAAATTCAGCTTTGATCACAGGAATAAATTACATTTAAATGTATATGGATTAAAATAGAAAACCGTTATTTTAAATTGTAATAATATTTTACAATATAAATTTTTACTGTATTTTTGATCAAATAAATGCTGCTTTGGTGAGTATGAGACTTCTTTGAAAAAAAAATGTATGTAATGTTCTTTTTTTAATAAGGAAAAAAAAGGAGTCAAACAGGCGGTTTACTTTAAAAAATACCTTATTTAATTTAAGTAAATAGCCAGAGAGGTTTAAGGCCTTGGTTGTTATTGAGCACTTGATGCAAAAGTACATTAACAAGAACATCTTACAGTGAAATCAAAGACGTTTGGCCTTTCGTAGTGTGGACGGATGTTTAAGTGAGCGTCTGTTACGGATCCACACACACACGTGACAGTAGCACCTCCATCTGTGCTACACCTGGAATTACAATGATCTCGCAGAGTTTGTCCTTCTGTACCGGTCAAACACCTCGCGCAGAGGTTAACAGAGGTCAGGGCTCTGCGATTACAGTACGGTAAAGCATACAGTGACAACAACGTAAATTGTATTTGATCTCTGAAGCCCCGGGCGTCAGGAGGGCCTTGCAGAGGTGTAGCTGCCTGAGTGTGGAGCTCTGCGTCCAGCCTCACTTGTCTCTGTGCAGCACCAGCTCGGTCAGTCGGATCAGCGCGTCTCGCTCTGTTGACGGCTGCAGCCGGCTGATCTGCCGAATGGCCTCTTGGCAGTAGTGTTGGGCGAGGTAGTTAGTCTGTTCCACACCGTCACTCTGAGAGCGAGAACACAGAAAACAAGCTGATGAGTGAGGAGTTTTACCAACTAGTTATAGAAACTTCTGTAATGCTTCTGGAACTGTTCTAGTTGGATGAATCACAAAGAAACTTGACTGGATCAGATTTTTTTTTTAACACTTTATTTTAAAGTGGAAATGAACCAGTCAGTCAAGTTTACATTATTTACATTATATAAACAATCTTAAAGAAAAAACGATGTTTTGTTATAGCTTTTGCAGCAAGGGCGCCGCCATCTTGCAATACCACAGTGTGTGACGTCACGGAGGTGGTTTGCTCCGTTGGCCAGTGAAGTAATATAAATATATATATATTTCTTTACTTTTTTTAACACACGCTTGTTTTGCAATGGAGGAAGACGAACTTGAAAGGACTGTTGAGCCCATAATATGTCAAATTGCTTATGCATTTGAGCATTACACTGGCTTGATCACCAGTAGTGGTATGTAACATATTTTATGTTCACCTGCAAATACAATTAGCTTACCTGCTGTTAACAGTTTCCACTCTGACATCTTTAAGAGATATGCATAAGCAATTTGACTTATTATGGGCTCAACAGTCCTTTCAAGTTCGTCTTCCTCCATTTCAAAACAAGCATGTGTTAAAAAAGTAAAGAAATGCTTATATTACTTCACTGGCCAACGGCGCAAACCACACCCGTGACGTCACACACTGTGGTATTGCAAGATGGCGGCGCCCTTGCTCCAAAAGCTTTAACAAAACATCCTTTTTGCTTTCAAATGGATACATTAATTGTGTTTGTTATATAATTTTTTATTAAAGTGGAAATCTGTTTACTAAACAATGTAAACTTGACTGACTGATTCATTTCCACTTTAAGGTGACGTAGTTACACGTTGCTACATGCACTTACTATAGTAATAACAGTAAATTATGCATAATTACAAGTAACTAACCCTAAAACCAAACCCTAATCATAAGTCTATAGTAAGTACATGTAGTATTTATACATGTAGTAGTTGAGTAAATAAAATGTAACTTTGTCAACCTAAAATAAAGTGAAACTGATTTTTCTGACACTTAAATATAAAATGAAGAGATAAGCTATCAATTTATTAATTCAAACAAATCTTGAAATAAATCACTTTTTTAAATTAACATTTAATAAGCTTATTTAATTAATATTTTACTTTAAGAAACAAATAAATTAATAAAAAATATTTCTAAATTTAAAAATAATTATTAGTTCCTATTTTTAGGAACATAAAAAAAAAATCATTATGCAAATTTCCTCATAGAACATTTCCACACAAAAAATTTCCAATTGTAAACTCGCAATTGTGAGGAAAAAAAGTCAAAATAGTGAGAAAATGTCGCAATTATCTTTCATTCCGTGGCGGAAACAAGCTTCCATTGAAATGTGACCTGGGGCCAGTTGCATAAACATAGCCATTAAGTTAAGACTGTGTCTTAAGAACTAGTATGACTAACTAGCAGTTAGTTAGGGGTAAATCAGTCTTACTTTTCGGTGTCAAATTAGACAAATATACATTTTATAAAAAAAAATTGGATGACTAACTTGTAAGACTAGTCTTAGAGGTTTATGCAACCAGTCCCTGGACATGTTTTCATGAGATTCACCCATATACAACACAAATCCTGCTCACCTTCAGGACATATTGCCAGGCTCGATCCACATCTCCATCAGAGCTGAAGCGCCTCATTATCATTGCATGCAGCTCAGGAAACTAAACAGTGAAAGAAGAGTGAAACTGTTAGGGAGGTTTTATGACTCTAATAAACCAAGTCAACCATTAGACTTGATTCCTCTTTCTGTACTTCAGGGAAGTGGCATTATATTGTGAGAGCACAGATGCGTTCAGCTGTCGTACCTGTTGGCAAGCAAACAGAACGGGCCCGGTGGCCAGACCCAGTTTGAGATCGGCAGCTGACGGCTTCCCCAGGCGGTTTGCACACGACGTGAAGTCCAGAATGTCATCCACAAGCTGAAAAAGACAACCAAGTTCTATTTTACTTGACTTTAAACATATACACTCACCTAAAGGATTATTAGGAACACCATACTAATACTGTGTTTGACCCCCTTTCGCCTTCAGAACTGCCTTAATTCTACGTGGCATTGATTCAACAAGGTGCTGAAAGCATTCTTTAGAAATGATGGCCCATATTGATAGGATAGCATCTTGCAGTTGATGGAGATTTGTGGGATGCACATCCAGGACACGAAGCTCCCGTTCCACCACATCCCAAAGATGCTCTATTGGGTTGAGATCTGGTGACTGTGGGGGCCATTTTAGTACAGTGAACTCATTGTCATGTTCAAGAAACCAATTTGAAATGATTCGAGCTTTGTGACATGGTGCATTATCCTGCTGGAAGTAGCCATCAGAGGATGGGTACATGGTGGTCATAAAGGGATGGACATGGTCAGAAACAATGCTCAGGTAGGCCGTGGCATTTAAACGATGCCCAACTGGCACTAAGGGGCCTAAAGTGTGCCAAGAAAACATCCCCCACACCATTACACCACCACCACCAGCCTGCACAGTGGTAACAAGGCATGATGGATCCATGTTCTCATTCTGTTTACGCCAAATTCTGACTCTACCATCTGAATGTCTCAACAGAAATCGAGACTCATCAGACCAGGCAACATTTTTCCAGCCTTCAACTGTCCAATTTTGGTGAGCTCGTGCAAATTGTAGCCTCTTTTTCCTATTTGTAGTGGAGATGAGTGGTACCCGGTGGGGTCTTCTGCTGTTGTAGCCCATCCGCCTCAAGGTTGTGCGTGTTGTGGCTTCACAAATGCTTTGCTGCATACCTCGGTTGTAACGAGTGGTTATTTCAGTCAAAGTTGCTCTTCTATCAGCTTGAATCAGTCGGCCCATTCTCCTCTGACCTCTAGCATCAACAAGGCATTTTCGCCCACAGGACTGCCGCATACTGGATGTTTTTCCCTTTTCACACCATTCTTTGTAAACTCTAGAAACGGTTGTGCGTGAAAATCCCAGTAACTGAGCAGATTGTGAAATACTCAGACCGGCCCGTCTGGCACCAACAACCATGCCACACTCAAAATTGCTTAAATCACCTTTCTTTCCCATTCTGACATTCAGTTTGGAGTTCAGGAGATTGTCTTGACCAGGACCACACCCCTAAATGCATTGAAGCAACTGCCATGTGATTGGTTGATTAGATAATTGCATTAATGAGAAATTGAACAGGTGTTCCTAATAATCCTTTAGGTGAGTGTATAATTTAAGACAAAACCAATGCGACCTGTAATGAATTATTTGTAAATAAGAAGTCAGCTATAACAGCACAGATGTCTGTAAAATATGCAGCCACAACCTAAAAGTTTGGCTCATATTTTTACTGCTTAAAGTTGCAGTGTAAAATTTCTGTACCATTAACAGAACTGCAATCTATTTGACCGGGGTGAAGTGTTTGAAACTTATTCGTCTTTATTTCTGCAATTCTATTTAGTGTTGCTAGTGAAAGAATTGACACATTGCAGCAGAGTCCTGCATGGGTCCTGTTTGATAAACCCGCACCCGCTTTATTAACAGCACACCCGACCCGATATCCGACAGAAACACTAATTTAATTCCGTACCCGACCCGCTTGACATGAAAACCGTGACCCGACCCGCACCCGCATTAAATTTCCCACACGAAGTAGACAAAAACCATTTATTTATTTTTTTCATGTAATTTAAGCAATAAACATTAGGCTATGCATCATGAGTTCATGCATGAACAATTAGCCTAATAGACACGCAGCCCATCATGTTAACAACAAAGAAGAAGAAGAAGAAGTAAGAGAGAGAGAGAGAGAGAGAGAGAGAGAGAGAGAGAGAGAGAGAGAGAGAGAGATATCTGTCGTGTAAACTATATAAAACTATACATCAAGTGAACAATCTACTTGGTACAAATTGTGCATAAATCACATCACTGGGTCATGCTATACGCTTAGAGGTCTAAAAGGCATAGATTAAAAAACATAGCCAAATGCTTTTACTGTCATAACCAATAATAACCTTAAACTTTATTAGGCTAACGAAAAATATGTCTTGGCTTGGCTTGGCAGCAGTGTCGAAGGAGGGAGAGCGAGCGAGCAAGCGAGCGAGAGAGAGAGAGAGAAATTACACATGGTGCTTAAGGTTACTATGTAAGAACAGAATGTCATCAACTGTTGGTTTAGGATGACTCCTCCGTTCCTGAATTACAAAACTTTAATAGCTTAAATACAGAAAGCAAGCAAAGCGCACTCCCTTTAATATAATCACTATAGCTGTCAATCAGATGCAGCGCGACTGGCAGTGCTTAAAGGGGCAAGTAGCCCAGAAGCCTTTAACGGTCTGCAGACAGAGCGTGAGCACAATCACGGCACCGATTGGAAGCATCTGCCTATCACTGTGTACCGGATTGAGTCGAAATAATCTTGGCTATTGGACCCGCAGTCCACCCGTGCCTACCGCACGTCTGACCCGCACCCGACACGTAAATATTATTTCACCCATTACATCAAATATTAGCGGGTCACCCGTCCGCGTGCAGGACTCTGCATTGCAGCTTTAACTATTTTCAGTCGAAATAGCAATTTTCAATTTATCAACTTTCAAATTCTGTCAATTTTATCACAAAATTCAAACAATAAATGTCATTTTGGCCATAGCTCCAGACTTAGCTAAAGACTTGTTTAGCACTGTTGGTGCTTTTGGCGGTGGACAGGGGTCAGCATGGGCACCCTGACTGGTCTGCGGCTATGCAGCTCCATACGCAACAAACTGCAATGCACTGTGTATTCTGACACCTTTCTATCAGACCCAGCATTCTTGAGCAATTTGAGCGACAGTAGCTCGTCTGTTTGATCAGAACACACGGGCCAGCCTTCGCTCCCCACGTGCATCAATGAGCCTTGGCCGCCCATGACCCTGTCGTCGGTTCACCACTGTTCCTTCCTTGGAGCACTTTTGATAGATACTGACCACTGCAGACCGGGAACACCCCACAAGAGCTGCAGTTTTGGAGATGCTCTGACCCAGTCGTCTAGCCATCACAATTTGGCCCTTGTCAAACTCGCTCAAATCCTTACGCTTGCCCATTTTTCCTGCTTCTAACACATCAACTTTGAGGACAAAATGTTCACTTGCTGCCTAATATATCCCACCCACTAACAGGTGCTGTGATTTAATTTTGATGCATCACTAACCAGAAGACATTTCTACTGCTGAAGCTTCTGTTATAATTAATAATTAACAACAATTACTTTCTACATTTGTAACCGCAACAAAGGAACCATTATTAGCTAAGTGATCACAGACCACTGCACTACAACTAACGTGCAAATAACGACAGATGCCATTTACACCGTGTACATAGAAACAAAAAGTGCAAATAGCATTCAATGCTATTTATAGAAAACTTAAATATAAATAGCTCTATAAATAGCATCTATTTATATATAGCTACTGTGCAACACCAGCTGGTTTAAGTCGGGTTATTATCCTGCTTCTGTATATTTTTCACTAAAACAAGTACAAGTAGGTAATGCTAATGTGTGCTTCATATATGTAAATTACACAAATTAAGTAAAAATAATAATATCTATTATTATACAAAAAAAATCTAATATCGAGATTTTTTAAGTCGACATTTATGTGATTAAATGTCTAATTAAATGATTACTAATATTGAAGCTGTGGGTTTTAGTTACTAAGACTCAACTCAACTTTAATTCTAGAGCACTTTCAAAAACCGCAATGGGTACCAAAGTGCTGTACATGAGAATAACAACAACAAAAATACAAATACACGCAATTAAAAATACATACAATTTATAACATATTATTAAAAGCTAAAAAACAAATACATTTTTAACTCCCTCTGAAATTACATGGCAAAGCATTAAAGTTTACTAGTAAACTATTCAACTAGTCTGTGTATCCCCTAATATACACACACATAAATAAAAAAATCCAACTTTTAACAATCAACATTAAATATTTAATCCAAGAGGAATTATTCACAAATAAATGAACAAATTACCTGGAATGCAATGCCAACGTTTCGTCCATATTGATAGGCTATCTCATGCACCTCAGGATCAGAATTCACCAAAATTGACACCTAGAATTCCAAAGAAATAATGCTGGTATTCCACTTCACGTTCAGCTCTGAACTTCATCTTATGATTGTTAAGACGGGACGTACATACTGCCTTACAACTGTTTGCAATGAGACTTGCAGTCTTCTTGAAGGTTTTCTCAAGGTAGTGCTTGAATCTCTCATTTTCATTCTCTTTAGACCCCAGCTGCATGAATTCACCTGGAATTCATCAATGAAAAATATAAATAACAGGTCCACTGTAGAAAACAAGTCTCATACATAAATCTAGTCTTACCTCGTACAAGGTCTTCTATAACTTGTGACAGCACAGAAACTACTGTATTGTTCCCAATACGCGCTAATGCCATGGACGCTGCAGACAGAATGAAATCTCCAGCCAGGATAGCCTAACAGTTATTACAGATAGAAATATTATTGTTTATTTTCATTTAATAACAACATTAATCGTTTCTCTATGGAAGCTTGTTTCCGCCAAGGAATAAAAAAAATAAAGGTAAATGCAAATTTTTCAGACAATTCTGACCTTTATGTCTCACAATTCTGAGAACAAAGTCAACTGCAAGATTTAAACCCACAATTGTGAGTTATATAGTCAGAATTGCAAGTTTATATCTCACAATGCAGACTTTCTAGGAATTGAGAGATTTAAACTTACGATTGCAAAAAAAAGTCAGAATTGAGCTGACTTTTATTCTCCAAATTTGCGCCTTGCGCCTCTCAGAATTGCGACCGCGCCTCTCACAATTGCGAGCGACTGCGTCTCTTTTAGAACTGCGACTGCGTCTCTTTCAGAACTGCGACTGCGTCTCTTTCAGAACTGCGACTGCGTCTGTCAGAACTGCGACTGCGTCTGTCAGAACTGCATCTGCGTCTGTCAGAACTGCGACCGCGTCTCTCAGAACTGCGACCGTGCTTCTCAGAACTGCGACTGCGTCTGTCAGAACTGCGACTGCGTCTGTCAGAACTGCGACTGCGTCTGTCAGAACTGCGACTGCGTCTCTTTTAGAACTGCGACTGCGTCTGTCAGAACTGCGACTGCGTCTGTCAGAACTGCAACTGCGTCTCTTCTAGAATTGCGACTGCGTCTCTCAGAATTGCAACTGTGTCTCTCTTAGAATTGGGACCGCACTTCTCAGAATTGCGACTGCGTCTCAGAATTGCGACTGCGTCTCTCGGAATTGCGACCGCGCTTCTCAGAACTGCGACTGCGTCTCTCAGAACTGCGACTGCGTCTCTTTTAGAATTGCGACTGCGTCTCTCAGAATTGCGACTGCGCTTCTCAGAACTGCGACCGTGCTTCTCAGAACTGCGACTGCGTCTGTCAGAACTGCGACAGCGTCTCTTTTAGAACTGCGACTGCGTCTGTCAGAACTGCGACTGCGTCTGTCAGAACTGCGACTGCGTCTGTCAGAACTGCGACTGCGTCTGTCAGAACTGCGACTGCATCTCTTTTAGAATTGCGACTGCGTCTCTCAGAATTGCGACTGCGTCTCTCAGAATTGCGACTGCGCTTCTTAGAATTGCAACTGCGTCTCTCAGAATTGCGACTGCGCTTCTCAGAATTGCGACTGCGTCTCTCAGAATTGCGACCGCGCTTCTCAGAACTGCGACTGCGTCTCTCAGAACTGCGACTGCGCCTCTCAGAATTGCGACTGCGCTTCTCAGAATTGCGACTGCGTCTCTCAGAATTGCGACTGCGTCTCTCAGAATATAAAGTCTGAATTGCGAGATATAAACTTGCTATTTTGTTTTAAATTTTATTGCCTGGCGGAAACAAGCTTCCATAGTTCTCAAGTGATTTTCCGTCAGATTTCAAATTAGACATCAACAAAGCTCTAAAATGTGCGACCAGCTGAAAACCACTGATCTGTTTTATAATCAGATGAGTTACTCACTTTTTTCTCTCCCCATACTTTATTAATGGTGTTTTTCCCACGTCTTGTGTCCGAGTCATCAATAACGTCATCGTGCACCAGGCTGGCAGTGTGGATCATCTCAGAGATCATAGCGATAGAGCGCTGTGCCGGCAGCAAAACCCTGAGGACATCAGATGTGCCTTATTTACATTGACTGATGCATCACATTATGAATGCACACACACACAGCACTGAAGTGCTTTCTCACCCCTCTTTATTGCTGTGGACGTTACAAGCTCGAGCCATCAAGATCACAATCATTGGTCGAAAGGCTTTTCCCTTCCCATCAAAGTAATAATCACAGAGCGCTTTCAGCTCCGCTTTAGAGACAAGCAGCTGCTGAAACAGAAATTTAAGAAGGTCAGTTTGAGAACTTTGCTTTATAATGGACATAAAATAGCATACAACTTCTTATTAGAGAAATGGTGGAAAGTGTTTGGGCATTAATAATTACTGAATATAATACCTCACAAAGCAACAGTGGACAAGAAAAACATTGTTTAGCAGTAAAATGCTATGCAATACTGTGCAATATTCTTGCTGTACCTTTTTTATATCTTCATATAAATCTTGCAAGTCCTTTTGTGCAAGCGAGAAAGGATCTTTTAACTTTGCATCACTGTGTATACTGCAACAGACCTGTGGTGTTGAGTACAGACATCTATACCTGTGCCTGAGACACAAACAAATATTCAATAAACACAATAAATAAATATGTGCAAAATAAATAAAATACATGTTTTTGGTTATTAACAAAAAACAACGTGCATGTTTGAATCAATCTATAAATAAGGGAGATCAGAGCTTGTATATAATTATGTAAAGTTATCTGAATGTACATAATGTATCTAACTTTTTTCTACTTGAATATATTTTAATGTAAATGCATTTTTAAAAAATAAATATATTTAAGTAGAATGTAATTTATTTTATTGCAATATGTAATTCAAAGTTGAATTCAAAGTTGAATTTTCAGCGTCATTACTCCAGACTTCAGTGTCACATGATCCGTCAGAAAACATTAATATGATGATTTGCTGCTCAAGAAACATTTTATTATCAATGTTGAAAACAGTTTTGTGGAAACATAATCATGAAACAGAAATCTTTTGTAACATTTAAAAAAATCTTTACTGTATCTAAAACTATTTATGTCTTTCAAAAAAGAAAAAGATATAGCCTGCTAACCTAAATCTTCAGTAATCAAATTGTTTTGTTTCAATAATTTCATACAAAAACACCACAACTATTTTGGCTAACTGGAAGTGTAATAAGTAATACTCTGTATACTCATAACAATATGCAAATTAGACTTTGACCCTTACAGCTATTTTAATATAGTCCATGTGACACCTTCCCTGTGTGACAACTAGCCCCAGTGTCCCTATACACATTTGTACACTAGTAGTACACATTTATAATCCATGACATTGACATACCTTACAAGGATCATTGGTTTGTTAAATTTATGTACAGGGCCCTGCCGGAATAAAACCTGAAAAACATAAATACCAGATCATATAAAGCTGAAAGTAGTGCAGTACATATCAAAACAACAGTACAAAAACTGTGCTCAGGATATAGTGTGTCTTAACATTACAACTTAAATATGCACAACACAAGACTTCCTGTGCACCAGTGACATTCAATGGCATGCAATACCAAAGGCAATACTGAGAACACTGAGTGTCTCAACTCTCATATCTAATGCATGGCATGAGTTCTTGACCTTTAACACAGAGTAAGGCAAGACTCCTGTAGTCCTTTACAAACATGACTGCAATCATCTGATCTGAGACTTTTAACACCATTACAGCGCAAGTCATTCGCACTCATCTCAAACCTACTGTCCTAAGGAAGTCATCTGTCATTCATTGGCTCACACCGGTGACCTTCATCATCATCAGTGTGATCGTTACCTGTTTCGCCGCGGTGGAAGACGCTGTTCTTCTGCTTGCTGAAGCCGCGTGAGTAAAAGCTCTTCTGCTGAGCCCACAACACCAGTCCAGTAATACAGCAGCTCCTGCACTGCTCCTCCAGCATCGGCTCCACGGCACCGCCATGCTGCTCCAACCAAGAGCGGCACATGCCCCGTGACGTCACGTTACGGAACCGAGGCATGAACCGGAAGATATTGTCACGTGATGTACTGCTGTAGAGAAGGGCCGTTTTTTCAGAAATAGAATAAACGAGAAAAATAGGTAGTTCACAAAAATAATTATAAAATGGCCGTGGCATAGTGGCCCATAACTCTTCTTTCTGAACCAGCAGACATCTCTCACACCTTTAATGTCATTTACAGTATTAACAGCTTAGCTCCGTCAAAATCTATTGACAGCCTAACCGATGGAAAATATTGTTAAATACTGTTTTTAGTGTGCTCTGAGTAAATGCTGTGCAATATAAATGTTTCAGCTATTTTCTAACAAAAAGTTAAACTCTAAAAAAGTCCGAATTGTGAGATATAAACTCGAAATTAACTTTTTTTAGTCTTTTATTCCGTGGCTTCCACAGATTGCTGCGGCAGAACTGCCCGCTATTTTCTGCCCACAAAAAAACGTCACCGCTGTTTGCAAACACAAAATAGGTCTATACATTTGAAGTGTCGATCAGGTAATTACATATCTCTGGCCACTGGATGCTTGGCCATTTCGTTTCATCGTTTAACCATTGACAAGGTGCTATGGCAAACGGATCTGTAAGAGGTATCCCACTCACTAACGTCAATTTCATTGAATAACAGTGCTTATCGCTGGGAGACAAGCTGTTGTAATATGCGGAGAACATTTTGAAAATAACATCTAATCAATATAAACTATAATCTTTTTAAATCTAACTATATTGTATACCGTATCCGTGTAATTCTCTAGCCGAGGCGATCGGGTTTTCTGCGACCATGATGCGCGCGCATCCCGAATGTTTACAAAGTTATAATTAACTTTTATTACATTAGCGTATAATTACTAGGTGACCAGATTTCTTAAATGGAAACCGGGGACATTTCCTATTTGAGCGGTCAAATCCCATTTGTTATTATCTATTAATTAAAAAACGGGGAGTCGGGGACAATACATTTTTGATTTTTTTTATTTTTTATTTAATTGTTGTGGGTTGCCTATATTATTATTAACATTAATAATTATTATGATTTAGTTTGATTATTACGGTTTTTGGTCTGGTGTTAATACAATTTACCGCTCCAGCAATAACCGCTGGAAATAGCAAGCAGTTCAAAACAATAGTATAACAAAATTATGCCTTTACAAAAATAAAACAACATAAATATATGATAAATAAAACTATTTAACAAATAATTTAACATTTTATAATTGTATTTAATATTTTCATTTTCACAAGTTTATACTATAAATTACAACTTATTTATTTCAAATGTTTTGTTACGTTTGTGCAATTATTTCAAGCAGAGAGTATGTGTATTCTGCAAATGTATTTGTTGCAAGTGTATGTAATTTAGGGGACGTTTACAATTGTGCAAAACAATCCCGCCCCCATTGAGGGCCTGTTATAAAGTACATACAAACAGTATTACTTTAATTTAACATGAATAGTTAATATGTAACTTACTACCTTGAAAGCGATAACGATGTTATATATATATCTGCTCTCGTACTTCATGTAGCGGCGCGCGCGTATGGAGGATGAAACCTGCAAAAACAATAAATAAATAAATATGCAAATAAATAAACAAACAAACAAACAAATAAATCCACAAAATTATAAAAAAATAAATATATTAATAAATAAATGTGCAAATAAATACATAAATCCACATATTGCTGCATAAATAAATATATTAATAATTAATTAAATGTTGGGGGAAATAAAATAAATGTTAAAGGAAATGCTAAACTGAAAGTTAACTTTTTTTCCGTTTAACCGTTTAAGCATTTTTGAATGTAGATCCGTAATTATTTTTCCTTGGCGCAACATGCTAATGAGGGGGTGTCAATAAAACATCAGGCGGTCTGTATGCCACCATTGGCTGATGGCTGTTGACGCCCTCCTCATTAGCATGTTATAAATACCGAGCTACATTCAAAAATGAATAAACGGTTAAAAGGAGAAAAAAAGACAACTTTCAGTTTAGCATTTCCTTTAACATTTTTTTTTAAATTATTTATTTAATTAATTATTTATCTCCACGCACATTTATTTATATATTTATTTATGCAGGAATATGTGGATTTATGTATTTATGTACGCATTTATCTGCACATTTATTTATATATTTATGTAGAATTTTGTTGATTTATTTATTGTTTATTTATTTGCATATTTATTGTTTTTGCCGGTTTCGTCCTCCATACCCTTACACACCATAGGCAAATATCCAGTGAGCTTCAAACATAAAACTAACTTTTCCATTCCTCCAATGGGCTATAGTGATGGTAAGAAAAAAATACTTAAACTTTTGCGTTCACTGAGAACCTTTGTATCCGCTGGCAAAATGTTTGTAATGGAAATAATATGAGGTGGGAGGAAAAACTACATTTCAGTGCTTTTGTGAGGGAATGCAGTTTCTCAGGGAACACAATACTTTTGAAATTTAATTTTTCATCCCTCATATATTTTTTTCCATCATGTCCCCTATATTGTTTAATAATTTAAAAAATATACGTTGTTGAGTCTGAACATTAACCGTTCTTATAGGCCTGTGCTAAAAATTACAACCTTGTTGTATGACCTAATTGACTGCATTGAGGGTTTTCACACATATACAATCTAAATTATATCAGACCTTTGTCATTAAGTGACATATCCTTTTTGGTTTTCTTCATTGTCTATGAGGGTCAAAAATCTTACGAGTTACTCCCTCAATAACAGAATTAATTACAAGCCACATTTCGAATGGCCTTTGTAGCAATTAGTGATTGTAACACAGTTAAGGCTCAGGTAAGAAGGAGACGGGAACCGGCAAACATTCAACATAAAGTTTAATGACAAAATAAACAATGACAAAATCATCCCTTCATGGACGGCTGCTGTATATAACGTAAACAAAATAAACCAACAACATAAAAGTCCAAGGCCTGGTCCTGTCTCATCCTTCACTGTCATCACTCCCCCTTTCATCCTTTCATAGCTCTTCCGTGGGACTCGAGACTGGTGTAACTCATGTGTTGCTCATTAACAGTGGCTCCACCGGCCTCGCTCTGCTCCCACGGCTCTCAGCCCCGCACTCGTCACAGTGATAGCTGTGTTCTGAGTAAAACCAGTAAAATAATGAGATTTAAGGATAAAATGTAATAGGTCATCATATAAAACATTAAATAAAAAAATAGAAAACAGAAATGTATGTTTGATTAAATCATTTGCATAATCTTTGTCACTTGCTGGAAACAGATACCACACACACATCACTTCAGTAATCAGTAGGGGTGTAACGATTCACTCGTTTTCTCGATGCATCGATTACAAATCTTGAAACGTATTTTTGAATCGTGAATCATTGATCGAATTAATTGTGATTCGATAGCGATTCAGTGCTTTAAAATAAACATTAGATTATACAAACCCGATTCCAAAAAAGTTGGGACACTGTACAAATTGTGAATAAAAACAGAATTCAATGATGTGGAAGTTTAAAATTTCAATATTTTATTCAGAATACAACATAGATGACATATCAAATGTTTAAACTGAGAAAATGTATCATTTTAAGGGAAAATTAAGTTGATTTTAAATTTCATGGCATCAACACATCTCAAAAAAGTTGGGACAAGGCCATGTTTACCACTGTGTGGCATCCCCTCTTCTTTTTATAACAGTCTGCAAACGTCTGGGGACTGAGGAGACAAGTTGCTCAAGTTTAGGAATAGGAATGTTGTCCCATTCTTGTCTAATACAGGCTTCTAGTTGCTCAACTTTCTTAGGTCTTCTTTGTCGCATCTTCCTCTTTATGATGCGCCAAATGTTTTCTATGGGTGAAAGATCTGGACTGCAGGCTGGCCATTTCAGTACCCGGATCCTTCTTCTACGCAGCCATGATGTTGTAATTGATGCAGTATGTGGTCTGGCATTGTCATGATGGAAAATGCAAGGTCTTCACTGAAAGAGACGACGTCTGGATGGGAGCATATGTTGTTCTAGAACTTGGATATACCTTTCAGCATTGATGGTGCCTTTCCAGATGTGTAAGCTGCCCATGCCACACGCACTCATGCAACCCCATACCATCAGAGATGCAGGCTTCTGAACTGAGCGCTGAATACAACTTGGGTTGTCCTTGTCCTCTTTAGTCCGGATGACATGGCGTCCCAGTTTCCCAAAAAGAACTTCAAATTTTGATTCGTCTGACCACAGAACAGTTTTCCACTTTGCCACAGTCCATTTTAAATGAGCCTTGGCCCAGAGAAAACGCCTGCGCTTCTGGATCATGTTTAGATATGGCTTCTTTTTTGACCTATAGAGTTTTAGCCGGCAACGGCGAATGGCACGGTGGATTGTGTTCACCGACAATGTTTTCTGGAAGTATTCCTGAGCCCATGTTGTGATTTCCATTACAGTAGCATTCCTGTATGTGATGCAGTGCCGTCTAAGGGCCCGAAGATCACGGGTATCCAGTGTGGTTTTCCGGCCTTGACCCTTACGCACAGAGATTGTTCCAGATTCTCTGAATCTTTGGATGATATTATGCACTGTAGATGATGATAACTTCAAACTCTTTGCAATTTTTCTCTGAGAAACTCCTTTCTGATATTGCTCCACTATTTTTCGCCGCAGCATTGGGGGAATTGGTCATCCTCTGCCCATCTTGACTTCTGAGAGACACTGCCACTCTGAGAGGCTCTTTTTATACCCAATCATGTTGCCAATTGACCTAATAAGTTGCAAATTGGTCCTCCAGCTGTTCCTTATATGTACATTTAACTTTTCCGGCCTCTTATTGCTACCTGTCCCAACTTTTTTGGAATGTGTAGCTCTCATGAAATCCAAAATGAGCCAATATTTGGCATGATATTTCAAAATGTCTCACTTTCAACATTTGATATGTTATCTATATTCTATTGTGAATAAAATATAAGTTTATGAGATTTGTAAATGATTGCATTCCTTTTTTATTCACAATTTGTACAGTGTCCCAACTTTTTTTGAATCGGGTTTGTACTACATGCGTGAATTAATGGAGACGCGCCGTCATCCGCACCTCACAGCACTCCTTCACAGACACGCGCTGCACTCTTTACCACCTTCACTGGATTGCGCTCGAGCTCCGTCCGTAGCTTTCATTGACACGTTTGAGCTCTCCTCAGGACGGCCACTGCTATCACAAGCAGATGACAGCTCTCTATCGAGACAGCAATAGTTCCGAGTCAAACCGCTCAAGCCATTGTCAACTGCCAAGTCACCGTGGTCACTACTGTTGAAATAAAACGCTTTTATTGCGTGGAAACGTCAATTTTGACTTATGTACATTTCTACAAATGCCAATTTTTTTTATTTTAGGCTATTAAAATAAAGTGTGTAATAATAATCAAGTAATAAAGTAATAACATGAACTAACATTAACAATGGACAAAAGTTTTTTTTTTTGCCCACTCTCTGACCCTTGAAGGCCGCTGTGTAATTCACACCCTGACTAAGACACATTGGGGGAAGCATTTTAATAATCCTATGAATGCATATAAAAAAATGCAGAATCGAATCGAGTTAATCGAATTTTAATGTGAATCGTCTCAAATGGAATCGTTCTGAATTTGCAAAAATCGTTCTTGAATCGAATCGGAAACCTATGAATCGTGAATCGAATCGATTCGCTGCCTACCCAAAGATTCACAGCCTTAGTAATCACTTTTAAATCTCTAAACTTTGTCACTTTTTACTATATTTATACATAATAAATTACTTATATACGTCTATATCTTGTTGAATAAAATGCGCTAATTTTGTAATTTCATGTTTTTAGTGTATATTGGATGTTACACCATCAACATTGTAATCAAGCAGTGCAATATCTAATCAATATCAAAGCAATTTTCAGCACTCGTTTTCATGGGTCATCACAAATAGAAGAATCTTACATTATTTATCAGTGAGTTCAAGTCCTCTGTTAGATCACTGTGGAAATCTGATGACACCTGTAATTCAAAAGAACAGACCCAGAAAAAGATACAAACAAGAAACTACTGTGAAGTCACACATGACAGTGTGATCGCTGTGGCGTCTCTGTGTCTTCAGTCTCTGTTGATTGTGTGTGACTGTGACGTCTCTAAAGCGGCTCCTTATTCACCATCAGATGATCATGAGGAAACTGGACTGACGTCTAAATACTGAGAGTCCTACAATAAAACACATGGGCAGTCATTTACTGAGTATGAGACATTACTGCTGTCACATCACATCAGGAGATCCATTTCAGAAAAAAACGCAGGCAGAGATATTGGTACATTAATATTACTGCTAGAGATATGAAAGGTGGTTAGATTAACACAAAAATCAGTTGTGGCCTGAGCCGAGTATCACATCACAGTAGAGCTACATGATTCTGGATAAATTGAGAATGACGATTTTTTGGGTTTAAAATAGTGTTCTTGATTCTCCCACAATTCTCAATAGACAACTAATCAAAGTTGCTTGTGTGAACAGCATATTTGTGTATTTACTAGTAAAGTAATTCTGGTAATTTTATGGTAATTTCCTGGGATTGCTGTGTGAAAGGGGATAGGTGATTCAGTGACAAATATATTTTTTAACAGTCACTTGTCGCCACCTACTCTATTTATTTGAAGCATCAAGTAACTTTCAAAAGGTGATTTACTCTATTTTAATCACTATACCATACTCATCAGTGTTTATATCCGACCTATAAACGGTAACACTTTATTTCGATGGTCCACTTTAGACATTCTACTAACTGTAAGTAACTTTGCAACTACATGTCAACTAACTCTCATTAGAGTATTAGTAGACTGTCTGCTTAATATCTGCCAACACTTTATTTTGATGCTCCTCAACAGATATTCTACTGACTAGAAGTAACTTTGCAACTACATGTCAACTTATTTTACTTACCCTAACACCTAACAGTCTACTAACAGTCTACTAATACTCTAATGAGAGTTAGACATGTAGCTGCAAATGTGAAAAAGTGTAGCGGCCGCGCCTCTCGCAGTTCAAAATGCTTCCGCTACGTCTGACGACATTGCACACCAGTTACGCTCGTCAGACGTAGCGTAAGCATTTTGAACTGCGAGAGGCGTGGCCGCTACACTTTTTTTTTCCGTAAGTTGAATACGGAAGGCGATTCGCCGGAAGCAAGATCATTTACTTTATAAAGTTTTAAATATGAATATTTTTCTTACACAAACGCATCGCTTCGCTTCAGAAAGCTTTTATTAACCCCCCGGAGCCGTGTGGAACAGTTTTATGATGGACAGATGCACTTTTATGGACTTCAAAAATTACCCAACAGTCACTGCCATTATAAAGCTTGGAAGAGCCAGGACATTTTTAATATAACTCTGATTGTGTTCGTCTGAAAGAAGAATGTCATATACACCTAGGATGGCTTGAGGGTGAGTAAATCATGGGCTAATTTTCATTTTTGGGTGAACTAACCCTTTAATTAGCAAACTACACACCCATCTCAAATGTTCAGCTTATGTCTAAAATAGTAGAAAATGTCTGCTCAATTATGCATCATTGCACAGAGATCAGAAATGACCTGACATACAAACAGATCATGACATACACTTACAAAAGTACATTGGTGTTCAGGGGCAGGCTTTAAGATGTTTTAGATCTAACCTGTCTAACTGCTACCATTTTGATTGTTTAAATTAAGAACAATCTGACCTGACACTGGTAAAGTATGGAGTGCCGCAAGGATCTGTGTTAGGCCCTTTGTTGTTTTCATTATACATGCTGCCCCTTGGAAATATTTTTAGAAAACATGAGATTAGTTTCCACTGTTATGCCGATGATACTCAGCTACACATTTCTTCTAGATCAGATGTGATTTATAGATTATCCAAGTTAATTCCAAGTATATTAAAACACCAAAGACTGGATAACAAGTAATTTTCTTCTATTTAAGTTTCATTAAAAAGATATATTATTAATTGAACCAAAAATGTATACACATAAGCTCTCAAAATTTGCATGTAGACAGAAGCAGTTTGGTCACACTTTATATTAGTCCTTAACTACTATGTATACCAAAAAAAATAAGTACAGTGTACTTATTGTGTTCATATTGTACTGCAAAACACTTTTGCTGATATTGAGGTGGGATACGGGTCAGCTTAGGGACAAGTTTGGTGGTATGGGTAGGTTTAAGGGAGGGGGGGGGTTAAAAGGTAATGGAAGGACAACATTGTAATTATAGATGTACTTACAGAAATTAATTACAGCTGTAATTACATGCAGGTTTAAAAAATATATATATAAGTACAATGCAAAAACATGTATATACACATTAAGTTCACTGTATCAAATTATTAATTTATATGTTAGTACATAGTAGTTAAAGACACCTAATATAAAGTGGGACCAGCACTTTTACCCCATTCTCAGTTAAAGATCTGGGTGTAACATCAGACAGCAACTTGTCTTTTGAAAATCATATTTTGCATGTTACCAAAACAACCTTCTTCCACCTAATAAACCGTGCCAAGTTACAAAACATGTTATCTGTTTCTGATGCAGAAAAGTTGATTAGATAAGTTTAATGAACTACTGCATTTTCAGTAAACAAGCTACAGTTAAAATGCAGCTGCTAGATTTCTTACCAGGTCAAGAAAATGTGATCATATCATCCCAAGTTTACATTGGCTACCTTTTAAGTTTTGTAACGATTATAAAATATTGTTACTTAGGCCCTAGACTAGCTTTTAACTAACCATGGCCTGGTTTCACAGGGCTTAGACTAAGCCAGGATTAGGCCTCACTTAGTTCAATTAGGGCATTTAAGAAGCTTTTATAAAAGTGCCCTAAAAAACATTACTGGTATGCATCTTGAGAGAAAACAATTATGGCACATGTTTTAAGATATGTGCAAGTTGATTTCTGTTAAAAGAGCTCAAACATGCATTTTAGTCTGGGACTATCTTAAGCCTTATCTGTGAAACCGGAAGCATGACTTTTATTACCCTAGAGCTGTATATTTAGAGCTGTATATGGACATTACTTTTTGCTTTTTGAATAAGAATGGAAATAAACTCAAACATGGCCTCTATTGCTGATAGATTAATAATAGTACATATTAAACAACTCTCTCTTTGTAACACAGAGACAATGTAAAAGATGAAAATATTTATATATTCATAGATACGTCAAATCAAATGATTAAATTTATATTATTAATCTCCAATTACACACATAAGAGGGCTTTTACACAATTTAAAAACACCAGACCAACTTCCATTCATTTCTAATATAGATGTAAATGATATGAACTTTAAATGAAAAAAAAAAATATATATATATATATATATATACTTACAAAAGCAATATAATGTCTCCAGTTTATAATGTGGATTATTCTTTAGATCAGAGAGAAGCTTCACGTCTGAATCTCCTAGTTTGTTCCTAGACAGATCCAATTCTCTCAGGTGTGATGGGTTTGACCTCAGAGCTGAAGCCAGAGCAGCACAACCTTCATCTGAAATTTCACAATCACTCAACCTGTAGAGAACAATGACGCTGTGTAAACAGTGTAAAATGACCAGTTTAGACTGCAGTAATGTGTGATGTGACAAGCAATGCCACATACTTTCACGCTACACTGTTTTATAAAGGACTTTTGTGTTTATGCCGGTTTTACATGAACTTGAGGTGAAAGTTCAAAAACAGTTGTTTCAATATAATTTATAATTTGTGTAATGTTTTGTCTTGTTTGTGATGTGGGATATGTATACAGTATATGCTGGGGGAACCTTTATGTTTTAGGATTAGCATGTTTAAGCAAGCAGTTGGCTCACATGTGTTACAAATATGTACTAACTCCTTGTTACAAATATGGTAGAACTATTACTTCTACTAGTAATTATTTCTTTATAAATAATCTTTGTCTCAACTCCTCAGCATACCCAATAGACCATAAAAACTTGTTGCAACAGAAACAATGGACTCTCTTTTCTAGTACTTTAGACACGGTTTCTCACTTACGTTTAAAGAAGATTAAAGATAAATCGTCTCAACCGTCTACTACAGTATCACATCAGACAGTGCATTCTAGACCCCCTGAGGAGCAATTCCAATCATTTTTTGCTATAGGAGAGGAAGAATTGTCTAAAGTTGTTAAATCATCAAAATCAACATGTATGTTAGACCCTATACTGAAAGAGATGTCATAGATCCCCTTCTTAATATTATTAAAGGGATAGTTCACCCAAAAATGAAAATTAGCCCATGATTTACTCACCCTCAAGTCATCCTAGGTGTGTATGACATTCTTCTTTCAGACGGAGTTATATTAAAAAAGTCCTGGCTAATCCAAGCTTTATAATAGCAGTAATTGTTGCTCTGCTTTTGAAGTCCATAAAAAATCTGTTCGTCAAATAACGTGCTCCATACGGCTCCGGGGGGTTAATAAAGGCCTTCTGAAGCGAATCGATGCGTTTGTGTAAGAAAAATATCCATATTTAAAATATATGGATTCAGAAGGCCTTTATTAACCCCCCGGGGCCGTGTGGAGCACGTTATTTGACGGACAGATGCATTTTTTATGGACTTCAAAAACAGAGCAACAATTACTGTTATTATAAAGCTTGGATTAGCCAGGACTTTTTTAATATAACTCCGATTTTATTTGTCTGAAAGAAGAATGTCATATACACCTAGGATGACTTGAGAGTGAGTAAATCATGGGCTAATTTTCATTTTTGGGTGAACTATCCCTTTAATTCATCATTGTCATTAGGATATGTCCCAACAACTTTCAAGCTGGCTGTTAGTAAGCCTCTCATTAAAAAAACACAACTTGATCCTAGAGAATTAGTTAACTACAGACTGATCTTGAATCTCCCTTTCCTGTCAAAAATACAAAAAGGCAGTATCCTCAAAACTATGTTTCTTCTTAGAAAGAAATGGTATCTGTGAGTATTTCCAGTCATGACCAAATCACAGAACTGAGACTGACCATATTAGCCCGGTTCTGACAACACTGCATATATAAAACATTATACACTGGCTCCCCATAAAACACTGCATACATTTTAAAATCCTGCTGATTACTTATAAAGCTCTAAATGGTTTAGCTCCTCAGTACTTGAGCGCGCTCCTATTGCATTATAGTCCTTCACTTTATCAAAATAGACAGCTGAAGATGGGCAGGTTATTCACCTTCCTAAACATAACGCCAAAAGAACAACGTAATGGCTTAAGGATAGAAAGGTAAATGTTCTTGAGTGGCCAAGTCTTGAAGAGAGCAGTCCATTCCCACTCACCATGGAATTTGACTGAGCTTGAGCAAGTCTGCAAAGAAGAATGGGCAAATATTTCCCAATCTAGGAGTGCAAAGCTAGTAAAGACATATCCAAAAAGTTGAATGCTGTAATTAAAGCAAAAGGTGGCTCTACGAAGTATTAAATCAGGGGACTGATGACTTTTCCAACCCTGTTATTCTGTTTTTTAAATTTTTAATAATCCTCCAGAATGTTTTAAAATGTTATTTTCACTTTGATGATGAGGGTTATAATGTGTACATACGGCTAAAAAAAAGTTAGACTTAATTTATTTTATTTTCCAGGGTGTAATGTGACAAAAGGTGAAGATTTTCACAGGGTATGATGACTTTCTATAGGCACTGTACATCAGTCCAGCTGATGTAATTGCTTAACAACCTCTTGTGCCTCAGCACCATCCTCTTGCGAGATAGGGTTTTTTTTTTTTAAATTTCCTCAGCAGTCTTCACTTTTTATTTCTGACTGCTTTTTGTATCTCTGAATTCGTGTCTCCTGTCATACGCGTCCTCTGTCCCCTACTACTTGCTTTCTGGTCCTGTCTCCAGCTGTCTCTCAACTGACCAGAAGTGTCAGAAGTCCTGGAGGGAGAATTGGATCGGCATGGGATATACCTCCTGAATGCCTTTGATTGCACCCTCGCCTCCCTGAAATTCTTCACAACCGTCTTAACAGATGACGTCGCATCGTCATGCCTATTCAAACCTTGTGCCCCCTCAGACTTTTGAGCCAAATGGATTTGAATGCAACTTCCAGAAAACTGATTTGATAATTAACCTTTTGAAGTGTACAATCACACCGGTGATTAGAACGCTCAGTGTGTCACGTCATCAACTGCTAAATTCAAATCTGCATTTGCACTTTGGCTGGCGCTGAACCAGAGACAGACGTGCTCAGTGGCAGCGCTTGTCTTATATCACAACTGTTCAGTGTTTTCAAACATACACTCACCTAAAGGATTATTAGGAACACCATACTAATACTGTGTTTGACCCCCTTTCGCCTTCAGAACTGCCTTAATTCTACGTGGCATTGATTCAATAAGGTGCTGAAAGCATTCTTTAGAAATGTTGGCCCATATTGATAGGATAGCATCTTGCAGTTGATGGAGATTTGTGGGATGCACATCCAGGGCACGAAGCTCCCGTTCCACCACATCCCAAAGATGCTCTATTGGGTTGAGATCTGGTGACTGTGGGGGCCATTTTAGTACAGTGAACTCATTGTCATGTTCAAGAAACCAATTTGAAATGATTCGAGCTTTGTGACATGGTGCATTATCCTGCTGGAAGTAGCCATCAGAGGATGGGTACATGGTGGTCATAAAGGGATGGACATGGTCAGAAACAATGCTCAGGTAGGCCGTGGCATTTAAACGATGCCCAATTGGCACTAAGGGGCCTAAAGTGTGCCAAGAAAACATCCCCCACACCATTACACCACCACCACCAGCCTGCACAGTGGTAACAAGGCATGATGGATCCATGTTCTCATTCTGTTTACGCCAAATTCTGACTCTACCATCTGAATGTCTCAACAGAAATCGAGACTCATCAGACCAGGCAACATTTTTCCAGTCTTCAACTGTCCAATTTTGGTGAGCTTGTGCAAATTGTAGCCTCTTTTTCCTATTTGTAGTGGAGATGAGTGGTACCCGGTGGGGTCTTCTGCTGTTGTAGCCCATCCACCTCAAGGTTGTGCGTGTTGTGGCTTCACAAATGCTTTGCTGCATACCTCGGTTGTAACGAGTGGTTATTTCAGTCAAAGTTGCTCTTCTATCAGCTTGAATTAGTCGGCCCATTCTCCTCTGACCTCTAGCATCAACAAGGCATTTTCGCTCACAGGACTGCCACATACTGGATGTTTTTCCCTTTTCACACCATTCTTTGTAAACTCTAGAAATGGTTGTGCGTGAAAATCCCAGTAACTGAGCAGATTGTGAAATACTCAGACCGGCCCGTCTGGCACCAACAACCATGCCACGCTCAAAATTGCTTAAATCACCTTTCTTTCCCATTCTGACATTCAGTTTGGAGTTCAGGAGATTGTCTTGACCAGGACCACACCCCTAAATGCACTGAAGCAACTGCCATGTGATTGGTTGATTAGATAATTGCATTAATGAGAAATTGAACAGGTGTTCCTAATAATCCTTTAGGTGAGTGTATATTGTTTATTTTATGGTTCTGTCTAATATTTAAATACAGATAAGTACTAGCAAAAAATATTCATAGTTTGCAAAGTATACACTCATGTCTATAGAAGCGGCAATAATTCTTAATAGCCTATAATTTGACAACGTGTTTTATTGATATATTCTACACATTGCATAGGTAACTATAAAGTGTACTTTAATCTTAGAATATTAATAATAATAATTCCTTACATTTATATAGCGCTTTTATAGCCATATTGCGCCAGAACGCCAAACACACACTAGCTTATTGGTGGAGAGGAGACTCAGGAGTGATGAAGCCAATCAGTAAATGTAATCAGTAATCAGTAAATATTGTAAGTACAAAATGAATAGTGCCCCAAAGTTGTCGAATGTATTAGTTTGAAGCTATATATCACACAGCCTAGCACTAGGCGATTTGTGCAGAACCATCGATTTTTCGCATGCAGGTGGTTGGGCGAATCCGTCCAAAATTTTGCACAAAATTAATTTTTAGCCTTCTGTTAAAATGACTTTTACTGTCATTCGACCGAACTCAGTGTACGCTAGGTAATGGAGGACGTTAGGTTTGCAGGACTTCAAAGAACAGCCTCTGGTTCACAAAATGTATTGTACAACATAGATATGGTGCAGTTTGCCTTGCTTTGTGTCACAATTATGTTCTGTTTAGTAGTTTCTGTCATGTCTGTATGAGTTCTCGTCTTCATTATTACGCGCTACAATCAAACGGCTTCTGAAGACAAAAAAAGCTGATGACATGTATTGGGGGCACTCTTTTGTACTCACGGGCGCTTCGCTTGTGACATCATGGACTGTTGTCGACCAATGAATATTGTTTACACATGCTTCAGACACCAGTCACGTGGCGTTCCCACGTTCCCCTGCCATTCCCCAGTGATGGCGTTCCCCATAACATCAACTCCATGACGCAGAGTCAAAGTTCCACTTCGAAAGGGAACTTTTACAGTTCTAATAAAGAATATGTCTACTAAGGATAAAAATATGTGTGACTATCAGAGAGATGATCTTACTCTAGTTTTTCCAGTTTACAGTGAGGATCTTCCAGTCCAGCACAGAGCAACGTCAAACCAGAATCTCCTAGATTATTCCCAGTCAGATTCAGTTGTCTCAGGTGTGAGGGGTTTGATCTCAGAGCTGAAGCCAGAGCAGCACAACCTTCATCTGTGACACCACAATCATACAACCTGTAGAGAACAATGACGCTGTGTAAACAGTGTGTAAAATGACCAGTTTATTAAAGATTGTAATGTGTGATGTGATTTGAATGTAGTGACAAGCATTGCCACATACTTTCACGCTACACTATTTTATAAAGGTCTGTGTTTACGCCGGTTTTACTTGAACTTGAGGTGAAAGTTCAAAAACAGTGTTGTTTTAATATAAAATGTTTTAGGCTGAAATATAACTTGCTATTTATTGATTAAGTGATTGTCTATGAATCACACATAAAACTTGATTTACTCACTACTTTGGTTTTCTGGTCAAACTATATTTTTTTACCGAAAATTATCTATTAATAAATATGTTATTAAATTTGATATTTTCTCATATTTGTGTCATGTAGATGTAGTGTGATGGTTTGTTTGGACTCCATCAACAAACCTGAAAAAAGGGTAGTTTATAACAGGTAAAGTTGGTGATCAGTGAATTAAAAAGTAAAAAAAAAAAAAAAAGATTACATTACTAATAAAGAATATGTTTACCAAGGATAAATATATATGTGACTATCAGAGAGATGATCTTACTCCAGTTTCTCCAGTTTACAGTGAGGATCCTCCAGTCCAGCACAGAGCAGCGTCAAACCAGAAAGTCCTAGTTTATTCCCAGACAGATTCAGTTGTCTCGGGTTTGACCTCAGAGCTGAAGCCAGAGCAGCACAACCTTCATCTGTGACACCACAATAATTCAACCTGTAGAGAACACACATCAGATCAACAGGATTCATAAAGAAACAGTGGTGTGTGAAATAATGGATTCTTGTAGCTCAAACAGTAGATGATGCTAGAAATGTCAAGGTCATGGGCTTGATACCCAGGGAATGCATAAACTTATAAAGAGTGTACCTTAAATACAACGTAAGTTGCTTTAGATAAAAGTGACTGCCAAATGCATAAATGTAACTGAAAATAAAGTCCCTTCTCTTTTTCTGTTTAACTCTTTCCCTGCCAGCGTTTTATAAAAAAGTTGCCAGCCACCGCCAGCATAATAATTTTTCACAAAAATTTCATGGCCCCAGAATATTTTGTTTTATGAATATCTGAACATGCAATATATCAAAAGAAAGAAAAGAGCCTCTGCTTTAAAACATTTTGAACAAAAAGCTGAGAAAATTGCATATTTAAAATTCTTTTTCACTTGCCCCTTCAAAAAAAAAAAAAAAAAAAATCCACTTGTCTCGGTCAAGCGTTAATGTCGAGCCCTGCACTCTGCATGTGTGATTCCACCAACCTGATGATGCCCATTGTACACTACAAAGTTTAAAACATCTCCGACATAAGGCGCAATTTGCCTCATAGATATTTGCAAGCACCGTCTTCAACCACCACGAGAACTCATAGTTCTCGAGCCATTTTTCAGTAAACTTGCAATTACCCATTTTAAACTAGCTTAGAGGCTGGTCAGCTATCTGTAGTTCGACCTGTATTCTGCTACTTTAGTTCTCTCTGATGACGCAGCTCAAACAGTGGGAAAAAAATCTTCGGACTGTCCAATGATTGTAAACGGATATTGGGTCCGTCAGACTGGAGAAATTTTAGTGGTAAGGTGAATCGAATCTGAATTTAAGACATTTAATAGTTTTTAAGGCCTTTTATTAGGAAAACTTTATTTAAGACTTTTTAAGGACCCGCGGCCACCCTGGGAATATACACCAATCAGGCATAACATAATGACCACCTTCCTAATATTGTGTTGGTCCCCCTTTTGCTGCCAAAACAGCCCTGACCTGTCGAGGCATGGACTCCACTAGACCACTAGACTCGATTGGTTTGAGATCTGGGGAATTTGGAGGCTAAGTCAACACCTCAAACTCGGTTGTGCTTCTCAAACCATTCCTAAACCATTTTTGCTTTGTGGCAGGGTGTACATGTACATGAAAGGGTGTACATGGTCTGCAACAATGCTTAGGTAGGTGGTACATATCAAAGTAACATCCACATGGATGGCAGAACATTGCCCAAAGCATCACACTGCCTCCGCCGGCTTGCCTTCTTTCCATAATGCATCTTGGTGCCATGTGTTCCCCAGGTAAGAGATGCACACGAACCTGGCCTTCAACGTGATGTAAAAGAAAACGTGATTCATCAGACCAGGCCACTTTCTTCCATTGCTCCGTGGTCCAGTTCTGATGCTCACATGCCCACTGTTGGCACTTTCGGCGGTGGACAGGGGTCAGCATGGGCACCCTGACTGGTCTGCGGCTATGCAGCTCCATACGCAACAAACTGCAATGCACTGTGTATTCTGACACCTTTCTAGCAGAACTAGCATTAACTTGAGCAATTTGAGCTACAGTAGCTCATCTGTTTGATCGGACTACATGGGCCAGCCTTCGCTCCCCACGTGCATCAATGAGCCTTGATCACTGTTCCTTCCTTGGACCACTTTTGATAGATACTGACCACTGCAGACCGGGAACACCCCACAAGAGCTGCAGTTTTGGAGATGCTCTGACCAGTCATCTAGCCTTCACAATTTGGCCCTTGTCAGACTCGCTCAAATCCTTATGCTTGCCCATTTTTCCTGCTTCTAACACATCAACTTTGAGGACAAAATGTTCACTTGCTGCCTAATATATCCCACCTACTAACAGGTGCCGTGTTGAAGAGATAATCAGTGTTATTCACTTCACCTGTCATAATGTTATGCCTGATCGGTGTATGATCATCTAAACAATGAGTGAAATAAAAACATTTATTATAAATCAATTTAATCAATTTTTATTTTAAAGAATTACAGCTGCACCACAGTTGTCGTGTCATTTCCACCACACCAAACAGTTTTTATAAGTGTTTACTTGTTTATCAAGGAGACATTTATTCCCGCGAGGAAACAAGGAGAAATATTAACAGCAATCATACAAAAATAAGACGAATTAACCATTAAAAGAGAGGGCGAGAAGTTGAGGGAGTATTAATCAAACTACCAGAAGCAACTGCAGCACGAGTAAATGGCTGTTGGGTCAGAAGCAGCAGGTCATGTGATGTGATGGAGATGAAGATGAATGAAATTACTTCAACTTCAGTCATTTGTGCTGTGATTTAGTGTGTTTACTTAGCATTTATTTTACAAGCTGATTTTAGTCTTAAAATATACATTAAAGGACATGTCTTACTGAGGACAAAGACGCATGTTACTATCAGAGAGATGATCTTACTTCAGTATCTCCAGTTTACAGTGAGGATCCTCCAGTACAGCAGAGAGCAGGTTCACTGAATTTCCTAGTTCATTCACAGTCAGATCGAGTTGTCTCAGGTGTGAGGGGTTTGATCTCAGAGCTGAAGCCAGAGCAGCACAACCTTCATCTGTGACTGCACAATCACTCAACCTGTAGAGAACAATGACACACTCTTCACTCTCTCAGTTCAGATCAGTTTAGCAGTGAATCCATTATTACAGAGAAAGTACACATTTAAAGCACAAATCGATGTTTGATGAATCATTGGACTGAGATCCAAAATGTCACAGAACACAAGCATGATGATAAAACATCTAAAGTTTCATTCAAGAAAGATGAATAATATTTATTTTACTGCCTGTATTTTTATGTAAACATGACATTATTCACTACATAGAATTATGCTGTTATTTAGATGTGAATTAATAATGCATGTAAGGAGTAATAGTTTTAATTTGTATTAATTGTGTAAACAATATTTTAAAATAGTCACTGCAGAAAGATGAATGTGATGAACAGAACAAATATGTTCTTAATTTCTCTATTCTGACTGTGTTGAGCTCGATTCTGTTTAGGGGCCAAGAGACTGAAATGTTGATTGTGATGTGAAGTGTGTATTTCAGTGACTCTCAGTCCTGCAGTATCATGTTACTGAGGGGCAGCTCCTGTGTTCAATCATTTACAGCTCAATCAGCTGAACTCACAGCAGCAGAAAAAAAGTAATGTGTGAGAGTTATATGACCTTACGTCAGTATCTCCAGTTTACAGTGTGGACTCTGTAGTACATCAGACAGCATCTTGGCTCCCGAATTTCTTAGTACATTCCAAGAAAGATTAATTTGTCTTAGGTGTGAGGGGTTTGATCTCAGAGCTGAAGCCAGAGCAGCACAACCTTCATCTGTGACTCCACAATCAATCAACCTGCAGAGAACGATACACTCTTCACTCTCTCTGTTCAGATCAGATCAACAGGTACAAGTCACAATTCTACACAGACTATTAAATATGTCTACATTTCCATTGGAGATTTATCACAGTCATGAAAATAATAAAGAAATTTAAAAGCCTGTGCTTCAAAAATCCCTATTTACATTAGAATTTTAATAATAAGGGAGGCACAGAGGAAAGACGGTCTGTTTGTTATGTTTGTTAATTATTGTGTGATCCATTGATGTTGTGGTGAAGGATCAAACAAATTCAACTTTAATAAAACCTATTTATTTTCATTTCAGAACAAATACAAAAATAAGTAAAGAGAAGGGCAGTTAAAGAAGTCTAAACCTCTGGTAAATGGTTGCACAACTCATGTCTTGCACTACTGACGAAAGAAGTTGTGTTTAGAGTAGATATGCTGGTATTCAGTAATACAGTATATTGCATTAATGAACATGTACTGTATTTATATCGTGGGCATACAGTGAATACTTCTAGGTACCTTATTATCTGACTTGATTTATATTTTTAGAGCACACATTGGCTTATTTTCCACCATGCGGTTAATTTACATGCAAACATTATGTATGCTGCATAACAGGCTGAATGAAATGTAAATTCATTCTATGACAGTAGGTGGTGCTTACTGAAAAGCATAAATAGCCCAGTTTCCCCAGTAACCCCATACACCTGCAAAAGTTTCATGGAGATTAACAGATAACCTAAACTTTCAGTTCCAAAAACAGAGGTAACTTTCAGGGTGTGTAAGTAGCCATAGCAACTTACTCTCTGAACATAACCTGCTCTTGTTTTCAGCACATGATTAGGCTTCAGTGATCATAACAGATTTCACACAATATTATTATATAGTTATATATTATAACATAACGCAATAAAGCAATGTTATTTTACTCTAATTTATTTATCTTATTTTATTCTCTTACACATCATAGATGTGCATTCAAAAGGTTTTTTTTTAATGAAAATGGGACATTTTCTATATAATGTATTTCTATAATAAAATGCATATGTGATACATCTCACAACAAATGTGGAAGTAAAATGGCTAAACATAAAAATAAACTTACACGGCCATATTATCTTTGAAAGCACAGACTGTTTTTCTAGGTCAATCCATCTCTCTTTTTTAATTTATATATTTAGCATAAAAAAACTATAATTCTTGTTCAAAGTAATAAAAACTGATTAAAGAAAGATAAAAAGATAAGATAAGGTGGCAATATGCACTAGGAATGTAAATGGAATGTAGAAAAAAAGAAGTATGGTGCGCCTCTTAGGGTCCATTTCCAAGGTGACTCATGGAATTGGTGCTTGGTTGAGAATGTCTTTGTGTATTCACCAAAGTTTCATCAAAGTCCCTTTCGTATTTGCAATGCCTTTGTGCAGCTATTTCGGGCATCTAAGACCAAGTCCTATCTATCTGAATGGGGGAATCCTGAAATATCAAAAACTGCTTGCCGAACTTACAATTAAATAACATATTTCAAATCAGCAACAAAATTTGACATGAACTGTCCCATAAATGGTGTTTCTTATGCTTAATGGCATTACAAGAGCTTATTTTTCAGGCTAGACCAGCCAATGTGCATGTGCAGTCCTAAGTGCAGATCTCCAGTGTTTTATTGGAACCATAGCTTCTAATGGCAGCTGAAGTGACGCAATGACTTTACCTATCAGCGATCGGCTCTTTTTTTATTTAGAAGGCGGGATGTATTCTGTCATATTGCACGCTGCATTTTCTCCTATTCATAAGTAATAGGAGTGAACCATCTTTGTATATCTACAGTCTTTGGTTTCATACTTTGGTCTTTGGTTGACTGAACTTACTCCAGATCGCAGTTTTGGAACCTGAATACCTTGAGTACGCAAAGTTTGGGTTAATCAACCGAGAGTTCAGGGTATATGTGACAGTAAGTTAACCTTGTGGTATAAATATGACCGGCATTGCTCACTTCATTCATGTTTTGTAGCCGAGACAGGGATCCCGGACATTCAGTGGTGGTTCAGGGCTGTGGCAAGGGGCACATCATGTCTGGGTTCCCTCCTTCAGGGAACAGAGGTTACATTAGTAACCTAGACATTCCCATTCAGTCAGTTACGTTACGTCGCACTGACGTAATGGGGTCCCAATGGAAAGCGCCACCGCCACTGAACTATGTTATGAGTGTCGGAGACGCAGATATTGGCAAGCATAGCATGCCCTTTTGGAAACTGCCCTCACACAGTCGTAACCTACTCAGCGCCCCATGTAAGCCCGAGGAGGGTAGTCCTCCATACCAAAAGGGATGGAAGGAACAGGACTTACTCTGGGGACAGTCGTAGCTTCTGTTCCTTTATCGTGACATTTCACGGGGAAGAGTGATCTCAATTCCCATTGTTTTTCAGCCATGACCAGTGTTGTTAACGCTGGGGAAGCTTGCCTAGTCCAATGGAGAGGAACGCTATGGAGACCACACCCTGCCAAAAGGGAGGCAACGAGTGTTGGCTACACATACGGACTGAGCCGTGGGGCAGTGCTACATATGGAAGATCCCTGTGGTAGGTCCTACCTAACCAAGGAAGAGCTAATACCAATGCAGAGATGGGGCAGAGCAGAACTGCCCAGGGAAAGACACAGGTTTACAGACAGGGAAACCATATTGTGTACAATGCACATATGGGATTACCATGGGGGAAATCACAGCATATGGGCATCTAGCCCAGTACAAGGGCTGACCGGCCGGGCATGTACACGAGTACTAGGCCTCCACCGCATCTGACTGCCGAAGGATGCTGGAGGAACTCGATTCAGCGCCTTCTGCACCCTCTTGAAGGAAGCAAGCATGGTTAGGAGCACTGTCTTTAGAGAAAGGATCTTAAGCTCGACTGACTCAAGCATCTCAAAGGGAGCTCTCTGTAGACCAGAAAGGATCACAGAGAGGTACCAGGAAGAGAAAGACGTGGTCTGGAAGGATTTACCCTCCTGCTGCCTCTCAGGAACCTTTGCATTGTGATGCAATGGTGGCAACATAGACAAGGTGGAGGGGGACAGCCTCCGATCCAACCTCTCTTGCCAGAAAGAACGCACAGAGCTGATTGGCCATTTCCGGGGGTCTTCCTGTCTGGGAAGAACACCACTCAATGAACAGACTCCACTTCAAAGCATAAGCGCACCTAGTAGAGGGGGCTCTAGCTTGAGTGACAGTGTCTACCACCGCCGGTGGTAGGCCACTTAAGTCCTTTGCATCCCGTCCAGAGACCACATGTGGAAGTTCCAGAGGTTTGGAAGTAGGTGCCATATGGTTCCCCGTCCCTGAGAAAGCAGATTTGGATGTTAAGTTTGGCTTAGGAAGGAACGAAAGTGCCACTGAATGTGACAGCGGCATAATAATCTTTTTACCTCGATTATCTTGTTTTCATAATCGTCGGAAGCCAAAGTCAAAAATCAATTGCGATTAATCGCACAGCCCTACTTTGAAGGTCTACGGGTGTGTTCACACTTTCACACAGTTCGGTTCTCTTGGTTCTTTTGGTCTGGACCAAAAAAAGAAAATAATACATTTAGTCCTGGTTCGCTTAGCATTCACACTGTCATTTTTAAGACTGAACCCTAAAGATACCAAAAAAATAAATAAATTAAGTGAATTTTGACTTGTAACCGAAGCTGAATGTCTTTTCCCATGAAACACATCATTCATGGTCTCCCACTGGCTAAACACCCTCTGGATCCACCTGCTACAGTAGCCACGCCCCAAACTCTTGCTATAGGCTGAGCTGGAAAGAGACTGACAGATCTGAATGGACCGCTCTCAATGTTTTGATAGTGCCTGCGAGGCTCAATTTTTACACTTATAGGGGAGATAAACCCATGAATGTCATACTAATAGTAGTCAATAAACTGGGTTAAGAGAACGTATTTAAATAAATATATCTCACAAACTTCACCTTTAAACACTTAATATTTTTTTCAAATTTGTTTGTTTTTATATTTTAATCTGGACTGAATCATGCCAGCCCAGAAGATATACAAATGTTGTTTGAAAAGGATTTTTGATTCTTTATTATTAAATAAAATCCAAATTAGGTTTACATTGTCTTCAGTCAGAAAGAAACCACCCAGAACATCCTAAAAAAAAATGAAGAAATTTAGGGCATACTTGCTGTAAAGAATCTGACATATTGACTAGGATGAAGCCTCAAAGACAATGTGTAGGCACAAACAGAACAGCCTGGAGTATATACACACAAAGATAGCATCACCCAAATTTCCATAAACCATGAGAGAGAAGTCATTTTGGAATTACACACTGTCAGAATGTGAGATGTTTGTTAATACTGTCAGCATGTGCTATGTTATGAGTGCTTATGATAAACTTAGGTGTGTGCTTTCAATCCTGTCCTGGGGAATATTCATTTGATTGTTCCGTTAAACACAAGTTCACTGTGGTTTGTGAATGGACCTCAAAGAAGATGCTGAAAGTCTACAGAGTGAGCAGGAATAATGCATGGGCCTGTAAACAGACTTGACACTCCTGCTGCTTATTATTGCACAGGAACATCATTGGGAAAACATTGCTGCCTAACTGTAGTGGGAACAGGATTGCCATTGTGGTCAGAGTGAAACAGGCTAAAATTATTGAATGTAATGATGAAATATTGACTAAATTTAAAGGATATTTAAATTAAATAAACAAAAAACTAAAATAAAAAATGTAAAAAGGAACACTTGTACTGATCATGTGATTAATCATTTGCGTACACCGGTCATATTTGTGATCAGATATTTTGTTTACAGAATATTTTACAAAAATTTTAAAAGCATAAGGATCAAAGGATTAATCATATTGAGGACGAAGACACGTTACTATCAGAGAGATGATCTTACTTCAGTATCTCCAGTTTACAGTGAGGATCCTCAAGTACAGCAGAGAGCAGGTTCACTGAATCTCCTAGTTTATTCCTAGTCAGATCGAGTTGTCTCAGGTGTGAGGGGTTTGATCTCAGAGCTGAAGCCAGAGCAGCACAACCTTCATCTGTGACTCCACAATCCCTCAACCTGTAGAGAACGACACACTCTTCACTCTCTCTGTTCAGATCAGATCAGTAGGTACAAGTCACAATTCTACACAAACTTTTAAATGCGCTTTTCTTAAACCCAAAACGCAACAATAAAATAAAACAAAAACAAGGAAAATACAACAATTAATTAAAAAACAGCCTTAAATAAATGTGTCTTAAATCAACTTTTTAAAGTGTCCCAATGTTGGTGCATTTCTGATGGTAAGAGGAAGCACATTCCATAGCTTGGGGGCTTTGTATGAAAAAGCTCTTTCCCCTATGGTCTTGAGTTTACATGATAAAGTAAAAGAAAGTCACAGTCATGAGAATAATTAAGAAATTCAAAAAGCTTTCAACAACTGTGCTTCAAAAAGTACTATAGGTATTTTTATATCGAGTTTGTTTTGTTTTTGTGTAAATAAATATATAGTGTTTAGAAAAATCCTTACATTGCCTCTCCTTCACTGAACCAGCAGGGTGAATGTGATTTCACCAAGTACAACATGTTCCTGGATCAACATCTTTGGGCTTTTAAACAAAGATTAATGCTGTCAAATCGATTAATCGTGATTATTATGTATATATAAATACACACACATGATTGTATATATTTAAGAAAAATTTGTAATATTATATATAATAATATTATATTATTATATAATATTATAATACAAATGATATACATATTTATACAGTATATACATGCAAATATTTCTTAAATATATACATGTGTATGTGTGTGCATTCAAATATATACCGATCAGGCATAACATTATGACCAGGTGAAGTGAATAACACTGATTATCTCTTCATCACGGCACCTGTTAATGGGTGGGATATATTAGGCAGCAAGTGAACATTTTGTCCTCAAAGTTGATATGTTAGAAGCAGGAAAAATGGGCAAGCGTAAGGATTTGAGCGAGTTTGACAAGGGCCAAATTGTGATGGCTAGACGACTGGGTCAGAGCATCTCCAAAACTGCAGCTCTTGTGGGGTGTTCCCGGTCTGCAGTGTTCAGTATCTATCAAAAGTGGTCCAAGGAAGGAACAGTGGTGAACCAGCGACAGGGTCATGGGCGGCCAAGGCTCATTGATGCACGTGTGGAGCGAAGGCTGGCCCGTGTGGTCCGATGAAACATACGAGCTACTGTAGGTCAAATTGCTCAAGAAGTTAATGCTGGTTCTGATAGAAAGGTGTCAGAGAACATAGTGTATCGCAGTTTTTTGCGTATGGGGCTGCATAGCCGCAGACCAGTCAGGGTGCCCATGCTGACCCACGGTGGGCACGTGAGCATCAGAACTGGACCACGGGGCAATGGAAAAAGGTGGCCTGGTCTGATGAATCAAGTTTTCCTTTTCATCACGTGGATGGCCAGGTGCGTGTGCGTCGCTTATCTGGGGAACACATGGCACCAGGATGCACTATGGGAAGAAGGCAAGCCAGCGGAGGCAGTGTGATGCTTTGGGCAATGTTCTGCTGGGAAACCTTGGGTCCTGCCATCCATGTGGAGGTTACTTTGACACGTACCACCTAACAGCTTCAACTCTTCTGGGAAGGCTTTCCACAAGGTTTAGGAGTGTGTTTATGGAAATTTTTGACCATTCTTCTAGAAGCGCATTTGTGAGGTTAGGCACTGATGTTGGACGAGAAGGCCTGGCTCGCAGTCTCCGCTCTAATTCATCCCAAAGGTGTCGCATCTGGTTGAGGTCAGGTGCAGGCCAGTCAAGTTCCTCCACACCAAACTCGCTCATCCATGTCTTTATGGACCTTGCTTTGTGCACTGGTGCGCAGACATGTTGGAACAGGAAGGGGCCGTCCTCAAACTGTTCCCAAAAAGTTGAGAACATGAAATTGTCCAAAATGTCTTGATGTGCTGAAGCATTAAAAGTTCTTTTCACTGGAACTAAGGGGCCAAGCCTAACCCCTGAAAAACAATCCCACACCATAATCCCCCCTCCACCAAACTTTACACTTGGCACAATGCAGTCAGGCAAGTACCGTTCTCCTGTCAACCGCCAAACCCAGACTCGTCCATCGGATTGCCAGACAGAGAAGCTTGATTCGTCACTCCAGAGAACACGTCTCCACTGCTCTAGAGTCCAGTGGCGGCATGCTTTACACCACTGCATCCGACGCTTTGCATTGCACTTGTAAGGCTTGGATGCAGCTGCTCGGCCATGGAAACCCATTCCATGAAGCTCTCTACGCACTGTTCTTGAGCCAATCTGAAGGCCACTAGAACTTTGGAGGTCTGTAGCTATTGACTCTGCAGAAAGTTGGCGACTTCTGCGCACTGTGCGCCTCAGCATGCGCTCACCCGCTCTGTGATTTTACGTGGCCTACCACTTCGTGGCTGAGTTGCTGTTGTTCCCAATTACTTCCATTTTGTTATAATACCGCTAACAGTTGACCGCGGAATATTTAGTAGTGAGGAAATTTCATGAATGGACTTATTGCACAGGTGGCAACCTATCACAGTCCCACGCTTGAATTCACTGAGCTCTTGAGACTGACCTATTCTTTCACAAATGTTTGTAGAAGCAGTCTGCATGCTTAAGTGCTTGATTTCATACACCTGTGGCCATGGAAGTGATTGAAACACCTAAATTCAATGATTTGGAGGGGTGTCCCAATACTTTTGGTAATATAGTGTATATTATGTAAACACAAACTTTTATTTTGGATGCGATTAATCACGATTAATCAGTTTTACAGCACTAATTTAAATAGAATGTCATGAAATAGTTTCAAGTTACGTACTGCCTAGCAACAACCTACACGTCCCAGCACAAAACGCTCCAGATAAATACAGTGGGGAGAACAAGTATTTGATACACTGCCGATTTTGCAGGTTTTCCTACTTACAAAGCATGTAGAAGTCTGTAATTTTTATCATAGGTACACTTCAACTGTGAGAGACGGTATCTAAAACAAAAATCCAGAAAATCACATTGTATGATTTTTAAATAATTAATTTGCATTTTATTGCATGACATAAGTATTTGATCACCTACCAACCAGTAAGAATTCCGGCTCTCACAGACCTGTTAGTTTTTCTTTAAGAAGCCCTCCTGTTCTCCACTCATTACCTGTATTAACTGCACCTGTTTGAACTCGTTACCTGTATAAAAGACACCTGCCCACACACTCAATCAAACAGACTCCAACCTCTCCACAATGGCCAAGACCAGAGAGCTGTGTAAGGACATCAGGGATAAAATTGTAGACCTGCACAAGGCTGGGATGGGCTACAGGACAATAGGCAAGCAGCTTGGTGGGAAGGCAACAACTGTTGGCGCAATTATTAGAAAATGGAAGAAGTTCAAGATGACGGTCAATCTCCCTCGGTCTGGGGCACCATGCAAGATCTCACCTCATGGGGCATCAATGATCATGAGGAAGGTGAGGGATCAGCCCAGAACTACACGGCAGGACCTGGTCAATGACCTGAAGAGAGCTGGGACCACAGTCTCAAAGAAAACCATTAGTAACACACTACGCCGTCATGGATTAAAATCCTGCAGCGCATGCAAGGTCCCCCTGCTCAAGCCAGCGCATGTCCAGGCCCGTCTGAAGTTTGCCAATGACCATCTGGATGATCCAGAGGAGGAATGGGAGAAGGTCATGTGCTGATGAGACAAAAATAGAGCTTTTTGGTCTAAACTCCACTCGCCGTGTTTGGAGGAAGAAGAAGGATGAGTACAACCCCAAGAACACCCTCCCAACCTCGAAGCATGGAGGTGGAAACATCATTCTTTGGGGATGATTTTCTGCAAAGGGGACAGGACGACTGCACCGTATTGAGGGGAGGATGGATGGGGCCATGTATCGCGAGATCTTGGCCAACAACCTCAGTAAGAGACCTTCCCTCAGTAAGAGCATTGAAGATGGGTCGTGGCTTGGTCTTCCAGCATGACAACGACCCCAAACACACAGCCAGGGCAACTAAGGAGTGGCTCTAGTCTCCAGACCTGAACACAATAGAAAATCTTTGGAGGGAGCTGAAAGTCCGTATTGCCCAGCGACAGCCCAGAAACCTGAAGGATCTGGAGAAGGTCTGTATGGAGGAGTGGGCCAAAATCCCTGCTGCAGTGTGTGCAAACCTGGTCAAGAACTACAGGAAACGTATGATCTCTGTAATTGCAAACAAAGGTTTCTGTACCAAATATTAAGTTCTGCTTTTCTGATGTATCAAATACTTATGTCATGCAATAAAATGCAAATTAATTACTTAAAAATTATACAATGTGATTTTCTGGATTTTTGTTTTAGATTCCGTCCCTCACAGTTGAAGAGTATCTATGATAAAAATTACAGACTTCTACATGCTTTGTAAGTGGGCAAACCTGCAAAATCGGCAGTGTTTCAAATACTTGTTCTCCCCACTGTAATTTGTTATTAAGGTGACTACATAAAAAAAAAAACACTAACCTATAATTTAATTATAGGAAAGCAAGCACACTGTCTGCGTGATTTAGCATGGCAGTCAATCTGAATAATAAATAACCATTGCCTTACCTAACGCGGCAAAACAAAATATTAACAAAATATATAAATATCCGCCAAATATTCAAATTGTGAAAAGGATTATACGTCGACTAGAAAGCACGCAAAGACTGCGCCATTCATATTTATTTAAAAGCTGTCATCATCTCAAACCATCTAAACCTAGTAAATTACATGGAGTTATTTTGTTTAGATGTCTATTCAGAATCGTGATCTATATTTAAAAAAAATCATGATTTTCAATCTAGGTTCTGCTGTGAACTCCAGTGCCATTGATCTCACGTGGGATCTTCAGTCCCCCTGGTGTCAACAGTTTTGTGTTAAGTTAACGATTACTCCCTCTGTTTATAAGTAATTTAAAATGACTTTTACAAGTCATTTTAAGTCATTTTGCTTCTCAAGTAAATGTATCTTAATTTAAAAATGTTTACATATTTTTACTGGAAAACAAGACAAAAATACTGAGTAAGAAATATATTTTATGCAGTGTAGTCCTACAATTCCTAAATATGGCTCTGGAGGGCCGCTACACTGCAGAGTTTAGCTCCAATCAAAGACACCTGAACAAGCTAATTAAGGTCTTCAGAGTTAAAGGCAAGTGAGTTTGATCAGGGTTTGAGCTAAACTACTGATTAAGTCTTACAGAAGACAATAACATGTCTCACTATGAGAGGGATGATCTTACCACAGTTTCTCCAGTTTACAGTCAGGATCCTCCAGTACAACAGACAGAAGCTTCACACCTGAATCACGCAGTTTTTTATTTATCAGATTCAGTTGTCTCAGTCGTGAGGGGTTTGATCTCAGAACTGAGGTCAGAGCAGCACAATCTTTCTCTGTGACACCACAATCAGTTAAACTGTAGAGAGATGAAAGGCATACTTGTTAAGCACTATGAACTTAAAACAAAAGGTAACAGAATAGAAACAAATTAGACATTGTTTTAGGTTGAGTAAAATGGAAAACAGCGCACTCGGTCAGATTGCGATAGGAGAGAGAGTTAAGTGTAAATAAAGACAAATGGGACACAGTTTGCAGGTAAATAACTTATTTGATATTTTGTCTGTTGCTGCCAGAAAAAAAGATACTTTCTCATCCTGGATCTGTAATAAGCCACTCTCTTTGGCTACCATAAAGGTTTTAAGACAAATTATTCTCATAACATTATTCCCATGGCATGCATAATACACTCACTGACTGATATATCAACCATGATAGCCTATTATATAATATTTTATTATAAATTGTTTTATTATGTCCTATTATACATCTTGTTTTATTATACCTATTATGTCATATTTATAGATTTTGCCCTTGCCTTGTACATTCCAGTCTTTGGTTCTGTCAAACTGATGTAATTTCCCTCTATTATAAGAGTTGGCCTTTGTTTGTTTGTCTGTGTAAATGTAATGTAATTGTTAAAATGTAAAAAACAAAAACGAATAAAAAAACAACTTAAAAAAATCTAAGTTTAATTTTCATAGTCAAATTTGCAACAATAATGAATAAGCTTTAACGTGCATCGAATCCATATCAGTTGTTTAAGTACTAATTCATTTGTTACATTAAAATAATTTCTTTCAAACTAATCCACGTTAAAGACACTGGCTGGCAGGTGCTTTAATACAAGTTTAAGTCCAGCTTGTATTGTTTCCAATCACATCTCCCCATCAATATTCCCATCTATAAAATAGCTCAATACCAGAAATATATTCATTTCAATAAAAAAAATAAAAACGAGGGGTCCCACTGATGCAACCATTGTTTGTCATGGAATTGATGCTATGGGAACGCTCATTGTGAGCCAGTGTCTGAAGCATGTGGGTTACATGCCGATTTTGATTGGCTACCGCAGTCAGGTGAGGTCACAGGCGCACCAGCAGAGTACATAAGGGCGTCTACAAAGAACGTCTTCAGCTTAATTTGTCTGAAGTAAGATGCCGAAGGCATGCCGAAAGTATGGCAACGAAACACACTCGTTCCCCTTCTCATGGAACCATGGTTACAGTCTTAACCTAAGACATTCCCTTTTGAAGTGGAACTCTACACTGCATCATGGAGCCCAATCTCTTCCTCTAAATCCTGGGAGCCCCACCAGGGAAGCGCATCCATACTGACTTCATACTAGCCAGGCGACAAATTATAAAATGATGTGTAGCTTGCCACATACACTTCATAACCATATTGTCCTTCCTGTCCTAGGAAGGGCAGCAGGGAAAAAATTTGGATGCGGCCGATCTACACCTGTGACACCCACTACACCAGAGATCAAGTCCATATCATCTCCATAGCGCAAGATTTTTCCAAGATTTTTCTGGAGACAATAAGGGAATGATTATAATAATCACTCTACCTCCTCTACCACAGTCTAGCTCACTGCTAAGAAGTCTTACGGTAGCTTCATAGTATTCAAGGACACAACGGACAAAGGGATGGGGCGCTAACAGCAAAATCTGTGTGGCACCTTTCCCCAAACGGGACACACTCTGTAACTAAAAGTGGGTCATAATAAATGTGAACACGACTCACTCAAAACATCCGCCTCAACTCCCGTCACATCTAGTACCCAAGAACTAGATAGGGCCAATAATATGCTCTCCGCCAGATCGGAAGAAGCCGCCGAGCGGGCTTCCGGAACTAGACCGAGAGCTAAAGTAGACGATGCTTGAGAAAGGGTTAAACCTGTCTTAATTTCATTCACCAGCTCCATCTGCGAGCCTCGCAATCACAATTGCTGGGCTGCAGCAGTGGGACATGATCCGCGGGGTTGCAGATGCCTGTCTCCCATCCCTCTTAAAAAGAGACAGAGGGGAGCGGTCACAATGAGAACAACCAGCCCCCTCAAGGGCTGATTGAGCGTGCTCTGCTCCAAGAAATATAACACACAGTTCGTGGCCATTAGCGTGACATCTCCTCAACTTATACCATTTTTTCACTCCTAGACACTAACACAAAGATCACATAAACAAATGGCTTCCTGAAGACAAAGATGCTGATGAGGTTCATTCTGCCGGCGAGCCTGTGACATCACCTGACTGTGGTAGCCAATCAAAATTGGCGTGTAACACTTGTGCTTCAGACACCGGCTCACGAGAAGCGAAGCCATAGCATCACAACCAAGACACAGTGTAGAGTTCCACATCGAAAGAGAACAAGTAAATGCTCTTAAAGAGAATAATAATAATAATAATAATAATAATATTGTTTTCATCAAAAGTGTGTTTCAAGTATGCTGCCATATTGCTCCAATATCTGATACAATCAGGGCTTGACATTAACTTTTTTGCTCACCAGCCACTGTGGCTAGTGGTTTTCCAAAGTTACTAGCCACACAGCATTTTCACTGGCCAAAATTTTGTTGTTGGGAAATTTGTTGTTGGCTATATGTAAATGACCACTGTACACACCCAAATCAAGTCTACATGAAATGCATAAAATGACAGATCATCAAATAGTCCTATTTAGCTCTGATAAGGTTTTGTGTAAAGCTCCTTAATCAGAGAAACACCAACAGTTGCTTGTCTGAAAAAAAATAAGATTTTTTTGGTGTAAATATAATTTACTCTCAAGCAATATTCTCATCAGTGTTCTATTAGCTATGGCATATTTAAATCTAGCATATTTTGTGTACGATACAGTAGCCTAGTGAAATACATATCCATATTTTCATTTTGATTTGACAGTTTATTTTATTAAATATCAAAAATCTAAAAGGTGTGCATCATACCTGACACCTAGATGAACACTTTACAGTTGGTTTTATGACTGTAAGTCATTCTCTTCAAATGCTATTGAAGTTAGAAACGTGTATACTAATGTCATATGTAACTTTAGAAAAATGCGCAAATATCAAACTTTATGCCAGTCTCATCAGATGCGCTATGGTTTTGCTGTGATCTATGTTTGAGACTATTTTCGCTGCTGAAATAGAAGAAAAACAGTCAATCACTGTATGATGAATGAATCTCATACGTACATCTCTGCTTTGTTGTTTATAATGAGAGTGCAGATTTCAGTGAGTGAGACAAAACTCCGGCGTTTCAGTGATGACTAATATGAACGCCTCTGATTATTAGACATTGCATTCATAAGCTCAACAGACTCGCGTGTGATTGTTTATAATGCGCAAAGCGATTATAACAGATGCCTTTTGAGAAGACTACAATAAAATTCAACCCGCCAAAGTGGCTAGTGGGAGTGACTGTGTTACACGCCACTGCTGAAATTCACCTGCATATGGCGGGTTGGCGGGTGTTAATGTCAAGCCCTGGATACAGTAGATGTTTCTTTGTTTTTAAGATTTATGAGCTTTTGATTTTCTTTTGTTTTAACAGTGAAGTGCTTGTTCTCAGTGATACTTACTGAACTTTAATCACTGGCAGCAGCTTCTGAAGAACTTTCAGTTTTTCAGCTTTATTGTTTTCACCAATAAATTTATTAAGATCAAAATCATCCAGCTTCTTCTCTGATGTCAACAACACAAAAACTACAGCTGACCACTGAGATGAAGAGAGTCTGGCTTCACTTATTGTTCCAGATCTCAGATAGTGCTGTATTTCCTCCACTAGTGAATGGTCACCCAGTTCATTCAGACAGTGAAACAGATTGATGGACTTCTCCTGAGAGTCAATGGTCCTGATCTTCTCCTTGATATACTGAGCTGTTTTCTCATTGCTGTCAGACCTGCTTCTTCTCAGTGTCATTAGTCCTTGTAGGAGAATCTGATGAGACTCCACTGACAGACCCAGAAGGAACCGCAGGAAAAGGTCCAGATGTCCATTTTTACTCTGTAGAGCCTCATCCACAGCTCTCTGATGCAGCTCAGAAAATGAAACATGTTTAAACATAAGTTGAAACCTGTCCTTAAACTTAGTCAACATACTCGGTTTGGCGATTGGGTCAAATACATTTCTGTTGTTGTTTGTGAAGGAGAGGTGCACATATAGAGCAGCTAAATGTTCCTGAACACTCAGATGAACAAAGCAGAAGACTTTTCCTTGATACAAGCCAAACTCCTCTCTGAAGATCTGAGTGCACAATCCTGAGTACACTGATGCTTCTGTCACATCAATGCCACAATCTCTCAGATCTTCCTCATAGAAGATCATATTACCTTTCATAAGCTGCTGAAAAGCCACTTTCCCCAGTTTAAGGATCATGTCTTCATCTGTCACGTTCTTCTCATAGTCCTTATCCTGTTTGATGTTGGTCTGAAGGATCAGAAAGTGTGTGTACATTTGAGTAAGAGTCTTGGGAATCTCTCCACTCTCTGCTTCACTCAACATCTTCTCTAGAACAGTGGCTGAGATCCAGCAGAACACTGGGATGTGGCACATGATCTGGAGGCTCCTTGATGACTTCAGGTGTGAGATGATTGTATTGGCCAGACTCTGATCACTGATTCTCTTCCTGAAGTATTCCTCCTTCTGTGGCTCATTGAAGCCTCGTACCTCTGTCACTCGATGGACACACTTAGAGGGGATGAGATCAGCTGCTGCTGGTCTGGAGGTGATCCAGATGAGAGCAGAGGGAAGCAGATTCCCAGCAATGAGGTTCATCAACAACACGTCCACTGAGGCTGATTCACTTACATCATGCAACCTTGCATCGCTCTGAAAATACAAAGACAGGCGGCACTCGTCCAGACCGTCAAAGATGAACAAAACTTTATATTTATCACTGGATACTTCCATTTCTTTTGTTTCAGGGAAAAAGACATAAAGAAGATCTGAAAGACTGAGTGTTTTGTCCTTCATCAAATTGAGCTCTCTGAAAGGAAGTGGAAATATGAGCTGGATATCCTGATTCACTTTACCTTCAGACCATTCCAGAATGAACTTCTGCACAGAGACTGTTTTTCCAATGCCAGCGACTCCCTTTGTCAGCACAGTTCTGATGTGTTTGTCTTGTCTAGGTAAAGGTCTGAAGATATCGTTGCATTTGATCGGTGTGTCCTCTGTTGCTGCTCTCCTGGATTGTGTCTCAATCTGTCTCACCTCATGCTCATTACTGATCTCTCCACTGTCACCCTCTGTGATGTAGAGCTCTGTGTAGATCTCATTCAGGAGTGTTGGGTTTCCCTGCTTTGCTGTTCCCTCATACAAACACTCAAACTTCTTCATCAGATTTGATCTAAATGTGTTGAAGACTTCATGGCTGTAAAAGTAATACAGCATTATTAAATACAGAGATAAGTAAAATGTCTTATTCTGTATCATGAGACAAAGAACATATAAGGTTTATAAAATGTGTCAATTATTTATTTGTTGGAGTTATGTGTGATGATCTCAAATAAACAAAAAAATCCCGCAATTTACCTGACACCAGCATACCTGCTTTCATTAAAGTGGGTCACACTTTATATTAGTCCTTAACTACTATGTACTTACATCAAAAAAATAAGTACATTGTACTTCTTGTGTTCATATTGTATTGCAAAACACTTTTGCTGCTATTGAAGTGAGATACGGGTCAGGTTAGGGATGGGTTTGGTGGAATTAATTAATTACAGATGTAATTACATGCAGGTATTATTTAAAATATAAGTACAATGTAAAAACATGTATGTATACAATTAGTGCATTGTATCAAATTATTAATTTAAATGTTAGTACATCATAGATAAAGACACTTGATATAACATGGGACCTAGACAGATCATTCTTTTCACAGATGGGTTTTGTTACGGCTGATCTTTGTGGTGGGATTGACCTTAAACATCATGAAGAGAATCAAGAATCAGACACTGATATTGGTGTATTTTTCTCATTACTTTAACAATTCTATCAATAGTTTTGCAAAGTTAATCAGTAAATGCACTTAGTATCAAATCAACTACTCAAGGGCACCGCTGTAATAACACTAATAACAAAAAGTAGATAAAAAAAAAAAGTTCAAGACAAACTTTACATTGGCTTGAAAAAGCTTTTTAAATACTATAAATATTAAATGAAAATAATATATGATTGATTGCTTAAAATTTAACACATTGCCAGCTACCACAGCTATTTTCATTACGAGAATAATAGTAGCAAAATATAAAAAATAAAATTAAAAAAAAATAAAGTCCTAGAGGAGTTAAAACCCATCACATTCCATTAAAATATGCTTTATTGGGTCACACTTTAGAATACTGTTCAATCAATAATGAATAACTACACAGGAACAAATGAGTAATGCCATATTAACATTCTAGTAACTACTAGTAACTAACAAGAAACTCAAATTAATAAATTGGTCACTATTAGCTAATCAGTAACTACTGGAAAAAAAAAGCTATTTTTTTCATACCTCCCAAAGGACTAGTAATAACTACTATATACAGGCTCATAATTAATGTGAATAATGCACAATGTATAATTAATTCTAAAGTGAAGATCATGGTAACCCACTAGTAATGACTTAAGTATTACCAAATCCTTCTGAAGGAATTACTAATTATTTGAAATATAAAATGAAAAGCATGATAACTCCCTAATGACCAAAGCCATTGTAAGCTTTTGAGTTTTTTGTAAGGTTTTGGATATTATTGACTCCAGTGTTACTATATCCTTTTAAAATAATTACTAATTATTCTGAACAGTATTCTAAAGTGAAAATGCATGATAACTACCTAATAATGACTGAAGTCATTGCAAGCATTTGAGGTTTTTGTAAAGTTTTAGATAGTAATGACTCAAGTGTTATTACGTCCTTCTAATTACTAATTATTTCAAACAGTACTCTAAAGTGAAGATCATGGTAATCCACTAGTAATGACTCAAGAAGTATTACCAAATCCTATTACCAAATACTAATTATTTGGAACGGTATTCTAAAGTGAAAAGCATGATGATAACTACCTAATAATGACTGAAATCATTGCAAGCATTTGAGGTTTTTGTAAGGTTTTGGATAGTAATTCCTTCTGACGGATTTGGTAACACTTGAGTCATTACTAGTGGTTACAATGATCTTCACTTTAGAATAATGTTAAAAAATATTAATTATGAGACTGTATATAGTAGTTCTTAGTAGTCCTCTGGGAGGTATAAAAAAAAATAGTAGTCACTAATTAGCTAACAAGGTTATTTTCGTAAACGAAAACTGAAACTAAGACTAAAACTATTGGTCAAAAAACATTTTCGTAAACTGAAAGAAAAAAAAAAAAAAAAAATTCATAATAAATGAAAAACTAAACGAAACTAACAACAGTTACTAAAAAACTAACTGAAATAAAATAATAATAATTAGCAAAAATAAATATTAGTTTTCATAATTATTAAGCTCTTTACTGTGGGAAAATCTGACGTGGCTGTTTAGGAAAATGTCTGTATATGGCGCTATGCGCGTGAAGTGAGTTGAGGCGATTAACCGATAACCGCTGTCCTGTGAGGCGCTCAGTGAAGGACCGAAACGTAGAACACATCGCTAGTCCTAAGCGGCAGTTTACAAAGAATGTGTTTGTGTCAGTGAAATGGGAAATGACACAAGGTAATGTGACGCAAGTTGAACTTCTTTTAACTTTAGCGCACTGTTTTTAGAATGCCGTTTCATGCGCGACGAGAGGGTGCAACAGCAAAACAAGTAAAAAAGTACTAACGTTACTACTGTATGTTTGAGATTTCATGTTTGCATGACGGTGACAGGCTGAAGGTGCTGTTAGTATCACTGTTTTTACAAGTCATTTACGACTAATAATATTATTATCCATGTGGAGATTTCTCCACAATGTAGGGAATACCAAGACGCACGCACGCGCACACACACACACACACACACACACACACACACACACACACACACACACACACACACACACACACACAGAGCATATACACTTAATTATTTAATCACACTGGCTTCACAGCAGGTTGTGTTGGCTGCAGTCAGATGACTTTAGCTGGGTTTGTTTATGTACCAGTGGTCACTCTGCTACATTGTATTGCTGAAAAAATTAAAATAGGCATGTTTACAAGATTTCCCCCTGTAGTCCAAGACTAAAATGCATTATTGAGCTGTTTTAACAAAGTAACCTGCACTGATATATCTTAAAATATGTCAGTGCCTTTGTTTTGTCTCAAGATGCACACCAGCAATATTTCTTTTCTAAAACACATTTATAAAAGCTACTTAAATATATAATTGAAATAAGGCCTAATCCTGGTTTAAATTAAGCCCTGTCTGTGAAACCGGGCCTTAATATTTAATATGAAGGAGTTTGTCTGGAATTTTCATCATTTTTACTTGTATATTTTTAAGTTGCATTTGGTTCTGTGTTCAATCTCAGACCATTATTTTATTTTTATTAAGATGTCTGCAGAAGAGTTAACTCTAAT